>JAYESA010000008.1:77977201-78368524 GCA_036927795.1 Iris macrosiphon | reverse complement strand
GCATGAAACTATTCAACCTATTTTAAATCTCCACCCTTCATTCAAACTCCCACACATCTCTACCACCCACTTTCTTCATGACAACCATCCTCTCCTTGGGAACCTAGCCGGCCCTAATCCCAATGCTGTCTCTCTTTATTAAATACACCTCTTCCCTCTCTCCTCACTTATCATTCTTCTTATCCTTCCCTTCTACTTCATTTTTAGCTTTACCATCATTACCATACGCCGGAGCACCCCCCTTGCCCGGAGCTCCACCACCTCACTGCCACCGCCAACCACCATCACCTCCGCCACCCTCACTGAAATCAGCCCCCAACATCACCACCGCCAACCACCATCACCTCTGCCACCCCTCACCACCATCACCTCCAATAAGGCCACCACCATTCCCATCTCTTCCTCATTCTCCACGACAGCCACTGCCATTATCCCCATCATCTCTGCCACCCTCACTGACATCAGCCCCCAACATCACCACCACCAACCACCATCACCTCCGCCACCCTCGCCACCATCACCTCCAACACAGCCACTATCATTCCCATCTCCTTCTCCACGACAGCTACCGCCATTATCCCCATCACCTCCGCCACCCTCACCACCATCACCTCTAACACAGCCACCGCCAACCACCTCCCCGACCTCCTCTTCCACTCCACCGTGACCACGACTAGCTTCACTACCATCACCACCTGTCGGAGCACTCGCCACCACCACCAGCAAGCTGCTGCGACTGCATACGCGACTGCTGCCTCGCCAAGCCACCGGAGCACACCTCCCCCCCCGGCCGAAGCTCAGGCGCCGGAGCACCTATAAGCCGACCATACATGAACAGTCCCCCCTCCTAGCCGAGAACCTCCATCCCGAGTTCCTCCCTCTCTCCATCCGAGCTTCTCCTTCCACTCTAGGTAACTACTTAATTATCATCATCTCTTCCTACTCCATCTACTTCTATATCAACTTCTTTATAAAAACCACTTGATTTCCTTGCAATATAACCCCCATTAAATGTCCAAAAATTTGAGATTAAATTAAGTGTTGAGTATTAGTGAAACACCATGTTTTAGATAGTGTTAATACATGCTTAGAATATAATTTTAATACCAAGCTTGATGTACATCCAGATTTGAGTCTAAATAGGTAAAATACCATGCTAGAGAGTCTATTCATACCATGCTAGGATGGTATACATGTTTAAAAGATGCATGCATGTGTGTATGATGGACAATGCAAGTTGGAATGAGGTTTATGCCATATTTAGTGTATAATTTAATATTTGGTTATTCACTTGTGTAGGCTTGATTATTATAGTTCAAGCATAATTTATAAGGGGTTAGTGATTGTAAGTTAAAGAGAATAATAAAGCGATATTTACATTTTAAGTGATGGAACCTAACTTATTTATGATATGCACATATTTATGATAATAGGGAATGAGGATGAACACTAGAAAGTACTTGATTTAATTTGACCCTTGATAATTACAAAGGTTGGGGATATTGATGACATACTTTGTGTACGAAAACCTTAGTATGAGAACACCTAGTACACACGTACTTGAGGAGCAACTTAGCACATACACAAACCCTAGTTATGACCTTGGTTGTAATATTTGAGAAAATGTACATTTATAGGGACTTGGCACTTGTGCATTTTTTTGACTCTTCCACACTCAACCCTTCTAGTTGCCCTGGTTATAACCCCTACTTCCGTTAGCTTTTAGGCATGATATAGATGACTTTTGTGCATATTCTAATATAATAACTAATTGTTATTATATTATATTATATTATATTATATTATATATAGGCTCGTTGGATCGTTCGAACAAGGCTTTGGGAGCTGGACTTTGGCATTCGTAGCTTAAGGATTCAGGCAAGTATACCTTGCCTTATTTACTGTTTAATTCAAGTTAATAAATATTGTATAAGTTGTTGTTACAAATATTATTTATAACTGTATGCGTCCGAGAATGACTCGGGTGTAGTCGACGATTGCGTCGATGAGTAGTGTATCGACTTAGTCTCTAGCAAACTCACCGACTATTGTGGAGATATTCTGATATTTTCCTAGACCATAGCACTTCTTACACTCATTACAATAACAAACTCATGTTGGGATGCGAGTTGGCATACCTGACTAGCTATCGGTGCGTGCGACGTGCATCACGGTTTAGTGCAAGTCAAGTTAGTCTAGTTATTTGAGACCTGACAATTTAGTTACGAAGTATGCACGTCGTGTATTCGACTTGTATATTTGTATTGGGCGGAGAGAACAACTGGTAGGCATATGGGTTACCCACATTGGTATCCGTATTGTCCAAAGGAGCCACGGATCCAATGACCCACTTTTATTCAGATACCGCATTCTTCGGAGCGTTATGGACGTATATATATATGCAGATACCTCGTTCTTCGGAATGATGGATGTTACATGTGCAAATACCATGCTCTTTGGAGTATTGGAAGTTATGCCTACTCCTATCCATACGTACCAAGGTTGTCCTCATATTGCATTAACTTAGATGGTTAGTACACTCCCCCTTTCTTATTCAGTATTTATATTCGGCATATATTTTTGTATCTTACGTCCCTCTGAGTACCTGGTTCCCTTCCAGATTTGGATGAGGCATACTATATGATCGTGTATGAGCCCGGACAGGAGGTGAGGTACGCTACTGAGGAGGAGTTTGAGGTATTACCCTCAGAGTTTCCCTGATCACTTGTAGGCCTTCCACCTAGGACTGTAGCACATTTATCTTGCTAGTCGATGTTCTAGTCTAGTATTCTTATCTGTCATTCCGTGCTCTTATTTCAGCATTGTATTCAATGGGTTTGTTCCCATCAGACTAATTTGTGTTGTATTATGACATCCAGACTTCGTACTTATTTTTAGTATTTATTTCAGCACTTCTTATTTATATTCTATGGATGAGATTAGAAATTTATCTGCTGCATGTTAGCATATTAGACTTGATAATCTTTTAGGACAGCATAGTACGCTTCGTCGGGTCCATTAAATTAGGAAATCCTTTAGAGTCGTATTAGCTGGCCATTGCCACATGGCCTGGTTCTGTGTATTTTGGGACTGGGGCGTGACACTTGTTGTGTCGTATACTCCTGCTCCCCAGAGCCTCGTCAAACCCTTTGGTCCCGGATCATTAACGGAGTAAAGAAACTGCAATAGTGCTCGATATCCACTATCACACTTTCCCAGATTCTTATATTTTTATTTTACTTAGACTCTAAGCATTAGAGATTCATTTGTTCTATTTGTTAATTTCTAATCAATAAAAAAAGTTTGTGACGCAATTCGACGTGACCAAGTTACGACCGACTCAAAGGATGTTGGTCATTCGCTTAGACCAACAAGCATTCGAAGACATGCTGGACAAGATAAGCTCTCCAATGAGGACTGTACGACCTCGAAAGGCTAGTAAAACTTAGGTCGCCAAGGCCGCCGTGCCACGCCCGAGGTCGTTACCCAATGTATTACCAACCCCCACCATAGATGAACATGAGATTGACGTATGTCACGTCGATAAGCCGAGCTCTCCGATGAGGCCTGTACGAGCTCATAAGACTTACAAGATTTGGGTCACCAAAGTCGCTGCGCCAAACCCCAAATTTGTCCCAAAAGCATTGCCAACCTCCGTAGGTGCACATAAGGTTGGCACACATCCTATCTCCATCTCTGAAGCCGCTCTTAAGGAGAATGATACTGAACCTTAAGAGACGTGTCCACAGTGTGATCCGCGTAAGAGAAGACACGTCATGCTAGAACATAGGCGCATAATGTCCTCTACATGCAAAGCGGTCTCTAACAAGGACTCCTATAGTTTTAACCATGATTCCCTATACTATGCACCTAACAGAGCTGTTTCAAGGAAACCCAAACCAACTCGATCCATGCATGCTCGTGGGGCTATGCAACCAGCCCTTCAAAAGCATGTGCTGCTGCTTGTCATGCGCACTGCTGATAGAAGACTATACAGGGTGGACCCAGGCACTTATGTGCCAAAAATGGGTCAACCCTTAAAGCCTTCCCAAACCCACTTGGATGCTGCAGTTGCACTTGAATCAAGTCGGAGAGCGTATACTATGATGACAGACCCATCTGCCCAGTTTGGCTGTACGCATAAAATAGGTCCATCTCACATCAAGCCTTATAGTAATGATCTGATTGTAGTTTCTGCGAAAGAACTGGATGTAGGAGTAAACCTTCCACTTTTACCTCTATACGCAAGGGTTGCACGGTCACATAAAATAGATATAAAAGTAAAGCTTCCATCGTCTGATTTACACAACGTGATTAGTCACAAGCGTAAGACGAGAGAAGCAACCCTCGTACATGACGTGTCCCCTCATGGACACACATGTGCCAGTATTATCATAAACTGTTGCTGCACTAAGGCTTCAGTTCTTCCAACCAGACAGTCGTTGTTCCAATGATTGCAACCCGTGGCACCAACCCACCGACATCCTAGGAAATAACTATACGATAAGGGGGAATTAATCATTGCTTTATGTTGCTCAACATAAAGGTCTCCTCACATAAAGAATATCTAGAAGAAAAGCTCACATAACCTATGGGTGTCGGTCATCGCATAACGAAGCCATCTGCGGGGTAGCAAACAGGCACCTACTATATGGGTATTCAAGGGAACGTGCTCGAAAACAAGAATTGGGCGTAGCCATGCCCTCCCAACTGAGGTTGCAATTAGAGCTGGGGGTGGTAATCCTCTGGTGTTCTACGTCAATCCATCCTTCCAAGAGGATAGTAAATCTCCGCGAACGGATAACAGCTTAATAGGGGTGGCCATACCTTTTAGGATGAGCCCACAATTGAGGCTGGGGGTCGCAAACCTTCAAATAATGAGAGTGACGCAACACTGCCCACTCTCCCTAAGGACAACGAAACTCAGAAATCTGTGGCAAAAAGTGAGGCATCCACCTTCCCGTCCACCTTTTCCACGTAATATATGACGCAGGATCAATTAACCAGCAACGCATTGAGGCACTCGAAGCCATGATGCAGACGTTAAGCACCTTGATGTAGAATCTGACACATACAATGTTGGGATTCAAAGAAAACTTAGTCCTGACATAGCTACGGACCTCCGGACAAACAAACCTAGACCAGAGAACCAATGAGGAATTTGGCATGCCTGATCCGATTACTTATATCGCAAGTAGCCAGACCACACCTTGATCCTCTGTCGCTCTTCTGTCAGACGATATCCATGAGACTCTTAGGGACTTGCATGCCCACGTTGATGCTCGAGATAATCAAGACAGGCTCTAAAGGCTTGGGATCCGACAACCCTATCCTCCCGAGTGGGATAATGTGGTATACCCTCCCAAATAATATACTATCTTTGACTCTATTTGATGGAAAGACGTCATCCCGACAATATATGAGATACTTCTATTCCACAATGGGCCACTTACCTTATAATAACGCCTTACTCACCAACTTGTTGGTTGAAGCACTATTCGGGGTCACTTTTGAGTGGTTCTATGGACTCCCAAATAAGTTTATCTCACCCTTCGAGAATCTGAAGTCCCTCTTCCACGTCCAATACTATGAAGGAAGAATAGATATAAATATGTTCTCCCTAATAGATATCACCCAAAGGGATAAAGAACTGGCATGAGAATACATTGAATAATTTTGACATACGACATTGAAGTTACCTTTCGGTATCTCAGAATCCACGCTGATGGACACGTGTTAAAAGAACCTCTTACCATCAGTAAGACTCTTGACGACATCCGGACCATTCACTGACTGGACAAAATTTATCATAAGTGTCGTTGCTACAGAAAAGAGCACAAAAGAAGCCCGATTATTGGGATTCCAAGCCCCCAGCATTGAGGATAAGGGAAAGCATCCTTTCGCCGCCAGAAACAATCGTAACAGTAAAGGGAAGCAAGTCCTGACAATCGATGTGTCCAAAAGCCTGACTTCTCCCGCTGTAGGGACGATGGAGCCATCAAAGTCGAAGGAGACTTATTCCTTTGACGACGATGATGTTATAGAGATCTTCGAAGTATTAATGAAGGAAAACAAGCACCGGCTACCTGACGTCAAATGCCCAGATAAAGCAGACAAGGTTGACAACCCCATGTATTGGCATTACCATCGATATGTCCATCACGCCACGCGAGATTATTACATATTAAAAATACACATACAATGGTTAATCGACTCCAAAGCTCTCACTTTGGACTTTGAAGACAATACGGTCACTGCAAACATGGTGTCCCTCCAATTCGGCACCTTCCAAGCAATAAAGGCCCAAGATGGTGGCGTCCCGATACCTAGGACAATAATAAAGGTCATTAACCTCCCTTCAGCCCAAACATACGGGTTGGTTACCCTCACTACTCCAAGAGGTGAAGTCACGTGGGTTCATCCAAACCTTATCCTGGATGTGACACAGCCGGCAGTACCTCCTACTTCCAAGTCCAAGTCCAAGGAAAATAAGACCAAGTCCTGTCACATGGTCTCCCCATCAATAGACGAAGCTCTCGCTGGCGTAACCAGGTCAGACCTAGCTTATCAACATGACTACACTGCTCCCGATGACACTACACCTCTGGTTGCTAGGCTTACGACACCCGCTATATCTTATCTGGGTCCATCCTAGTTTCCTGTAGAAGACAAACAAAAGCAGATAGAAATTTGCTAAGATAAACCTCTACGAAAGGACACAACATAAGGGTTGGAGAAGCCTTACAACTTTGACAATTTGGCATAGTTGGTGAACACTCCCCCGAAGTTGGCACTCTACGATCTCCTCCGTCTCTCCAAAAAGACTCATGATGCTCTAAGTGAGGCGTTACAAAATGTCGACTCTTATTTGGCCTAAGTCAAGCCACCGGCCGAGAATACTGCCATATGTTCCCACTGTAACAGTTTGATGTAGGCAATCCTGAATATCAGATTCTCTCAGCAGGACATGTTGTTAAAGAATAATAGGCATCATCGTCCCTTGTATTACACAGGGTACATCGGAGCCATTAAGGTGGATCAAATGCATATCGATCCCGGATAATCTCTCAGCATTATCCCACAAAGCCTGCTATAGGCCTTGGGGATTTTGATGCACCAGTTAATAACCACCAATACCACTATCAGCGGCTTCAATACCAGGAGAAGTTATCCTCTGGGTAAGATTCGTCTGAAGTGCCAAATCGGTGATCTTTGAACAAAGGTGACTTATTATGTCATCGATGTGGATGTCTCCTACAATGTCCTACTAGGGTGTCCGTGGATACACGAGTATATGATCGTTCCACCCACTCTCCACCAATGCTTAATATGCGTTAGCGAAGACGACATAGTCAAGACAGAATTTTCCAATGTGGATCCTTTCAAAGGAGTTGAGGCGTACTACTCTGACTTATTTTTATACAAGCAAATCTACTAAGACGAAAGAGGTAACGACACTGATGATGAAGCTGATACTACTATAGCTTCATGAGATCCCCTAATGGTCCATCTCAGAGGAGGCCCAGCACAAACAGTTACTCCCTCATAGTCAAGCTTCAAAGAAAGGCAATTGAACCGTCAGTAGTCAGACCCCAGGGACAGGATACTTTCCAAATAAGGATCCCCTTGCCGTGAGAATCCCAGTGCAGCTGGTTGTCAAGCTCGGCAGGAAAACTCTAGTAATGTTAGCGTCACTAACAGTCACTGAAGAAGATGAACTAGAAGAGTACGTCATGGCGTCTACCTATGTACAATCCCTCGATGATATAATTCCTTCAGAGAAAATACCGCATTTTCTCAAAAAAGGTCTATCTTTGAGTTATTTTATCATGGAATAATAGAACACCATATATTCTTTTGAGTATAGTCTAGGTTTACACCTGCATTTGCAAGTAGCCCCAACTCACTCGATAAATCTGATTTGTCTTAGCTAAGACCCCTATTTTGTTGTTCCAGCAAGGAAAAATGGGGACAAGTCCATCATTTTCGAGAAAGGTGAAGGTCGTCGGGACTTCGTCTCAGAAGAGCCAGAACCGTAAAGCGGCAGAATGTAACTTCACCGCTACAGCATATAGACTAAGCATATTCTCCAGAAGATGGAATACGATCTTAAGAGCGACCAAGGACCGAACTATGGCAAGGGACGACGCATACCACTGCATTATTTCGTCCCCAAGGCAAGCCTGAGACGTATTACCAGCGGACTGGTCATGGTTTGGGATATGTCATATCTCCTACAACTCTCGAAGACTCAGAGGAGGAAGATGAAACACAATCTCTCTCTCTCTCTCTCTTCACAGTCTTCTTCTTAGGACTCTGATATTAGCATCAGAGTCGTGCTTACAAAAATATTGTCCATAAAATTTGTATCAGCGGATCCAGAAGAGGATGATGAGTACCCTATCGAACTCTTTGAAGTAGATCTGAGGGCTCAAAAACTGGAATATCTGTGGTAATTATGGTTCAAACAACGGGAACCTCCTACTAAGGACAAGGTTGTACAAGTCAATTTAGATGACGACATTGCTCCTAAACCCATCTTCATCAGTAAAAATCTCTCTAGAGCGTGAATCCCTTGTCCAGCTGGTAAGGAAATACATCGACATCTTCGCATGGAACTACGAAGATATGTCGGGTTTGGATCCACAAATTGTGATGCTCAAACTCAATATCCTGCCAAATGCCAAGCCTATAAAATAACAGCAACGATAATTCCATCCAGACATTATAGATGCCATTAAAGTGGAGGTGAATAAGCTAATAACAAGCGGCTTCATCCATGAAGAACAACATCCAGACTGGGTAGCTCACATCGTCCCCATTATTAAACAGAAGGTAAAATCCGAGTCTGCATCGACTTTCATAATTTGAGCGCGGTTTGCCCAAAGGACAAATTCCCTCTCCCAATCACAGATGTGATGATCGATAATACTTGTGGCTTCGAGTGTATGTCCTTCATGGACGGGTTCTTAGACTACAACCAGATTAAGATATTTTTAGATGATGAGAAGCATACATCATTTTAGACGCCAGTAGGAATGTACTATTATACCGTAATGCCCTTCGACAGGTGCTAAATACCATGAGCACTATCTTTTGCGACCATCTGTGCAAGACTGTTGAATGTTACATTGATGACATTGCTGTCAAGAGCCATTTTCAAGATGATCATCTCGATGACCTAAATATGGTATTCGATTTAATCCTATTCCACCAGCTCAAGATGAACCCCACCAAGTCATTCTTGGGAGTCTCTAGCGGCAAGTTTTTGGGATTTATTATAACTTCAAAGGGTATCATATTGACCCTGAGAAGACTAAGGATATCCTAGATATACACCCTCCAAAGAACCTGAGATAACTTTATGGTCTGCAAGGAAGACTGGCATACATTAGGAGATTCATAGCCAATCTCTTCGGACGATGTCGGCCCTCTACTCAAGTCATGATGAAGGGAGTCTCCGTCACTTGGACAGAAGAATGCCAGCAAGCGTTCGATAAAATTAAGAAGTATATCACGAACCCCCTAGTGTTGGTGGCCCAAATCATAGGAAAACCCTTCTTACTCTATGTACGGGCAATGGATCATTCTTTCGGCGCTATTCTTGCCCAAAATAGCAACGAAGGCTATGAGAAAGCTATCAACTATCTCAACAGAAAAATTATCGGCACAGAACATAGGTATAATCCGATCGAGAAAGAATATCTTGCTCTAGTATTCGCTGTCTAAATGACCTGCCATTACTTGATAGGGCAAACCATCCATGTGATCTCTCGAGCAAACCCCCCAGAGTCCTCATGACCAATCCAGGGGCACTTAACTCTCGCCTAGCCACATGGGAAATCCTACGTCACCCTATGACATTCTTTCCATAAAAGGATATCAAGGGTCAAGCATTGGTCGACTTTCTGGCAGCTCATCCGGTGCCGAAAATTTCAAAGCTCTACGACAAAATCCTCGATAAGGTATTAGAGTCTAATGTTGGCACGACAGGAGGATCAGTTTAGCGAATATTCTTCAAC
This sequence comes from Iris macrosiphon, assembly GCA_036927795.1. Classification (NCBI taxonomy): domain Eukaryota; kingdom Viridiplantae; phylum Streptophyta; class Magnoliopsida; order Asparagales; family Iridaceae; genus Iris; species Iris macrosiphon. The sequence goes on along the minus strand of JAYESA010000008.1, from coordinate 78,358,502 downwards.
GGTGCTTCCAAAATAGGTTCCAAAGGCAATATCGTCACTGGAGTAGGGATAGTACTGATCTCTTCCAACGACCTAGTCATCCATCATGCATACTCGCTGACGAAGCCATGTTCCAACAATGTGAAAGAATACAATGCTCCCATCATTGGGCTTCAGTTGCCTAAACAACTAGAAGTTGACTACCTAGAGGCTTATGATAACTCCAAATTAATAATCAGTCAAGTCCGAGGCGAGTTCGAAGTCCGCCACGAGGATCTATTCCTTTACCACCAAGCAGTCGTCGACATAATTTTTACTTTTACAGAGTTTTTCATAGAATGTGTACCACAAATGTAAAATATCGAGGCTGATTCACTCGTTGGCCTTACTACTTCTTTAGCAACTCCAATCAAAACCCATATATTGAATATAGTAGTGGGTCAAGAGCTGGTATGTCCAAAGAACAACTTATGCTTAAGTCTAACCACTCTGTGGACACAGAAACCAATGTCAAAGATTGAAGACTCCTATTTATGGACTATGATATTTACAAAATCCTTTCAGACGACCCAAATAAGGCCTCTTCCGTTAGAAGACACTCCCTCTAGTTCTACTATGATACAGTCACTAAGATGTTGTATCATTGTGCCTATGACGGTCTCCTGCTACAACACATATCAGACACAGAAACAAATCAAGCTCTCCGTGAAGCTCACGATGGTGTTTGTGGTGCTCACCAACCTAGACCTAAGCTTTAAGATCGTCTCCGACGCATGGGCTATTATTGGCCAACGATGGTGGCAGATTGCATCAATTATGCGAAGAAGTGCAAGATGGGTCAAATCTATGCCGACTTCATTTACCAACCCTCGGATTTCATACACCCGACCGTTATATCTTGTTCGTTCGAAGCCTGGGGTAAGGACATCAAAGGATCGATCAATCAACCTTCGTCTAAGCGGCACCAATTTATTTTGGCTATCACAGATTACTTCTCCAAATAAGCGAAAGCCATTCCTCTCGCAAAAGTTAAAACATCCAACATGATTAGTTTGCTTAAATATTACATCATCTACCGCTTTGACTTATCTCGTAGGATCATTCATGACAATGGTCCACAGTTTGTAATCCATATTTTCTTCCATTTTTGTGATAAAAACTGAATCCAAAATATAGCTTCAACTACCTACAATCCAGCAACAAATGGATTAGCCACAACATTCAACAAGAGCATTATCAAGCTCCTCAAAGAGTTTATTTCCATAAACAAACGTGACTGGAATGAGAAACTGGGCGAATGTTTATGGGCCTAACGTACAACGGTCCGAACCCCGACTGGCGCACACCATTCTCCTTGGTCTACGAAAGAAAGTTGTACTTCCTTTAGAGACCCAAACTCCTTGTCTCTGGGTAGCCCTTATCCACCAGCTAACCGCCGAAGACAACCATTGTCGATGTCTACAAGAGTTGGAGGCACTTGAAAAAAAATTCCTCTGGGCTTAATAGCGTATTGAGCTATATCAAGCATGACTCCCGGGGCCTTTAACAAAAAGAAAAAGGAAAGGATATTCTAAGTCAGCAATTTTGTCCTAAGATGATCATGACCCATAAAAAGGCAAGAGAATTCCAACCCAAGTAGGTGGTATTGACACAAAGTGGTCACTTTCAACCAAATTCTGATAGTCAACAAAACATCAGAACTAAATACAAAAAAGCTGATACTAGATGCGAAGAAAAGCGATTGAGATCAAACTACATCATTGCTAAAGATAAACATTTACACTAGCTTCTGGATCTCATGTGTCTAATCTTATATGATTTCAACAAATATAATCTTTTAGTATTGAGTCTAGGATCGATGTAAGTCGAGCCATACTGGCAATTTGAAGTACCTGTCCATCCACATATGCCCATCTCAGGGAGATTACCGAGTCCACTCAAATAAACTATCGAACATATCTACTAAACAGTCCAAATTCATACTCAAACCTTACCTGAATAGGAAATCAAACTCGGACCAAATTCATGTCGAACTCGGGCCGAACTCGGTCACCTATATAGTATGAAATCAACCTAGTTATCACATCACGATTTTATGGCTCAACTTTCAAAAAAAATTAATTGAAACCTACCAGAACTCTGGCCGAATTCTATTTGCTCATAACCTATAATTATGATTGAAATTGTCACATTTCAGATCATCCCAGTCTTTTATCTTTCTATCCTACTATGAGAAATACATTGAGCCTGAACTTTCCTATCCCTAAGATCAACTCCTCAGCTCTCTAAGTGCCAAAGTTTGATCTTGGTTAACAGTTGTTTGAGTTGTTAATAGCTTGGCTTATTAAGCCTCTCTTCTATTTGAAGTCTGCATGCTCTTCATATCAAACACACGTGTGAGTGAAATTACGAGACTTTGGATCAAATCTCATGGTTTTAAAGAAATGGCAACCCTTCGGATCAAAACTTGTGATTCACTATTAGTGATTATAGTGGATACAACTTGGAGCGAGAGATCTCGGGCCTGGACTAGTCCTCTCAGAGGAAAACCAGGATAAAATCTTGGTATTTGCGTTTGCTCTCTTCTAAACTCTACTGCATTTACTTTAATTAATAGTTGATAACCAACTGTTTTATATATCTGCTTCACTTTAATATATCTGCTTCACTTTACATGTCTTGCTAGCTACAACTGTTTTATATATCTGCTTCACTTTAATTAGTAGTTGATAACCAACTACACGATACATAGTTATTAACAGGTAATTTTATTCCACTTCATACACAATCTCTATTCACCCCCCTCTAGATTTGTCATAAATGATCCTTCAATTGGTATCAGAGCTAGTTCTCTTAATTATTGGATTAACATCCAAAGAGTATAACACATGACAACAACAAGATCACTCTTTCCCATCAATGGTGAAAGTCAACTTCTTCATAGGCCACCCATATTTGATAGCACTAACTACTTCTTCTGGAAAGAACACATGAGTGCATTCTTAAAATCTCTTGGCTTTGATCTATAGACTTATGTTACTAATGGATACAAAAGAGTTGACAAAGCAGATGCTGAATATACCGAAGACTAAAAAAAGCAGCAAGCGATGATGCAAAGAAAATGTACATACTATACTTTGCTCTAAGCAAGAAGAAATTTAAACACATTTTCAAATAAAAAACAACACATGTGATATGGAAAATGCTGGAAGCAACTTATGAATGCAACGGAGAAGATAAAGAAGAACCTCATGATACTGCAAGCATATGTCTTGATAAGCAAGTAGAAAGTATGGAGAAAGATGCATACATTCCATGCAATAATGATGACAGTAACTCAAGGGAAGAAGATGCTGCAGGCTTATGTCAAACTAAAGGTATAGTAGCTAATACAAGCATTCAATACGATAATGACGAAAACTCTCGACATACGACAGACTTATGTTTAATGGTAAGTGAGGTAAATGATGATTCATTAGTAAAAGAATTTTCCTATGATGAATTATCTGTTGCATCTAATGATTTATTTGAAGATTTCAAGAAGCTTAAAAATAATTATAAGCAAGCACGAAAGGATATCAAATCTTATCAGCTTAAGAATGAGCAGCTCATTTGCTTACTTTAGGAAGCTAGAGAAAACTCCTCTTCTGATGACTCCATTAAAATCTCCAAACTTAAGATTAGCTTACAAGAAGCTCTTGACTGCTTTGATGAAAACAATCAAGAAAATGCTGAACTCAAGGAGGACTTAAAACAGGAGAAGGAGAAGTACTCTAATGCTTCACTTAGGATTGATGCTCTTACTGCTAAATATGATGAATTACTTGCAAGCTCTAAAAAGTTAGAGATCGGACTGGGTAAATTGGTCATGCAACCTATTGCTCAATCTAGCACCAAACATGTACAACATTTGACAAAATAAAAGGTCACCAACATAAGATACTCACAAAAAAGAAACAAGATGAGTAGCAAATCACACAATCATGCCTTTATCTACACTACCATAAAAAATATTTATGTATCACATCGTAATAATGCACCTATTTCAAGCTCAAGTAGTTATATTACATGTCACTACTACGGTTTGAAAGGACATACCTCACATTTATTTAACGCTAGAAAAATGGTGAATATGAATATGTTTATTGGGTTGCTAAAACTGATCACTGTGGATCCATATCTTGGATACCAAAGTCTTGTCCTAATCATGTAGGTGGAATGCTCTACCACAAGACGTAATATCAAAAAGGATGTTGGTGATTGCAAAAGCTATAAAGTTCATCTTCATGGAAATTGCACCAACAAATATGACTAATAAAGTCATTTGGTAATATTTATTCCGTCTACATTATTATTTAGCAATTAATCATTATTCGCATAAATCCTATGCCAAAGTATTTTATTCTTGGATGTGTATGAAGAAACATTTGTCAATGACTCTTTGAAGTTATGCTCTAAAGGTTAAAATTATCTTTGGTTAATAGCTGAAAGGGTCATTCTGTCAACAAAGGTGTAAAAAATCTTAAGCGACACGATACTTAAGCGTCTTCGGACCACCGCTAGCTGGAAACTAGCCCCTACAACTAACCAATGATATTAAAAGACCTAACTAAGTAACGATGTACAAAGAGTTATTTACAAACATTTTTGAAATACAAATATCATCATTCATTTAGCAAGTTATTTTGGACTTACAACTATTTGATCTGAATGATTCACTTTTACACTCTGGCAGGTATTCAATGCTCTTTATAATTGATATTGTAATTAACATTTGAATATATACGTTACCTTCATGTAGTAATTGATTTACAGTTATTTCTTAAATGTCTAATGTAATACCTTTTCAATGCTCTTAAAAACTATTATTTGTTGTGACAATTATTATGATACCTTATATTTTTTACTACTTCTTTCTATGAGATCACTAGTAGAAATTATCATTAATACCTCTCATAACATGTTTTATATTTTTAATGTATGAGACCATGTACTTATGAACCATATTAATTATTAGAAAATCAGAAGCATTTATGAAGGGAACAGAACTCGGACGTGTTCCGACTGAACTAGGTCTGGGTGTTCCAGACAGCAGCAACAGCTCTCGGTTTTTAGTTTATATAAATCCTTCTTCTTCCTTCCTTCATCTTCCAACAGGAAACTACTCTTCCCAACGAAAAATCTAACACTAGTTTCTTGATTTTCTTCTCCAAGGGCTTTCCTTCTTCAAGATCTTAGATTTAGAGCTCTCTCAAGGATCTCTACTACATTCTCTCATCCTTTTGAGGTATATATCTCTCTTTCTCTCTTAATCTATGGCTCCCAAAATTTCTAAGAAAAAGAAAAGAATTCATATTCACATCTCTTGAAAACACAAATTCTTGGTTTGAAGATTTTTTGGAAAGGAACATTTGTAAGGGAAATCCCATTAACTTTATGGTATTCCATGAACAAAAACCAAAGCTCGTAGAATTTTATCTTCATCGCCTAGTCAATACTCTAGGAGACCAATCTATTTGAATGTTATTTGTATGTTTTACTGCAATTTATCCTATGACTAAGGGACTATCTCATCAAGAGTCGACGTCATAGACATTGAGTTTGACAATACAACTTTGGGCATGATTCTCGAGATCCCAAATGAGGCTGAAGCCCTAGTTCCAATTGATTAACTCAATTTTATGGGCGACAAGACTATTGATTCTTTTAAGGATATTTTGTGTGCTCCCTATCCTTGTCCCGACAAAAAGTTTTGTGTTCACTACCTGAACCAATACTATTATGAACTTTATCATATCATCTACTCTGCTATTCTGCCCAAGCAAACCTCAAAAGAAGAGGTTACTTATCAAGTGATGTCAGCCCTGTATCATTTCTGGTCCTCCACTCATTTTAGCCTTTCTAAGACTATGATCAAACAGATGATAAACTGTTGCAAGCCTTTATGCCAACATCCTTTTGCTATATACTTACCTCTCATATTTGAGCACTTCCATATTCTTAGGGAAGAACCTACCTTTCTGTCCAAGCTAGCCTACCTAACCAAAGCCCACTTGACATATCCTACTTTTTCTCCTTCAGATGAGGGTGGCTCCCTGGATCTGATCTTGATACTCCTGTCGATCAAGCTCTCCCTACTCCTCCAGCACCAGCTCCTACTACACAATCCTTCTTTGCACAGCCTACTTCCTTGGATTTTGTCCAAGAGATGTTTGCAGTTTAGGTTGCAAAACAATATGACCACTTCTCAGCATTGTGAGCAGAACAAGATGATCATCACTCATCTTTGTGACCCGGCTTATCGTCCCACTATTTAGGCCTACTTATTGGCCAACTGTTTGCCATTGAGGTTGAGTTTGGGAAACTTTCGTTAATAACAAACAAAAAAGCATAAAGAATTAATAGAAGGACAATCTAAGTATAATATTTTTTTATCTGGTTAGTGTGACGATGGAGATCGAGTACTACAACGACTCTTTTACTCCGTTGATGATCCGATGAGTGAATGCAAAATGGACTATTTACTTTTCTCTCTCTTGAGCTTATGTGCACATACATAGCTCGCCTTGAGGGGTATGGTATATCTGAAGTAGAAAAAGCTAGCCTTTGGGATGTCCAAGTTGCTTCTATTTATAGCCATTAGGCTGATGGGATAAAGATGCCATGTGTGCTTCTATTTAGTGGCTGTAGGGGGATCCTTCAACAGAATGCGGTTGCAACTATAGCCACATAGTATGGGTTGAGTCTAGGATAAGTTTCTACGTTGACGTTCTGTTAGGATTTGTTGTTGCTGAAGATCCTGGCGGTTCTCATCTTCTATTTGCGTGACTTGGTCAGCTTTACATGTAGCCCACATTTAGTTAGAGAGAATCACAATAAAAATATTTTATCTCATGGAACCTTGCCATATTTGATGCATAGAGTCTGAGATGCATGGGACGCATGGCGTCTAGAACACATGGGGCTAGAAACACATGGGACATGAGGAGTCTGGAACGCATGGGGCAAGAGACACATAAAACACATGGAATATGGAACGTATAGGACCAGAGTCGCATGGAGCGCATGGAACGCATAGGGCCAGAGTCGCCTGGAGCGCATGGAGTCTGGGACGCATAAGGGTCATAGTCGTATAGAGCGCATGGAGTCTGGGATGCATGAGGCCTCGTACATGTGGCATTGCACACTTGTCAGAAGTCATTATTAGTCTAACAAGAGCTTCGCATCTTTTGAGGCGTTCAGAAATTCCTTTTTCTCAAGATTCTCTGTAAGACATAATATTGGTTTTAGGTCTTTATTTGGCCCATATTTGTTGAGCGCATTGATGTTGTTTTTTCTTGGCCGCATGGTCATCCTGCGGCCTGATTTCTTTTAATTCGACTTTGGAATGCATGTTTGTTGAGCGCATGGATCTAGATTTTCCATGCTTCTACAAGTCCCCCTTCAATATTTTTAAACTGATAAGTTTAGAATACTTTGAATAAGAAGCAAAGAGGAGATGGCTTTGGGCCTCATGGAGGGTGATTCGTATGGACAAGTCTTTGTGAGACTGTCAAATCTCTATTTAATGCAAGATTTGGCTTGATCTCCGAGGAGATTTCTTCGGAACCTGAGGAAATTACCATTTTTCTAGCAGATAAATATGGATCACACAAATCGAGGCATCTGGTTCATCCTCATAACTGCCTGGTTTATTGCCTCGATCTTCTCATGCGTCCAAGGAGCCTATTAATAGGCGGGCTAGAAAAGAGGTGTGAGAACTCTTGTCTTTCGGCTTTTCTATCTTTCTTTGCGAAAGAAGATGCTGAAGGCTACTGTTCGTCTTGCCCAGGAATTTGTCAAGAGCGACGTTGATCCGTGGCCCTCTGATGCTAGCGTTCTCTTTGGATAGGGAATATAGGCAGCTCATAGTTCAGAGGTAATATGGACCTGAACTGTTTGCTTCCATCGAGGACATCCCACTGGAGGATCTTTAGTAGAGTTATTACTTCTTGTGCACGAGAGTGCAAGTAATAAGTTTAAAATGAAACCCTATCAGAGGTAATACGAACGTGATAGATTTTGTGGACCCATTACTTCTTGCGCACTTGAGTGCAAGTAATAGGTTTGAAACATCCCTGCCAGAGGTATTATAGACGTAGCAAGTTTTGTGGACTTAACATCGCTGCTGTACTTAGTGTTAAGTACGGATGATAAGTTTAGATGACAACCGATATCAGAGGTAAGTGTGAATGTGATAATTGATAGCCAAACCAGAAGGATTTCTCAGAGGTAATATGGACATGGCAAACTTGACCAAAAAGGATTGCTAGGGCAGTAGTTCAGAGGTAATATAGACGTGAACCAATGTATGAAAAACTCACCAAGGGGTGGTTTGTTGTGTGTGGTTTATCTGAGAATATAGATAGACCTGAGGGTTTCTCCACTGGGAAGATCATTAGGCCGATATCTCAGAGGTAATATGGACATGGCTAGCGTCTAACGAGGCTTATTTTTGAGTGGTCCATGCGGGAGTGTGTAGGTGGACCTGAGGACTACTTCGCTAGGGAGATTTTGGGGTCCATTATCCATTGCGTATCTAGGACTCCTGAATACAGATAGTGGCTTGTTGAGGAAGGACAATGTCGTGCATAAGCACTCGCTGGGGATGAACAACAAAAAGTGGGAACCCTAAATTTTTGTTTTTCTGATGGGGACAGAGAGAAGTACAAGCCTAGCCTTCGCCATAGTACTTTTTCAGGAACTTGTCTTTGATAGGCATCATGAGTAAGTCGTCATTAGGTTTTTCTAATCGGTAGGCACCGTTGGAGAATACAGATTCTACATTGAATGAATCTTCCCATTTGGGTTTGAACTTACCAACCGTCTTGTGGGTCATAACCATCGGCCTTTTTACTGTCAGGACGAGGTCACCCACTTGGTAGGTCCTCTTCTTAACTTGTTTGTTGAAGTCTCCTGAGAGGTGCGCTTGGTTGGCGTTGTTGAGCTACGAGGCATTTCTCGTCGAGTTCTTCTAATTTTTGTAGCCGTCGGCAGTGATTGTTTTCGACGGTTAGCCGGTTGGATAGAGCCACTCGGAACGAGGAAATTTGGATCTCAAGGGGGAGGACCGCTTCGCTCCTGTAGACCAAGGAGAATTGCGTGCTACCAGTTGGCTTTCGGACCATTGTGCGATAAGCCCATAGATATTCACCCATCTTCTCATTCTAGTCATGCTTATTAGATAACACGAACTTTTTAAGTAGCTTTATGATAGTTTTGTTCGATGCTTCCATGAGATAATTTGTTGCTAGGTCGTAGGACGTTGAGGATATATTCTGAATTCGGTTTTTGTCACAAAATCGGTAAAAAGTATGACTTGCAAAATTTTGACCATTGTCGTAGATGATCATTCGTGGAAAGCCAAAGCGGTATATGACGTGATGCTTGACAAAGCTGATCATGTTTAATATTTTGACATCAGCAAGTGGTACGGCTTCTGCCTACTTAGAGAAGTAATCGGTAATAGTGAGAATAAACCGATGTCCCATAGTTGAAGGTGGGATAATCAGTCCGATAATATCCATTTCCCAGGCTTCGAACGGCCAAGACGCAACAGTCAAGTATAGAAACTCTGAGGGTTGGTGGATGAATTTAGCGTAGATTTGGCACGCTTGGCACTTCCTTGCATAGTTGGCAGTATCCGCGACCATTGTCGGCCAATAGTAACCCATTCCCCAAAGACGGTCCTGTAGCTTGGGTCCGGGCTGATAGGCACCGCATACCCCATCGTGATCCTCATGGATCGCCTGCTTCGCTTCTACATTCGATAGGCATTATAGCAGAAGACCGTCATAGGAACGACAATACAATATTTTGGTAGCCGTATCGTAATAGAACATGAGGGAACATCTTCTGATGGAAGTGACTTCCTTGGGGTTCTCTGGGAGACTTCCATAGAGTGCATAATCGATGAATAAGAATCTCCAGTCTTAGGAGTTGATGCTTGTCTCTACTTAGTATCTCAGGCACAGACAGAGGTTATTCTTCGGGAAGACCAGCTCTTGACTGACCACGGTGATCAGTTTATGAGTATTGACTGAAACAACTAAAGAGGCTGTAAGGCCAGCCTAGACGTTTGCCTTAATATTTTTTAGTCCATGGACGTGCTCTATGAATAACTCCTTGAATGTGGAAATAATATCGAGCGTGGGTCAGTGATAGGGAATCAAATCCTTATTTCGGACTTTGTACTCGCCTCGGACTTGATTGACTATCAGCTTGGAATCATCGTAGGCTTCCAGGTAGTCAACTCTCACTTGTTTAGAGAGTTGGAGCCCAATGACGAGGGCGTTGTACTCTACCACATTGTTGGAGCATAGTATGTGAGGAAGTAAGCACGGTTTATGACCAGATCATGTAGGGAAATCAGTACTATCCTGACGCCAGCGATAATATCGCCTTTGGGCCCTTTTCTTGAAGCACCATTAAAGAACATTCGCCAAACGACTTCTGCACTTGTGGTCATGTTTGAGTCTGCTACTTCGCCTAAGATCTCCTTGTAAAGCTTCAAGGTTTCTGATAGGGTGGGATGCAAGTAAATCTACCAATGCTTGGCCTTTGATTGCCTTATATGGGACAAATACCATGTCGTATGGTGACAACAGTTTTGCCCATATTGCAAGGCGAGAGTTGAGCTCTCTAGGTTTAGTCATAAGGACCCTGAGCGGATAAACTTGCGAGATCACATAGAAAGTTTGTCCTGCCACGTAATGTCGAGTCTTCTGAATGGAGAAAACTAGAGCGAGGTACTCCTTCTCGATAGATTTGTACATGTGCTCTGCATCGACCATCATTCTATTGAGATACTAGATGGCTTGTTCGTGACCGGTGTCACTTTTTTGGTCTAGTAGAGTTCTGAGGAAGTGATCCATTGCCCGCACATATATCAAGAAGGCTCTTCTCGCAACGGGGGCCACCAACACTGGGGGGTTCACGAGATACTCCTTGATGTCGTCGAAGGCGCGTTGGCATTCTTTGTTCCAAAAAAATGAAACTCCCTTCTTTATAAGCTGAGTGAACGGTTGACAACGTCCAGAGAGGTTTGATATGAACCTTTTGATGTATGTCAATCTTCCTTAAAGGACACAAAGTTCTCTGAGGTTCTTCGATGGGCACATTTTAATGATTACTTTAATCTTGTCTGGGTCGACGTGGATACCCTTCGAAGTTATGATAAAACTAAGGAACTTGCCCTGGAGACTCCTAGGAAAGATTTGGTGGGATTAATCTTAAGCTGGTGTGCACACATGAGGTCGAACATAGTCTTCAAGTCCCAGAGAAGATCATCTTTTGAGCGACTCTTAACGGCAATGTCATCAACGTAACACTCCAACGTCTTACGTAGATGTTCACAAAAGATGGTGCTCATAGCTCTCTGGTATGTAGTACCGACGTTCTTTATACCAAAGGACATGACTGTGTATTAGTATACTACTATTGGTGTTAGGAGCAATATGTGATTCTCATCGTCAGAAAATATCTTGATTTGATTGTATCCTGAGAACCCGTCCATGAAGGACATGTGCACGAATACACAAGTATTATCGATCATTATGTCTCTAATCGGAAGGGGAAACTCATCCTTAGGGCATGCCACATTTAGATCATAGAAGTCAATGCATATCCGGATCTTCCAGTTCATTTTGACGATGGGCACGATGTTGGCTACCCAATCCAGATATTGTTCTTCGCGGACGAAACTACTAGCTATCAGTTTGTTGACCTCAGCTTCGATGGTGTTCAAGATATCCGGCCAGAACTGCCATTGCTATTGCTTGACTGGCTTAGCGTTTGTCAAGATGTTGAGTTTGTCGACCATGATTTAGGGGTCCAGTCCCGGCATATCTTCGTAACTCCAGGCAAAAATATCGATATATTCTTTGACGACCTGTATCAGGGATTCCCGATCCTCATTGGACAGACTCTTGGTTATGAAGATAGGTTTAAGCTTCAAGCGTATCGGATTCTTGCTCCAGTTTCTCTGGTACAGAGGATTGGGGACTTTTTACTCTGTTGAAGATGATGAGTTTGTCTTTCCGCTTTCTTGCTGGAACTATGAACTAGGAGTTCTGACTGGCAAGAATCTGGTTATCTGCATATGTGGTAGTCACCTGTGTATGCAGGTGCAGGCCCAGATCGTGCTCAAAGGAATATAGTGCATTGAGATATGCAACATCCGAGTAGTTCAAAGATAGCCCTTTATTGATAAAATAAGCTATCTCGTCTTTCAAAATTATATCGTCGAGAGAAGGGACGTTAGCCAGAGTGGCTACGTACTCATCCAGTTCTTTCTTCCCAAGATCTACCCCTAGTGCAGGCGACAGTTTTGGAGGTCTCATGCTCAGTTTTACCACTAGAGGTTCGAAAGTCATAGTAGGTGTCGGATCTTCTTTCAGTTATCAACTCGGTCTACGGAAGCGAACGACCAGAGGCCAAGGTACTTTCTTGGGCTATTTAACCCTGAGGTGAGGAGCTGTGTCGGGAGCGTGAGCTTTGAGATAGACTTTCAAGGGATCGTCCGATGTCATCCCAGTCTCTGCCTTATAGTCAATATCATTGCCACATTCATTTTAGTAGACTTGCTTGTAGAGGTTCGAGTCAGAGTAGTAGTCCTTTACCCCTTTAAATGGATCAACGTTGGCAAATTTTGTCTTGACGATGCCGTGATCACCCATGTACTTCAAGCACTGGTGCATGGTTGATGGCACAATAATATACTGATGTATCCATGGATGTTCCTACAGGACATTGTAGGATTGCACCTACATCTATGACGTAGTAGGTGACCTCTGTTTTTATATCGCCAATATGGTACTTCAAGCAAATTTTTTTAGAGGGTAACTCCTTCTAGCGTTCATGCCATTGTGGCAGTATTGGTTGGTGGCAAGAGATGCATCAGGATACTTAGAGTCTGAAGCAGACTTCGTTGGATGATGCTGATTGATTAGCTGGGGTCGATGTGTATCCGGTCTACCTTGATGGCACCGATGTACCCTGTGTAATACAGAGAAATATCGTGACAATTGTTCTTCAATATGTCTTATTATGAGAAAGTGATGTTGGGTGTCGCCTCTATCACATTATTGTAGAGGGGGCATTCGGCAAGATCCTCAGATAGAGGCTTGACCTGGGCCAGGTAGGTGTCGGCATTCTGCAATCCCTTATTCAGGTCAACCCGAGTGTCTTGGGAGAGTCAGAGAATCTCGAATAGTGACAACTTTACTGGGGTATTGGCCAGTTGTACCAAGATGTTGAAGTTGTATGGCTTCTCCAGCCCCTGAGATGTATCTTTTTGCAGTGGTTTGTTGAAGCGAGTTTCTTTCTGCATGGACTTGTCCGCTGATGGAGGCTGGGATAGACCCAGATCGGATGCGGTGATTGAAGGCACACCATTGTCGGGGATGTCATATTCTCATTGGTACTCTAGGCCTGACCTTGTTGTTCCTGCTATAGCTTCTTCGGAAGGGATAGAAAATATGTAGCAGGATTTGGACTTATTGTCCTTGGACTTTGTGGCAGAATGTGTTGTCCGTTGTATCAAGTCTGGAACAAGATCGAGATAAACCCACATGACCTCCCTCCGTGATATAATGAGAGGTATCAGTTCGGGTGTTTGGTCACGAGCTGGGGAGAGATTGATAACCTCCATTGTTGCTCGGGGAATCAAAATTACTCCGTCTTAGGCTTCCGTTGTCGGGAAGTTGTAGAACTGGAGGGATACCATGTTCACGACAACTGTCTTATCATCAAAGTCTAAGGTGGGAGCCTAAGTATCGAGAAGATGCTGGATGTACCATTTTAGTGTGTAGTAGTCCTGTATCGTATGATGTACGTAACAAGGGTAGTGGCAGTACTTCGGATTATTCACTTCGGCTGCCTCGACAGGGCACTTGACGTTGGGGAGCCGAAGCTTATTTTTCTTCATTATCACGTCAAAGATTGCCATGACATCATCATCTTTGAAGGAATAGGTTTCCTTCAGTTTTGGAGCCTTTACTGGATTTTTTTCGGGATTCTTGGCTTTATTGGCAACCAGAGCCTGCTTTCCCTTGCCATCCAGGGCGCTATTACCGTTGTTGTTGTTGCTGTTATAAGGGCATTTTTTTCCTATCATTAGTGACGGAGATCTGTATCGCTAGGAGACGGGCGTCCTTCACCTTCTTCTCAACAACGACAACATTTATGATGAACGTCGTCCATTCTTTAAACTGAGAGTCACCTATCCAGAGCCAGAATGTGGGAAGGAGATTCCTCCGTTAGGTGTCCATCAGCGTGGACTCAAGATTACCGGGGGGTAACTTCAATGCTTCTTCCTGTACCGCTCGATGTATTCCTGTACAGACTCTTTCTTCCTTTGTGTGATGTCCATTAAAGAGGACATCGTTATGTTATTTCCCCCGTCGTTGAACCGAGCAAGGAAAAGGCCTTTGAGGTCATCGAACGATGAAATACAATTGTCTTGGAGGCTGTAAAATCAATCGAAGTCTATTCCAGACAATGCCCCAACAAGGATCTTAGTTAAGAGGGCTTAGTTACGAGGCAGATGCCCCGTTGCCGTCTCAAAGTAACTCATGAATTGATGGAGAGATATCTTCCCATCAAACGGAGTCAAGTTGAAGGGCTTGTACTTGGGCGAATACGGTAGGTCTCTCCACTCGAGGGGATACGGTTGTCAAATCCTGAGCTCACGTAACAAGTTTTGATTACCCATTGAGTCTAGGCGGACCCAAAGTTCTCAGACTACGAAAGAAGCAGACCATCCGGGTAGGGGTTGGTTACCGCCAACGGGTGAAGTGGTCGCATTTGAATCCCTATTGGTCCCGGGGTCCAAGCTTGCTTGGCTAGAGGCTCTTGCTGGTTATGGGGCCATATTTGCCTAATTTTTACTTTTTTCTGGGTCAAGGCTTGTATCGACTCACTCATAGTCTGTATAATGGCCTCGAGGGTATCGATCGTTGGGGCCCTCGTGATCGTCCCCTGCCATGTATGATGTTCTCATAAGGGAAGAAATGGACAGAACGGTGGATGTCGCACATTCCGCCTCAGACCCTTATCGGGAATAGTCATCCAAAAAGTTGGTAGGGTCGCAACCTCCACGAACTCAGAGGAACACTACCCCCGGCGTAGAAAGCTGCATCCTCTTGACGAGAGTTGCTACCCTCAAGGATCTCGGCATATGTTCCTTCGGAATCATGGTCTTCTCGGAACGCCAGATTATCATAAAGGTCTGGGGGATTACAATCCCTATCATGAGCCATGTGAGGTGCTAAGGAAGAATAACCCTCAGTAGCTGACAGCTTATTATTTGAGCGGCTGCCCAGGAAAATATCTTTTACGAGTTCCGCTGCCTGTCCTCCTAAGGCCCGTATTCTTGACTCGCTAGCCGAAAACGACGGGTTGGAGGTGCTGCACTTCCGACCTACTCTCATGGGGAGGGCCTTCCGAGTATAAAAGCACGAGGCAAAGGGCAGCTCCTCTTCCTGTGGTGCTTGCTGTTACTATCACATTTTCTAGGAGAGGGTATTTTGGTCATTTCATAATTAATTAAATATTATACATTTTGAATAATTATTTATTATATTATTTAATTATTGTTAGATATTAGTTTAATTTTTTGGACTTGTGTTATTGACCTAACTAGTTTAGTTTAGACCCATGGATCAACATTTATAACTAGTTAGAATTGAGCCCAATTAGAAGCTCATTCATTAGGAGGAGGATTAATTTAATTAAACCATGAGACTAGAATCTTCCCTACTTAATTATTTCCTCATGAGAGGCCCCAAGGGTTATATTGGACATTACATAGTAGCTTGAGGGAGGGGCTAAGGGGGCTGGTCTATTTAAAAGAGGGGGGAATTTCTCTCTCCTCTTTTTATTTTAAATCTAGATATAGAATTTTTCTTAACCAAATTCCTTCATTCCCACATCATTTTCCTACCATATTTCTTTTCAATTCCTTCCCAAATCACCTTTGGAGACTAGTACAACAAGGATCTAGAAGGAGGAAGCAAGGATCTACAAAGAGGAGCAAGGATCTACAAGTTGAAGGCCAATTTTACCAATTTTGGAGGTTGTATTGGGAATCCATCTACCAATAGGTACAATTCAGTTTTCCCCCATTAATTAGGTTCTTAATATGAGATTTAACCATGAGAAATCACCCCACATGCATAGGCTACCCATAAAAATTGGACTTAAGTTCATAGGAGGCATATAGAGAAAGTTATGGTGTATTTTGTGTCAATTTTGGAGGAATTCCGAGATTGACACATATTGTGGTTGTCAATTGGTCAATTAGACCAAATTGACATATGTTTGTTTGTTTATGGCTAGTGTTGTGTTCACAATTGGATACGTGTAGGCCGTATCACAATAATTTGATGATACATATTGATTTGGGGATTTTTTCTTCGATACGGGACTTTGTGTATGTCATATTTTGACACGAACACGTTGATGTGTGTTTGACTCTTCGTATTATTCATAAATAGTATTTTTGACTTGCTCATGTCCTTTGGGGTACGTATGGTTGTATGGTGAACTCGTATCGTAAGCGTATTATAGATCTAGTGTGATACGGGGGCGATGCACTCCACGTGTTTGTTGTATTATGTTTCTAGATTTATATTGCATTGATCATAGCTATTGGTAATGTATATAATCCTATGTATATATATATATATATATATATATATATATATATATATATATATATATATATATATATATATATATATATATATATTAGTGTATGGATATATATATATATATATATATATATATATATATATATATATATATGTATTTGTCTATAGTTATCTATATATCTATTGTAATAGGTATATACTTGTGTATGCATAGTTCCGTATATGTATATATGTGATGTATGATATATTTATATATACTTGGGTAAGTACCTACATGTATATGTGTATGTTATATATATATTATGTGTGAGGGTGAGTGTGTGCAATATGGGTACTTGATATGTTTATGTATCAAGATATTGGAGAAGCATATAGTATATATATATGTATGCATATAGATGCATGTTCTAGTGTTGTGTGTTGTGTGTGTTGAAGAGAGAGGGGCTCGGTCAGTAAGCAGTGCAACAGCCATTCAGAATGTACTAGCAGCAAACAGTGACAGCAACATCAGACAGCGACATCAACAACAACAGCAAACAGCAACAGCGACAACAACAGCCAACAGCAAGGCAACAGTAGCTGTTGAATAAGCAACTGCACAGCAGAAGTATGGGGGTTCAGTACAGTAGCAGCAACAACATAGTTCCAGCTAGCTTGTTAGGTGTTTGAGTCAGTAGTTCAAGTATTCGTTAGCAGTTAATTTGGTTAGTTGCTAGTATGTAGTTCGTAGTATCTAGTTTAGATTAGTATCTATTTATCTATATATCTTATTTGTATGTCTAAGTTATATATATATGTATATATGTATATATATGTCTATGTATTATTTGTATTGATATTTAATATAGCATGGTAGTTAGTATTTAAGTTCATATTAGTAAATACTAATAGTTGGTATAAGTTAACACTAGAAGTTTATATTAGATTGATATATACCTATAAGTATATAGTTAGATTGGGTAGCTAATATATACTAGAGTGACATTACCTTGAGATACCAAAGTAAAGGTCGAGGTATTGAGGATACTCAAGGTATTTGAGTTGGGTATCAAGATGAGTATTTAGTGGTATGATACCGAGTTGGTTCGAAGCCAAGGTATCTATTTAGCATTTGTAATTAGGATTAGTATATTTAATATTGATTGAATATGCATATATGCTATTTCATATCTCTTGTTTGCGTATCTTGCGATACGGTATCTTAGTATCCTAAGTTTATCTTGTATGGCCTAGATTCTTAGTGTATGGACCCAATATCATAGGGATGGACTTATACAACCTAGAAATAGGTAGTTTGACCGATTTGACTTAGAGTTGACCTAGTTTGACTATTTTGACTTAGAAATGATACTTTGACCTAGATGTTGACCAATTTAACTTATTTTTATTCTGAAATCTTGTATTGATATTATATTCCATATCTAGGTCTTCGAGGTACCGTATCGCACATTTGTGATACTGTGCACCAGGTTTCAAACGAGTACATTCTTTGATAGTTTCTCATTTATGATATCCTCTATGTTTATTGTATCTAGTGTAGATATCCTTGATTTCTTGACACGATGATTATACGGATTGGTATATCTGGATCTCGTCATGAGATATTATTCCTTGATATTTATGGTATATCTTGTGCAAGCATTGTTTCATTGTTCTTCTTGTACATGTACAGACATTAGTTCATGAGGAGAGTAGCGCCCTTCTTATGGAAACCCGTGTCATGACATACCATGGTTGGATCCACTATACCAGTCGGGGGTGGAGAGTATTTTAGTATAGATATGTGATCATACCCTCCTTGTGCATGTCTTATTCGTTGTGAGTGTTGGTCATACACCACACGTATGACTAGCTAGGCCCTTATCCTTGTGCAAGTTTCTTGTGCAAGTTTTCAAGCCGATCACATGTTAAAGCTAGTACTCACTCACTTAGTCATTAGTATTCTTGTTCATTGCCATATTGTTCATTATTGTATTTAATTTTAGTATTTCCTTTATTGTATATCCCTTGTATCTATTATTGCATCTTGTATATTCATATATATTTACTATTATATAGTTTATATTATTGATTAAAACTGCTAGTAGAGATGTACTCTGCTCCTTTACTGACTGGATATATTTTTTCCAGATGACACTAAGGAGTGGTACCCTACTCATTACGGGCCTCAGGATATTATGGGCCTAGAGACAGAGACCCTGGCTCAGGAAGGACTCATCCCGACTGAGACAGATGACCTAGGACTTGTAGCTTCTTTAGTTATTCTCTTGTACTGGATTTATCTCCAGCTTACTGTTTAGTATTTTCTCTGACTCATTAATGTTATTATTATTGACTCATGAGTTGTATTGTGACTATTCTATTCTTTTATTATATTCGTGCTATTCTCCATCTTAGATCTGTGATTGAGTATATTGATATTGTTTATGGCATATTATATTGCTAGATAGATTATCCAAACAGTATTCTACCGTTGATTCTGTGGCGTAGGCTGGGCATTGTTCCCGACTAGTATCCCTACACCGGGTGCGGGTCATGACATATTTCTAGTAGTGGCCCATGTAGGTCTTCGAGGTCGCAACTAGTACTATTCTTATTGGTGCTCTTATTTGAGTGCTATTATGAGCCTGTTTCAGGATATTAGATATAGGCTATAGGCTGAAAATACTCGATCACATCTAGGAAAAACTCTTTTGATTCATTTCAACTATTCTTCCTTGATATTGATATTTGATCTTTAAACTGTCCTTTCTTTGAATGTCTTATATCATGTGCCATATTGATTCTTTCATTCGCTTTGTCTCAGGATGCTGCCTAAGACTAGATCACAGCATGGAAGAGCAGCTTCTGAGAGGTCTACGACTTCTCAGGGGCCTGTACCAGTTACTTCTCCGATGATTGGCTTATCAACTATATTCGCGGGTCTACCTCCTACTTAGAGGACTATGCCATCTATATCTGAGGGACTTCCACCTCCACCTTCCGTGCCGGCAGATGCGACGCAGATGATCACACTATTTCGCGAGATATTGGAGGCGCAGAGGGATCAGTCTGAGGCACACCAGAGGTAGATCAACGTCTTACAGCAGGGCATCGAGAGTGCTCATCAGCTTGCTCGTGCAATAGTAGAGAGGGGAGTTTTGGTCCAGCAGCAGGTTACTCCTCAGGTTGCTCAGTTTTGGCCAAGCAACATTCAAGACCTCAAGAAGCTGGAGCCTAGGCTCTTCAAGGGAACGGAGGGTATCATCTATGCTGATGATTGGCTCAAGGATAGCGTCTCATAAAGGTGTCCCATTTTTCTGAGGATCTAAAGGTTGAGGCAGTAGGACTTCAACTATTCGACGTCGCCCGTACTTGGTTCAAGAATGAGCCAATTCTTGTTGACGCAGGACGGTCTTGGAAGGTGTTCAAGGACCTCTTCAAGAAGAAGTTTTTCGCTCGGGCAGACAGGTTAGACTTGGGGAGGCAGTTTGAGAGCCTCATTCAGGGGATTATGTCTGTGGAGGAATACGCTGTAGAGTTCGGCAGGCTGAGTTGATTTGCGGAGTATTAGGTGAGAGAGCCGAAGGTTTGAGCTATTCGTTTTTATGAGGGTCTAAACTGGGAAGTGAAGATCCTTATTCCGTCTTTTTATGAGACCTACTCGGAGATACTTGCGGAGGCATGCAAGGTTGAGCAGGAATTGGGTTTGAAGCCTAAGAGAGATCGTGATTCATTTCTTGAGGCTAACAATAGCACAATATCTACCAAGCATCCTTATTTCCAGTCTAGGCCTTTTCAGCAGCCGCAGCAGCACCAGACTCTAGCTAGGGTGCCGTTTCACTAGGCACCGCAGCAGAGACAGTTACAGCAAACTTCCTACCACTTCTGAAAGAAATTTGGCCACATCTAGGAAGTTTGCAGGAAGAGGTTGGGAGTTTGTTGTATTGTGGTACCGAAGGGCATCAGTTGAGAGAGTTTTCTTCCAATCCTCGTTATGCAATTTAGGGAGCAGCTCCAGCTCAGAGGATACAGGCGAGACCACCTACAGTACAGCCGGGGGGACCACCGCTTTCGATCCAGCAGCAACGTTATATCCAACACCAATATCAGGGAGGTGCACGTCAGGGATGAGCGTTCGCTATGACAGTCGAGGAGGTCGAGCCCACCGAAGATGTCATTGCAGGTTCTATTCTTCTTGATTCCATTCTAGCTTTAGCTTTATTTGATAGTAGTGCTTCCCATAGTTTTGTATATGTTTCTTTTGCTTTGAAACATGGTTTGATAGCTGAGTCTTTGCTTAGGACTTGCAAGATCATGACCGGGGGAGGCATTATCATTGTTAATGATATTTGCAAGGATCGAAGAGTTACTCTGGGGGGCCGGGAGTTGAGTGTGTGTCTACTTGTAATGCCTCTTCCAAGCTATGACATTGTACTCGGGCTAGATTGGTTGAGTAGGCACCGTGCTAGTATAGATTGTAGAGAAGGTAGAGTTTTGTTTGGTCCGCTAGGAGAGCTAGAATTTGAGTTTGCTAGAGGAGCTACAAAGCAGGGAGAAGGCATTATTTATGGAGCTATAGTGGAAGACAAGGAGTTGTCGCATCCGTTGATAGAAGAGTTCTTGGATGTGTTTCCTCAGGAATTGCCAAGATTGTCGCCAGATCGAGATATTGAATCCTCTATAGACTTGGTGCCAGGTGCAGAACCAATTTCACAGCATGTCTATAGAGTAAACAACAGCGAGCTGGTACGAATTACATGATAAGGTGTTTATCAGATCGAGTTCTTCACCGTGGGGAGCCCCGATATTGTTTGTACTGAAGAAGGATGGATCAATGCGCATGTGCATTGATTATAGGGCATTGAATAATCTTACTATCAAGAATAAATACCCTTTGCCATGGATTAATGACTTATTCGATCAGTTGAGTGGTATCAAGGTATTTTCTAAGCTAGACTTGAGATCAGGCTACCACCAGGTAAAAGTGAAGCTGGAGGACATACCGAAGACTGCTTTTAGGACTCGATATGGTCAGTATGAGTTTATGGTGATGTCGTTTGGGTTGACTAATGCCCCAGCGGTGTTTATGAAGATGAACAAGGTATTCCATCAATACCTTGACAAGTTCGTGGTGGTATTCATCAATGACATACTCATTTACTCGAAGACACGAGAGGAGCACGAGGAGCATTTGTGAATTGTGTTGGATGTGGTGAGGAAGGAGAAGCTGTATGGGAAGTTGTCCAAGTGTGAGTTCTTCTTGGACAAGGTGGAGTTCTTGGGACATGTTGTGACTAGTGATGGTATTTCAGTAGATCCTAAGAAGATCACAGCAGTGGAGTCTTGGGAGACCATGAGTTCAGTAGCAGAGATCAAGAGTTTCTTGGGATTGGCAGGCTACTACAGAAAGTGTCACTACCATATTTTCTAGAAAAGGGTATTTAGTAATTTTATATTTAATTAAATATTGTGTATGTTGTATAATTATTTATTGCATTAGTTAATTATTATTAGATGTTAGTTTAGTGATTTGGACTTGTGTTAATGGACCTAACTAGTTTAGTTTAGACTCATGGACCAACATATATTATTGTTGGAATTGAGCCCAAATAGAAGCCCATTGATTAGGAGGATGATAAGTTTAAATAAACCATTAGACTAGAACCTTCCCTCCTTTATTATTTCTTCATGAGAGGCCCCGAGGGGTAAATGAACATTACATAGTAGCTTGAGGGAGGGGCAAGGGGGCCGGCCTACTTAAAGAGGGGGAAAAAGTTTTTATCTCCTCTTTTCATTTCAAATCTAGATCTAGAATTTTTCTCAACTAAATTCCCTCATTCCCACATTATTTTCCTAGCAAATTTCATCCTAATTCCTTCCCAAATTACCATTGTAGGCTAGCGGAGCAAGGATCTAGAAGGAGGAAGCAAGGATCTACAAAGAGAAGAAAGGATCTACAAGTTGGAGGCCAATTTTATCATATTTGGAGGTTGCATTGGGAATCCATCTCCCAATAGGTACAATTCAGTTTTTCCCTTCAATTAGGTTCTAAATATGAGATTTAACCATGAGAAATCAACCCATATGTTGGTCCATGAGACTTTACACATGTCATATTTTGACACGGACATGTAGATCTATAATTGACTCTTCGTATTGTTCATAAATAATATATGTGATTTGTTCGTGTCCTTCGGGGTACGTTTGGATGTGTGGTGGACTCCTGTCACATGCGTATCCTAGATCTAGTGGGATACGATGTGATACTCTCCATATGTTGGTGCAAATTAAATGTAGATCTATTTCTTGTATTCTTAAATCATGAAGAATTTATTTGTATATACATATAGATATTTATATATATTATGGTGTATATAATTATGCTTCTTGTGTCTTAGATCTATGTATTATGTATGTACTATATGTATATATGTTGTACTACATATATGTATGTTATTATTACATGTGTTAGTATATATATTCTCTATAGTTGTAACTATGTGATACTATATTGTAACTTGGTATTATTGTGCTAGAATATATATATTGTAGTATGTATATATATATATATGTATATTTTAAATAGGTATTTATAGTTATATATGGGTGTTATATGATTGTATATACATATATGTATAGTTGTCTATATATATTAATATGTATGTGTGTGCATGTTACTATATCATAGTTATGTACATAATAATAGGGAGGAGGTATGTATAGTTTTTATTGATATATTTATATATATATATATAATGTGGATTATATATATATATATAGATATATATATATATATATATATATATATATATATTAGATTATATATGTATCTTTGGCGACAGCAGCATTGGTGACAGTCGTTGTCACCTAAATCAGCAGCCGCTGTAGCAGTAGCAGCAGCATTGGTGACAGCAGCCGCTGTCACCAAAACAGCAGCAGCGGCGTTAACACTAGCAGCAGCAGCGACAGCAGATTGGTGACGGCTGCAAACCGTCACCAAAGCAGCTGTAGAAGCATGAAAAATACGCTGGATAGCTATACACAGCATGTTGATGCTGGGCTGCGTAAAAAGATGACTTCAGAGCCATCGACGTACAAACAGAGCTTTTTTTGCTGAGCACAGCGTAAAATATAAGCTCAAAGACCATCCGCGTAAATGCAGTATGTCTAGGCTGCTTCAGCGTAAAAGGGGTGCTACATCGCCTTTATGGCATAAAAACTCATCCGCTTTTAATGCAGCATTGAAGTGTACAAGGGACGCTTCGTATTCCCCGAAATGAATCTGACAAGTCGTGCAGTGAAGCTGACAAATCGTGCATTGAACCTGACGTCTGACTCCTGACAAAGAGTACTGCACGACTACACAGACGACGGCTATAATGATGGCACGGCATAGCGACCCAGACTGTCGTTTAGTGACATCTCCTTGGCATAAACTGCTTTTACGCATACAAGGGAATATGCTGCCTAGTTTTACACAGGCAGACATGAGCTTCTTACGCTCTAGACTGCCACGTCAAAAGCTGCTTTTCGTACAGAGCTCGAGGCAGGTCTCTGCATTTAAATGCGTAGAGTGATGGCAGAGCTCGAGTCACGTCTCTGCATTTAATATGCAGAATGATGGCAAATCTTTGGGCCGGCAGATCTTCGTGACACGTCTCTGCATTTAATACGCAGAGTGATGGCAGAGCTCGAGACACGCCTCTGCATTTAATGTGCAGAATAATGGCAGATCTTCGAGACACGCCTCTAGAATATGCTGCCTAGTTTTACACAGGCAGACGTGAGCTTCTTACGCTCCGCAGAAGACAAACAGACTGCCACGTCCTCAGTTGCTCTTTGAACAGGGTTCGGGGCGCGTATATGCATTTAATGCTCAGAATGATGGCAAATCTTCGGGACGACGGATCTTCGTGAGACGTCCTGTATTTAATGCGCAGGATGGGGGAAGATCTCTGTATTTAATGCGAGAGATTTGATTATATCTCCAAAAGCCGTAATTTCGGCTAAAACATCCACATCATCACTTTGCCACATTACACCATCAGGCTATTCTCAGCTATGGGAGCACGCTGTACGCTATCTCCTTGGAATACGCCAACTCAGGCCACATTTGCATTGGCGCGTATTTAGGCTATTCGGTCCAGAATTTGCTCAAGGCCTCAGTCAGGGGAGGAGGATCAGCTATCTTCTACGCCCACTCGGCTTCTACGCCTACTCGGCTTCTATGCCTACTTGGCTTCTACGCCATGGTTACAGTTATTGGCTTCTACGCCAGCCTCTTCTACGCGGGGGATAACTACCTACGTGGCTTTTACGCCGTGATCTTTGCAGCAGTTATACGCATTGTCTCCTAAAGGGACACGCGTCACACGCTCATTCAAAATGTCATCTACACGCGGGCAACGGTTATTGTAACCATCGTGTAAAAGGGTGATGTACTTTCCACTACTCGATTTCTACGCCGACTGAGTGGTCACTGTCACTAAAACTCTATAAATAGAGACCTCTATCAACAGAGGTCCGGGGTCGAAAAAGTGGAGATTAAGGTCGAAAAATCTATCAACAGAGGTCTAAAGGTCGAAAATTGGTAGAGTCAAAGAGTCTTTGAGAGAGAAGAATCCAGAGCCCAGGCAAAGAGTAGTGATCGACGACTTTGGCATCGAACATCCACTCTCCCTCGCAACCTTCGAAGCTTCTTCTGTCTTCTACGGCAATCTTCATCATCGTGTGGTCCAAGGGACAAAGTGATCGACTGCAGATCAGACTCCTATAGCAATATTTACCCAGATTAAATAAATTGTACTCGACATCCTCATATAGGATTAAATCGTACAAACTTGTTTGTAAACCAAAGAGCAAGGGTTTTCATATAAAATGCGTTTTTGTTTCTTATTTCTTTCGTTTATTTATCCGAAACAAGATGACGACTCTATAGGGGACATCTTTCTCTTCTGATGAGGAAGCAATTGCTCAACACGATGCGGTATCCATGGGATCCGTAAAGAAGACACTGGTCGTCCAGTTCGACCAGTCTGCCTACGAAGATATGCTTTGAACAGGGGGTAGCTCTCACTCTCTCTCTGTCCAAGACAACAGGAAGCTGCGTAAGGTCTGGATGCCCAAGACATCCCCTACCATTCTTGTCGACTCTCCGACCTCTCCGACCTCTCCGACCAACGAGGTTGTAGCATCGCTCCCTCTGCGCCTTACGCGTACAATTCAGTCTCCCGTCACTGACGGAATAGACAAAACTTCTGGCAATGCCTCAGTGCTAATCCAGAAGTATACATCGCGCACTACGCGTAAAACTCAGTCTCCCGTCACTAACGGAATAGATAAAACTTCTGGCAATGTCTCAGTGCTAATCCAGAAGTATACATCGTGCACTGCACGTAAAACTTAGTCTCCCATCACTGACAGAACAGACAAAACTTCAAATAATGCCTCAGCGCTAGTCCCAAAGCCTACACCACGCTCTGCACGTAAAATCCAGTCTCCCGTCGATGACGTGGCAGACAAAATTTTTGACAATACCTTAGCGCCAAATCAGAAGTTCCAAACGCGCTCCACGCGTAAAGATGCATCTGCCCCCCGCGGAAAAGCAGATGATCCCTGCAATCTACGCAAGGGAAAGCAAGTGGCACACTGCTCAACTTCTCGGCCTTTACGCCAGCAAGGGAAGAATCTGCCCGCCCTCCAGATTACGCGAGGAGCTGACGGCCGACTGAGGACCTCCTCAGCTTTACGCCAGCCTGAACAGAGCTCTAATTTACGCCAGGAGAGGCCCCTCAGCGTAAAGCACGCTCAGTCTGCAGAAAGATGTACTCCTCGAGGATCGTTCGCTACCCAGATGGCCAACCTGTTATATACGGGTGGCACAGGGAGGACTATGGTTCCCAACATCCGCATGCCCACTGATGTGAACAGAAGGAACAAGCCATCTTCTTCTATAAATCCTCCTGACCTGCGTGAGTATCTGATCCAGAAACACAAGGATAGGAAAACTTCCAGCATGTCTATTACGCCTCCTAACGAGCACTATTGTATAGTCATAGGATTGTAATTAATTATTGCTGTTCAGAAACAAAACGGTCAGTTTTCGACCGGTTGAACTACTCTCCGTCTTTCCAGGAAGAAGAGCACACACATGCATCAGTGAACATGGCTTCATACATACCTAGAGGAAGATCGAGCTTAAGACGTCATCCCTCTAGAACTCCGAGCCGAAGGAGGTTTAACTAGCTCCTTAGGAACACTGAAGCTGGGGTATTCCAAAACACCCGTTCGAGGTTGCGACAATCGGCTTCATACTCTTCTGATTCCGATTCTAGGGGTCTCCAGTCTCCAGAATCAGATGTTGAAAGTATAGAGTCAACTTCTACAGAGACCTATACTCATCCTACAATGACACCCAGGGAGATGGGAGTTTATGCCAATGGAGATGAACATGAGAAAGCTTTCCCGTCGGGGAGCGCTGAGCAACGCATTACTGTACTGGAGACATCTCTGAAAGAAATGTAATCCATGATGGAGAACATGCACCAGATGATGCTGACTCAACACACAGCTGCTATGGCTCAAGCATCGGTCCCTCCAACTCAGATACGTGTGGGGGTGGACTTACCACCATCCAACACGATCCAAGAGCCTGCTCTAGATCAGGAGTCAGCAGTTCCTCCGCTTCCTCGCTCGGAGAATGTATTAATGCAACCAATTCCTCACCACTCCGTGGTCCCACTACCGGCTGAGAATCCGATGCAGGCAGTACGGGAGTTGAAAGCCTAATTTGATGCCTTGAAGCACAAAGATCAGCTCAAGAAATTGGGAATCAACCAGCCTTACCCGGGTATCTGGGAAGAGGCCCCTTTCCCTCCTAAATACAAATCACAGACTATGGCTTTGTTCGAGGGAAAAACATCACCGAGTCAATACATGAACTACTTCAGTATGATGACGGTGTTATTGCAAGGGAATGACGCTCTTGTCACGACCCGCACCCGGAATTGGGGCACGAGTACGCGAGTACGTCCAGCCTACGCCGCAGCATCGGCGGTAGAATGCTGTCAAGGTCTTGATACTATCTAGCAAATCTCACACAAGCATCCAATCTCCATAAGGAGGCACGGATGACACAAATAGAACGAACACATACTCATTCACAGGATTACAGCACGATAAGATAGTGAACAAAAATAAAATACAACACAAGTCTAAAGTAATAATCAAACTCAACAATATCCAAGTCTCATCAAAATGCCGGAGACAAATCCGGTACCAAACAGTCTGCTAAAAGAACTAACTAGAAGATTAGTGATTCTGGCTAGACCTCCCAGAATCACAACTAACTATCAAGCCCAAGTGCAGCTACTCACCATATGGTCCATAAAGTGTTGGCTACCGATCCTCTAAGGCATAGTCTGGAAAAATGTTTCCAGTCAGGAAGGAGCAAAGTACAATCTCAAATAACAGTTCCATTAAATTGATAAGGACTATAAAGCAATAAACATGTGATGCTAGCTACTGAGAAGACAGTAAATAAATGCAATGGCAATTAAAGAGAGACAGGCAATATAAAGAGACAGGCAATAGGCAATATGATATAGTCAGTGCATGTATGAAAATAAAAAGAACAAGGAACAACATCATATACGGGTGATGTAGTATATGATTTAAAATAGGGAACTGTAATCTATTCTAAGTGTTTGAAATAGTAGTTTCAAAATGTGATCGGTTTGGGAACATGTACGATAGCTACAGGGCCTGGCTAATCATGGGTGAAGAGCATGATTAACACTTACATTGTTCTATACTACAATAAGAGGTTATGATCATATTTCTTACTAACTACTTCCCCGCCCCCAACTAGTACTGTGGATCCAACCATGACACGTCACGATACACGAGCAAGTCCAGTTTATCATGTACGATGTCTAATATACATGTCGTGTACAATATCAATACGATAATCAAGGTAACATCTCATGACTGCAGATCCAAGCTATACTAGTCCGTGTAACACAGTGTCAAGGATTCAGATGTAACATTTCATGATTATTTAATTTATAGAAATTATCAAGGAATTGGAAATTATCAGAGAATGTACTTGCCTTGGTCCTTAGCTGGTAATTATGGATGTCCTGTTCCAGAGTATCCCCTGGGTAAACCAACAGTCCTATAGACATAACACAATATAACATTTGCATCAGAAGCTACGCTAACACACAGTCAAAACACTGGCCTCAGGGCCATGCCAGGCAGGGCACTAGTCAACTAGGGTCATCTAGTATATTTACCAATTAACCATATTATCAATAATTAAAACATAATACCTATATATTGTTATTCCAAAGTATATACAAAATAGGTATAACTGTATGTACATAAGTGGAAATATATTTTATTTATGTAAAAATTATACATCACTCATATATATAAACTAATATACATGTACCAAAATATATATTAACTTATATTATATATA
This sequence comes from Iris macrosiphon, assembly GCA_036927795.1. Taxonomy (NCBI): domain Eukaryota; kingdom Viridiplantae; phylum Streptophyta; class Magnoliopsida; order Asparagales; family Iridaceae; genus Iris; species Iris macrosiphon. The sequence continues at coordinate 78,329,366 of JAYESA010000008.1, read as the reverse complement.
TATATAAATGCATACATACCAAAATAATACAATACTATATACAGGTAATTATACCAAAATATGTTTTACAAGTACATAGATATCAATATAGTTATATATATATACTATATATTTTTACATACCAAAAATATGTTTATACATGTATATATATATAGGTACACATATTTATACCAAATATATTAATTTAATATATACTCTACCAATATATAATTATACCAAATACATACATATATATGTTTGTACATTTTTCAAATAGTACGTACACTATATACAATTAGAGAAAATACACTATATATTCATAGATATAGATATGTACACATATCCACACACAAATACACGTATACGTATTTTTATATATATATATATGTATATATACACATTAACTAATATATACTAATACATAATATAAATATACATATATATATATATATATTTATACCAAAATACGGTTATATATATATACCAATACGTATTTATACTAAAATACATTCTAATGCATATATATAATAGAGAAATACGTGATATATATATATACATATACGCGTATATATATATGAAACATAGATACAATAATAAAATGCAATACTATATAATATGAACATACACTAAATAATACACAATGCCTATTATACGCATACACCCACACACACATATACGTATTTATATACAATACAGGGTATAATGTTATATCAGGGAGGGAAGAATGAGAGGAAGAGAACTCACTATGGCTTGGGGTTGCTGGTCGCCGGAGTACGGCTGACCGCCGGACTGATGGTGGTGGTGGCGGTGGATGTAGCAGCCGGGTTGTCGAGCAGTAGGGGACCGGAGCACACAGCAGGGGAGGAGCTCGGGTCTGGCCGGTTGGTGGCTGGACCAGAGGGAGAAGAGCAGGGAATGGTCGGGGAGAATGGAGGAGGAGCTCGACCGGATCTCGTCGATGGTTGCACAGCGTCGAGCTCCGGGGGAAACGGCCGGGATGAAGTCGGAGCACAATGAAGGTCGCCGGGGAGGAAAGGCAGGTTGGGGAGTCGGCTGCTCGGTCGACTCGACGCGAGGGAGGAGAAGTGGTGGTGATTAGAAGTTGATGGTGGAGTAGTTGGACAAGTCGGCGGGTGGATCGGCTGTCCGCCGGAGAAGAGAGCCGGGCTCGGGGAATGAACGAGGAGGCCGGAGGGATGATCGTGAGGGGGTTCGCCGGAGGCTGAGCAGCGGCCGGGGGATGTGCAGTAGGGGTCGGTGGCGCGAGGGGTGAGGTCCACCGGAGCAAACAGCAGAGGGAGGAGCAGCGGGGCCGCCAGACTCGTCGAGGCAGCGCCGCCGGGGAGCAGTCGGCTGATGGTGGAGATGGCTTGGAGCTGGGAAGTCCGCCGGATGCTGCAGCAATCGGCTGCGGGGTCGGAGTACAGGCCGGGTTGGGGGTGACCTCCGGTGAACAGTAGGGAACAGTGTCCCCCCCTATTCAAATTCAAAAAGGAAAACAAAGAAGAAGAATGAAGGAAAAAGAAGAAGAAAATAGAAGAAGAAAGGAAAAAGTAGGAGAAAGGGAAGAGTTCATACGTTGGAGGAGAAATATGGGGGCTTGCTTGGTTATTAGGGTTTTCTAGGGAAAGGTGTTGATGTAACATTATATATGGGAGAGTGTGGAATAAGGGTTAGGATTTGCCCACAGAATGAGTGGCTAGGATTGTTCATGAAGGAAATTGTTTTCATGTAAAGTAGAGTGGGGAAAAATGTAATTTGGTCCACAAATAAATAACCTTTCCATCTGGTCTTGGACAATGGGGTGAGGACACCTACAATTGAATAATTGCAACTTAGCCCCTTAAATTCGGAAAATTGCACAAACACATAAAATGACGAAAATTTGGCGGGCGATTCGGTGTCTGGTGTTTTGTAGGGTCAGGGGGCGCTGTAAGATCGGTATGGGCTCAATTTGCAGGGCACTGGAATTAAATTGGGATTTTTAGAATTGGTTTAAATAGTATCCTTAATTTAATTAGAAATAAATGCAAGTTGTGTTCTAAAATTAATTAGGAGTACATGGGGCCAAAATCAGGTCAGGTCATCAATACCAATAATAAAGTAGACTCAGAACAGGATATTACCCTAATTTGGGCCGCACGAAAAATAGGTCAAGATTGTCTCCAATTTCAATTGGAACGCACAACGATACAAAATAGGGATTTATTAAATAACGTCCGCGATAATTTTTGTGCGGCTAGAAACAATACACAGAGAGCATAATTAAGAGTTGCAAAAATAGCAGAATGGAAGGCGGGCATGTCTAGGGCAAGATTGTAAAATTTGTTGGAAGACAAAAGCTAGGGTAGCGCTCCAATTATCGAAGCAAAGGCAATGCGCAATAATTAAATAAAATACAGTAATTAATTACAATCTCCAATAATTAAATTTTAAAATAAAACAATTAACCTCAAAATCCCATAATTTGGACAGGTGTTCCCCTATTGGGGTTCTAGGTCAAGTCTACCAGCTCAAACACAAATGAACACTGTATATAATATTATATTTAAATTACACATCTCACATAATTATTTAAATAAAAATATTATCATGCAATTTAATTAATTGCAACTACCATAATATCAAATATTATAAAAAGTCGAAAATACCCCTGTTTTCGGAATATGGTAGTGACAAGTCTACCCACCTTAAAAGAATTTCGTCCTCGAAATTCAAAATCCTCAAAGTAGCGCTTATCATACATATTATTGTTTCCCTCAAATTTAAATTCATCATCCATGAAATTAGGTAATAATCCACGATGTCTTTTCACAATTTTCAAAAATTCTGAAATTATTGCATTCCTGAAAAATCCTCGGAATAAAATCAAAGTCCATTTTTATCAAAATTTCCCCAAAATTTTTAGTTAATAATTCAAATACTCGGAATTTAATATCCACTCCTCAAATTTGATTTTAATCAATGCTCGTATATAAAATGAAATCTCGTCCAAGAAGTTTAATTTCAAACATTTAGCCCATCAATAATTTTATTTCTCGATTTTCTCTCCTCAAAATACTCAAAAATGCGATACTTAAGGATTCTCTAATTGCAACATCCAAATATAAAATTCTAAAATTCAGAACTTACAATCAACTAAATATATTGATAATCTCCCAAATTTCAAATTTAATAACCAATTTAAATATGCCATAATCTTCCTGGAATTAATAAACCACTAATTATGCAATGTTAATTTCTTAACCCTCTATTTAAATCGATGTTTATCCTCGAATTTTTAATCATCTTGTTAATCATCTTGTCAAGTCATAACCCCTTCATGAATTTTCGTCATGGTCAAACCCCAATAATCATGGTCTAAGAAAAATCTTTCCTACAATCATACAACATGCAACCTAAGGGGAATATGTACGATCATGGTGTCTTTTGTCATGGTATTGCAGTCTCTGTATCAGGGGTACTACTAACTACATTATAACAAGAAATCATGCATACAAGCTACGATACTAAGGTATCAATCAATCAATCAAGTAGAGAGGGACAAAAGGAAGGAAGGAACAGAACCTGCTAACACATTACCTGTAGTATCGGTCTCCTTGACCGTCATCGCAAATGCCTCGCCCTGCTGGGGTGGTTTCCTTCGCGGGTGCTGAGCAATATACGGTTCCACAGGTAGCCTAACTGGATCTCTATAATCTGAAGCTGCACGCTGGCCGGGGAGATAAGGGGCTAGAAGACAATCCCTTACTCGATGTCCCGCAGTGCCGCAGTGCAAACAAAGTCCTAGCCTCGTTCTACAGCTCTCCCAAAGATGACCTGGCTTCTTACAGAAATGACAAGTCTGCTGTGTCTCTCTCGGAGGCTGTTGCTGATTATGCTGAACACGGACTGGTGCCTGGTACTGTTGTAGATACTGATATGCCCATAGACGTTGCTGGATAGGAACTGGTGCTAGGTACTGCGGTGGATGCTGGATTGTCCACGGTTGTTGCTGACTATGAAATGGTACTTGGTACTGCTGTTGGTGCTTAATACGGGGATGCTTGGTTGGTCCTGTGCTACCATTCGTATCTCCAAAAGTATTGTGACTCCTCTTAGGCCTGAGATCCAGATCCTCTTCTGCAATCTGAGCATCCATCAAGATAGCCTCAAAGGTAGCGGTATGACGACCAGAAGTACGCGACCTAATCTCTCTCGTCAGCCCCTTTCTAAATTTTCGGGCTCGATCTCCTGGGTCCCGAATCATAGATGATGCAAAACGGCTCAATCTACAGAATTCTGCAGCGTACTCGTCGACCGACATGTTTCCTTGAACCAAGTCATGAAACTGACTTTTCAAGGTTCCCAATGCCACGTCGGGAAAGAACTTCTCCTTGAAGAGTTCCTTGAAGGTCTCCCAAGTAAGTCCTTGTGCAGTAATTCTCGGCTCTGTGCGATACCACGTGAGTGCGATATCGAACATCTGACTGCCAGCGGCTTCTATCTGCAAGTTCTCCGGAATCTGGGTCAATCGTAGGCTCCTCTCTATATCCTCTAGCCAGTCGTCAGCGTAGAGTATTCCTTCGATGCCTTTGAACTCTCGAGGCATCATCCTTTTGAAGTCCACTATAGTGCCTGATCTCTGCTGCTGTTGGCCAGAAAACTGCTGGTACTGTGCTACTCTCTCCAAAGCTTGGAGAGTCACTTGATGAGCATTCTCCATGTTTTCTCTCATCAGCTTGGTTTGTGCCTGGTGCGCTTCTGCTTGCACCCTCTGAGCCTCAGCTTGAACTCGCTGAGCGTCTGCCGTCACTCTCTGGGCATCTACCATGCCTTAGATCAAGGTAAACATCTGCGTTCCGTCAATGGGCAAACCTCCAGGAATCGGAGTCGGTGGAGGAGGAAGGTTGTCCGTCACAGTTGCGGCGATCCTCTGAACAGGTGGGGGAGGAGGATTCCCGAAAAGTGCAGACACTCCTACGTGCATCGGAGATGTAGGAGGAACTACGGCTGTCTGTCCCTCAGGTGGAGAGGTGGCAAACCCCTCTAAAGCTGATGTTCCCGCTCTCATAGACCGTGTCTGCGGCGACATCCTGAAGACAGATCCCAAAGAATCAATTAAGGCAAAAATGCGATATCATCAAGGAAGGACAGTACAGTTCTAAAGAAGCAACATTCAAGATAAAATATTGGAAGAAAAATCCTAGTTGTGATTGCACAGGTCAAAGATACATCCAGGGTTGATACATCTATCCCTCTAAGTACCACAGTTCTACCACAAGCACACTCACTGCTAGCTTCCTTACCTACTGCAATCGTTGATACTAGTTATCCTTATCACTCAAGTGCATACCAAAAGCAACACACCATACTAAGTACTGCTCTCTCTCCTATACATTCCTAGATGAACACCTAAACCAGTTGGCAGTAAAATCTCAATCATGCTCAAGCCAACATATCCTTACACATGCACCTCATCTATTTTATACTAATATATCTCTCCCACTATAAGATCTTATCCTCAAATAAAATTCCTTAAAATAACTCCTCGAATAAATTTTTTAAGTAAAATGTATATACCTTCCTCAAAGTCAATTATCTAAATACTGAAGTGAAAATTTTTATCAATTTCCAAAGATCCTTACAGCTTGTCTAGGTTCATCAAATTGAATCTGAATTCCTCAAAAGTTTAATGACAATATCTCAACTTCTCAAAATTCAAAAATTCAATTTATTTTCAATCTTCAAATTTATAATTTAAATCCATATCTAGTAGTCCAATAGCCCTAGTGTTAATCTTCCTCACTGTCCTCATCGACATGCGTCATCAGTTAATACCATAATCAGTCTGCAAATTCACCTTGATATGAAATTAAACCCTACTATGGAACCAAAATCCTAATTTAATACCTGATCAACAATCAACAAGTGAGAATGGACGGAATAAGGGAATGATTTAAATTAAAAATTATAACAAGATTCTCAGAGGTCATCCCAGGAATCTCTCAAGGAATTGTGATTGAGTATTCGCTCTCGTCCTAGTGTCCTATGTCCTAGATCCTATCGCAGGTACGCAGTAGTGTAACAAAGATGCCATACTACTACGACATCGCACAACTTCACGAAGTCTGACCTGCATGGGCCACCACTAAAAATGTGTCACGACCCGCACCCGGAATTGGGGCACGAGTACGCGAGTACGTCCAGCCTACGCCGCAGCATCGGCGGTAGAACGCTGTCAAGGTCTTGATACTATCTAGCAAATCTCACACAAGCATCCAATCTCCATAAGGAGGCACGGATGACACAAATAGAACGAACACATACTCAATCACAGGATTACAATATGATAAGATAGTGAACAAAAATTAAATACAACACAAGTCTAAAGTAACAATCAAACTCAACAATATCCAAGTCTCATCAAAATGCCGGAGACAAATCCGGTACCAAACAGTCTGCTAAAAGAACTAACTAGAAGATTAGTGATTCTGGCTAGACCTCCCGGAATCACAACTAACTATCAAGCCCAAGTGCAGCTACTCACCATATGGTCCATAAAGTGTTGGCTACCGATCCTCTAAGGCATAGTCTGGAAAAATGTTTCCAGTCAGGAAGGAGCAAATACAATCTCAAATAACAGTTCCACTAAATTGATAAGGACTATAAAGCAATAAACATGTGATGCTAGCTACTAAGAAGACAGTGAAATAAATGCAATGGCAATTAAAGAGAGACAGGCAATATAAAGAGACAGGCAATAGGCAATATGATATAGTCAGTGCATGTATGAAAATGAAAAGAACAAGGAACAACATCATATACGGGTGATGTAGTATATGATTTAAAATAGGGAACTGTAATCTATTCTAAGTGTTTGAAATAGTAGTTTCAAAATGTGATCGGCTTGGAAACATGTACGATAGCTACAGGGCCTGGCTAATCATGGGTGAAGAGCATGATTAACACTTACATTGTTCTATACTACAATAAGAGGTTATGATCACATTTCTTACTAACTACTTCCCCGCCCCCAACTAGTACTGTGGATCCAACCATGACACGTCACGATACACGAGCAAGTCCAGTTTATAATGTACGATGTCTAATATACATGTCGTATACAATGTCAATACGATAATCAAGGTAACATCTCATGACTGCAGATCCAAGCTATACTAGTCCGTGTAACACAGTGTCAAGGATTCAGATGTAACATTTCATGATTATTTAATTTATAGAAATTATCAAGGAATTGGAAATTATCAGAGAATGTACTTGCCTTGGTCCTTAGCTGGTAATTATGGATGTCCTGTTCCAGAGTATCCCCTGGGTAAACCAACAGTCCTATAGACATAACACAATATAACATTTGCATCAGAAGCTACGCTAACACACAGTCAAAACACTGGCCTCAGGGCCATGCCAGGCAGGGCACTAGTCAACTAGGGTCATCTAGTATATTTACCAATTAACCATATTATCAATAATTAAAACATAATACCTATATATTGTTATTCCAAAGTATATACAAAATAGGTATAACTGTATGTACATAAGTGGAAATATATTTTATTTATGTGAAAATTATACATCACTCATATATATAAACAAATATACATGTACCAAAATACATATTAACTTATATTATATATATATATATAAATGCATACATACCAAAATAATACAATACTATATACAGGTAATTATACCAAAATATGTTTTACAAGTACATAGATATCAATATAGTTATATATATATACTATATATTTTTATATACCAAAAATATGTTTATACATGTATATATATATAGGTACACATATTTATACCAAATATATTAATTTAATATATACTCTACCAATATATAATTATACCAAATACATACATATATATGTTTGTCCATTTTCCAAATAGTACGTACACTATATACAATTAGAGAAAATACACTATATATTCATAGATATAGATATGTACACATATCCACACACAAATACACATATACGTATTTATATATATATATATATATATATGTATATATACACATTAACTAATATATACTAATACACAATATAAATCTACATATATATATATTTATACCAAAATACGGTTATATATATATACCAATATGTATTTATACTAAAATACATTCTAATGCATATATATAATAGAGAAATACGTGATATATATATATATATACATATACGCGTATATATATATATGAAACATAGATACAATAATAAAATGCAATACTATATAATATGAACATACACTAAATAATACACAACGCCTATTATACGCATACACCCACACACACATATACGTATTTATATACAATACAGGGTATAATGTTATATCAGGGAGGGAAGAAGGAGAGGAAGAGAACTCACTGTGGCTTGGGGTTGCTGGTCGCCGGAGTACGGCTGACCGCCGGACTGATGGTGGTGGTGGCGGTGGATGTAGCAGCCGGGTTTACGAGCAGCAGGGGGCCGGAGCACACAGCAGGGGAGGAGCTCGGGTCTGGCCGGTTGGTGGCTGGACCAGAGGGAGAAGAGCAGGGAATGGTCGGGGAGAATGGAGGAGGAGCTCGACCGGATCTCGTCGACGGTTGCACAGCGTCAGGCTCCGGGGGAAACGGCCGGGATAAAGTCGGAGCACAATGAAGGTCGCCGGGGAGGAAAGGCATGTTGGGGAGTCGGCTGCTCGGTCGACTCGACGCGAGGGAGGAGAAGTGGTGGTGATTAGAAGTTGATGGTGGAGTAGTTGGACAAGTCGGCGGGTGGATCGGCTGTCCGCCGGAGAAGAGAGCCGGGCTCGGGGAATGAACGAGGAGGCCGGAGGGATGATCGTGAGGGGGTTCGCCGGAGCCTGAGCAGCGGCCGGGGGATGTGCAGTAGGGGTCGGTGGCGCGAGGGGTGAGGTCCACCGGAGCAAACAGTAGAGGGAGGAGCAGCGGGGCCGCCGGACTCGTCGAGGCAGCGCCGCCGGGGAGCAGTCGGCTGATGGTGGAGATGGCTTGGAGCTGGGAAGTCCGCCGGATGCTGCAGCAATCGGCTGCGGGGTCGGAGTGCAGGCCGGGTTGGGGGTGACCTCCGGTGAACAGTAGGGAACAGTGTCCCCCCTATTCAAATTCAAAAAGGAAAACAAAGAAGAAGAAGGAAGAAAAAGAAGAAGAAAATAGAAGAAGAAAGGAAAAAGTAGGAGAAAGGGAAGAGTTCATACGTTGGAGGAGAAATATGGGGGCTTGCTTGGGGATTAGGGTTTTCTAGGGAAAGGTGTTGATGTAACATTATATATGGGAGAGTGTGGAATAAAGGGTTAGGATTTGCCCACAGAATGAGTGGCTAGGATTGTTCATGAAGGAAATTGTTTTCATGTAAAGTAGAGTAGAGAAAAATGCAATTTGGTCCACAAATAAATAACCTTTCCATCTGGTCTTGGACAATGGGGTGAGGACACCTACAATTGAATAATTGCAACTTAGCCCCTTAAATTCGAGAAATTGCACAAACACATAAAATGACGAAAATTTGGCGGACAATTTGGTGTCTGGTGTTTTGTAAGGTCAGGGGGCACTGTAAGATCGGTATGGGCTCAATTTGCAGGGCACTGGAATTAAATTGGGATTTTCAGAATTGGTTTAAATAGTATCCTCAATTTAATTAGAAATAAATGTAAGTTGTGTTCTAAAATTAATTAGGAGTACATGGGGCCAAAATCAGGTCAGGTCATCAATACCAATAATGAAGTAGACTCAGAACAGGATATTACCCTAATTTGGGCCGCATGAAAAATAGGTCAAGATTGTCTTCAATTTTAATTGGAACGCACAACGATACAAAATAAGAATTTATTAAATAACATCTGCGACGATTTTGTGCGGCTAGAAACAATGCACAGAGAGCATAATTATGAGTTGCAAAAATAGCAGAATGGAAGGCGGGCATGTCTAGGGCAAGATTGTGAAATTTGTTGGAAGACAAAAGCTAGGGTAGCGCTCCAATTATCGAAGCAAAGGCAATGCACAATAATTAAATAAAATACAGTAATTAATTACAATCTCCAATAATTAAATTTTAAAATAAAACAATTAACCTCAAAATCCCATAATTTGGACAGGTGTTCCCCTATTGGGCTTCTAGGTCAAGTCTACCAGCTCAAACACAAATGAACACTGTATATAATATTATATTTAAATTACACATCTCACATAATTATTTAAATAAAAATATTATCATGCAATTTAATTAATTGCAACTACCATAATATCAAATATTATAAAAAGTTGAAAATACCCCTGTTTTCGGAATGTGGTAGTGACAGCTCTCCTCACTCGGGTGTTCAAGGGCTGCCTCTCGGGAGTGGCTTATCAATGGTACCGCAGCCTGGCAGACAACTGTATTACTTCCTTTGAAGACTTCAAAGCTTTATTCTTTGCACGATTCTACGAGGGAGGGATGGACATGTCTATGTCCTCTCTCATCGAAGTGAAGCAAAGGGAAAAAGAGGACGTTCGTACCTTCATCAAATATTTTTGTCAAGCCACTTTGCAAATGCCTCCCGGAGTTCCAGACTCGGCATTGGTGGATATTTGCAGGAAGAACCTTCTTTCCGTAATCTCGGTATTCACAGGACCATATCAGTTCCATGATTGGCCCTCGTTCACCATCTCAGCGATAGCCACCGAGGACAACAGTCGGAAGGTGCATGATAATGGCATCATGATCTCTGCCTCCGATAGAGGCAAGAGGTCATCCCCCAACAGCGACCATCCTCGTGGTTCCAAAGGGAAAGAAGCTCTGACAACCAATACGTCTAGGCAAAAGACTGCGGCAACCACACAGACGAAACCTGGGACTTCCAGGCCCATTGAAGTATACTCTTTCGACGACGACGATATTCCAAGCATATTCGAGTGTCTCGTCAAAAGCGGCAAGATTACCCTTCTAGAGGAGAAACAGCCTAATGAAGTCGGCAGTACTAATAACCCCAAGTACTGCATCTTCCATAGATACATACACCACCCTACGAAGGCGTGTTATGTACTGAAAAGGAAGATCCAGGAGCTGATCGATGCTAAGGCCATCACTCTGCGCAACAGCGAGAAGGCGATCACAGCCAACATGATCTCTTTGCAATTTGGCGATCTGCCTCACCAAGAAGTCCCGGATGGTGTTATACCTATGTCCCGGACAACGATGAACATCGTTAATCTCCCTCCAGCTAGAGGTCAAAATTATGACCTGGTACCCCTAACTACCCAGCGAGGCGAGATTATGTGGGTTCATCCAGATCTGGTGGCAGAGATCGAGGAGGAGACTCAAGCTGCTAAGGCTAAGTCTAAAAAGAACTCGAAGCGTAAACCATGTCACATGGTTGCGGTACACTCGACATCAGAAGATAAGGTCTTGGCTACTGGAACCCGTTCAGGGAAAGCTTACCTCAAGGACTATGGAGCAAGTCAGGAAGATGCACCGACAGACGCTTCAACTACCAAGCCTTCAGAACCAGAGCCCGCCACACTAGAGACCGGTCCTTCGAGACCAACTTTGGCGGACAAGGGGAAGCAAAAAGAAGTGGGCTTCGATAAACCTGTGAAAAACATTCAAAACAAAGGTTTAGAGAAGCCATACAACTTCGACATCCTGCCCCAAGGACGAGTTTCCTCTTCCCATCACAGACGTCATGATTGACAATACATGCAGCTTTGAACGTATGTCTTTTATGGATGGATTTTCAGGATACAATCAAATCAAGATGCATCATGAAAACGAGAAACATACTGCCTTCCGGACGCCACTGGGGGTATATTGATATACGGTCATGCCCTTCGGATTGAAGAATGTCGGGGCTACGTACCAACGGGCTATGAGTAACATATTCTATGAGCATTTACGCAAGACAGTGGAATGTTACATGGACGATGTAGCTGTCAAAAGATGCCTCAAGGATAATCACATCCAAGACTTAAAGACAGTATTTGAGTTAATGCGCCAACATCAACTCAAAATGAATCCTACAAAGTCCTTTCTGGGTGTATCTAGTGGCAAATTCCTGGGATTTGTCATTTCCGCCAAAGGCATTCAAGTGGACCCTGATAAAGTCAAGGCCATCTTAGAAATATGACCGCCCCATAATCTGAGAGAACTCAGGGGATTTCAAGGTCGTCTGGCTTATATCCGGAGATTCATATCCAACCGCTCTGGGAGATGTCAGCCTTTTTCTCGTCTCATGAAGAAAGGTGTATCCTTCGTATGGGACGAAGCCTGTCAACAAGCGTTTAATGATACCAAATGCTACCTCACTAATCCGCCAGTTCTGGTGCCTCCCGTCATAGGAAAACCATTCTTGTTGTACGTTCGAGCGATGGATCATTCACTGGGAGCTATTCTCGCACAAAAGAACGATATGGGTCATGAACAGGCTATCTACTACCTCAGCAGGATGATGGTCGGAGCTGAACACCGATACAATCCAGTGAAGAAAGAATGCTTGGCTCTGATGTTCGCTATCCAGAAGATGCGACACTATGTCATAGGCCAGACTATTCATATCATCTCCAGGATCAATCCTCTTCGGGTACTGATGAGCAAGCCAAGTGTTCTTAATTCCCGACTCGCGACTTGGACGATGTTAATAATACCGTATGATATGGTGTACGTCCCTCAGAAGTCCATCAAAGGCCAAGCGTTGGCTGATTTTCTAGCTGCTCATCCGATCCCGGAGACCTCCAAACTGTACGAGGATATTCTTGACAAAGTTGCAGAATATAATTCCGCAATGGAAAGTGATGCATGGCAACTATTCTTCGATGGTGCCTCCAGAACTGGTCCCAGGCGAAACGTGGTTTCAGGAGTAGGGATTGTCCTGGTTACTCCTGATAAACTAGTCATCTACCGAGTATATTCTCTTAGCGAGTCCTGCTCTAATAATGTGGCGGAGTACAACGCTCTACTAATCGGGCTCCAAGTCGCTAAAGAATTGGGCGTCGAATCTCTAGAAGCTTTTGGTGATTCTCTGCTGATCGTCAATCAAGTCAGAGGAATATATGAAGTCCGGAATCCAGACCTCATCCCCTATCACCAAGCAACGGTTGAGATAGCCATGACATTCAAAGGATTCTTCCTAGAGCATGTACCTCGATCTCAGAATCTGGAAGCTGATGCCCTAGCCAGTCTAGCTGCAGATCTAGCTATTCCTATAAGAAGGCAGAATTCGGTGATCCTTCTTAACAGAGATTTATTCTGTGTGAAAAGTAACTTTCACATAGAAAGCAGCTACGCTGTGAACACAGATCCTCCCAAGAGAGACTGGAGAAGTCCCTTTATAGATTTTGTGGCATACAGAATCTTGCCGGAGGAACCTAAAGAAACAGTATCCGTCAAAAAAAGATCATTACGCTTCTATCATGACGCTTCTTCACAGTGTCTATACCGCCGGACCTACGATGGACTGCTATTGAGATGTCTCTCAGATGACGAGGCACAGCGGATTATCCGTGAAGCTCACGATGGCGTATGCGAAGCGCATCAACCCGGTCCTAATCTACAGGATCGTATCAGGAGAATGGGCTATTACTGGCCTACTATGATCACAGATGCAATAAAGTATGCAAGACAATGCAGAGCCTGTCAGGTCCATGCAGACTTTATACATCAACCTTCTGAACACCTATATCCTACGGTTGCATCCTGGCCTTTCGAAGCATGGGGTATGGATATCATTGGTCCTATTCACCCGTCTTCTTTCAGAGGTCACCGGTTCATACTGGCCATCACAGATTATTTCTCCAAATGGGCAGAGGCGATCCCTCTTACTGAGGTAAAGGCATCTAATGTGATCAGCTTCATCAAGCATCATGTCATTTATCGCTTTGGGATGCCCCAAAGGATAATTCATGACAATGGACCTCAGTTCATCAGCCAAGCGTTTCATCGATTTTGCGATAAAAATTGGATAGAAAATGTGGCCTCTACGGCATATAATCCTGCTGCTAATGGTTTGGCGGAAGCTTTCAACAAAACTATTATCAAGCTCTTGAAAAAGTTTGTCTCTTCGAACAAGAGGGATTGGAATGACAATCTAGGAGAATGTCTCTGGGCATACCGCACGACGGTACGAGCTCCGACAGGTTGTACCCCATTCTCATTGGTTTACGGGAGCGAAGCAGTTCTCCCCATCGAAGTCCAAATTTCGTCACTCCGGATAGCAGTGGCTAATGAGCTGACTCAAGAAAAGAATGACCTGTTAAGGCTTCAAGAGTTAGAAGGATTAGACGAAAAATGCCTCCAAGCTCAACAATGCATCGCGTTCTACCAGGAACGCATTTCCAGAGCTTTTAAATCAAAAATTAAAGAAAAGAGTGTTCAAAGTCGGCGAGCTAATATTAGCTGTGAGAAGGCCGATGATTCTTACTCACAGGAGTAAGGGTAAATTCAAGCCCAAATGGGAAGGCCCTTATGTGATCGAGACGACTTTCTCAAACGGCGCTTACAGGTTAGCCAAGCCTAACGGAGACCTATTGATGGCTCCTATCAATGGCAAATTCCTGAAGAGGTACTATGCTTAACCTCCTTTGCTCAAAGTGGAATATGGCAAAAATCTCATTCTGACAAAACTACTTCCAAAACGAAACTAGTTGGATCGTATTCTATCATGTCCATATAACCTCTGAATAGATATGTTTAAACTAATTTGGAACTTCGAGACCTATCACGTCCATATTACCTATGATAGTGTTTTGTGTACAAATTTTAGCTGAAGCGTATTCTATCATGTCCATATAACCTCTGAATAGATATGTCCTACTAAAACTTACCGAGAGTATATCACGTCCATATTACCTCTGATATCACTTTCACCCAAACCTGTCATTTATATTCCAAAATAATGGGTCCACAAAGTCAGATAAAATCCTCTTTATTATTCCCCAAAAGAGCAAAAGTACATTAGAAAGCAAAAAAGTACATCATTTGGGAGGAGCGGTCAGGTCACGAATCTGCTGCGCCAGCGCGGTCATCTTCTCAGTCCTGGAGCTCAAAACAATAGCGCGGGCCCGCTCCAGCCGTGCCTCGTCATTGCTCAGGAGGGACAGTTCGGATCTAGCCCGAATAAAACCAGCGCGGGCAACTCCTGCACGCGCCAAGTTCTGTTGAGCTAGGTCCAGTCGACCATTCACCACATCTAGAACTTCCGACGACTGAGAAGCCCACTCCTTTGCCTGGGCGAGTTTTGCTTCCAGTTTGCGGACCCTCGCTACATTCCCTTCATGCTCGGCCCGACACTTCGTTTGAAGAGGAATGACCTCCTCCAAGACAGCTTTTTCTTCGTCCATCTCCTACTGATGTGTCTGGATGGATTTATTTAGGCCGTCCATCTGTTCAGTAAGCTGCGCAGTCAAGGAGTCATATTTAGCCTGGACCAGGTCGTTAATGCTGTCTCGAGATAGCTGCAGATATTCGTTAATGGGTTGCTCCAAACCATTAACTATCTCCTCCAGTGTGTCAGCTACCCCAGTGTCATCGTATTCTCTGATCGGCACTATCGCAAACTGAGATGACCTCCTCAGAGCCTCAAAGCTTAGATTCTTCTCCAACACTATTGATATCAACATTTTCATGGCGGTGTAGAAGATACCAATATACTGCTCGGTCAGCAGGGCTAGATCCGAATGTACGCTGGGAGTGGCTGCAATATTGGCAAACCTCCCTCCAGGAATGACCGCAGACGATGTTGCCACAGCCGTCGCCTCAACTGGTGGTGCGATAAAAAAAGATGCGCCAATACCGGACGAAGGGACCGGCGTACTCAAAGGAGGTATTATCGCAATGACAAGCTTATCCTCCTCCTGAGATGTCGGAACCACTTCGAGCGAGCCGGCACCCGAAGATGTTTCCTCTTCAAAATCAGGCACCTCCGTGTCGTCGCCAGGACCTAAAACAGTGCCAAAAGACGCGTCGACACTGCCCTCCCCGAAGATGTCTTCCCCTGAAGAGAAGACAAAAGAAAGTTAATATCAACATGATGTTAATTTTCCTAAAAAAGAGGCATAAAGACGACATTTACCCATGGCCGATGGCATATAGGTCGCGTCTGTAGCCAGTACAGCTAAATTATTTTTTAATGATGCTAAGCAAGCTGTCATACCTGGAGAAGGGGGTGTGCTAACTGATACTGGCAAATAGTCTTCCAGGTCCTCGTCAAGTTCCAACCGAGGCTCATCGGCTGGAATCTCGCTAGGTGCACTTACAGGCACGGCAGGGGTCTCTCCCGATATTGATCCGGATAAAGGTATACGGAATCTTATTACGCTCGGCCCCGAAGGCGACCTCGTTCCACTACCTGAAGCAGTAGCAGCGACAGCAGCCTCCAACAGAGATTCTCCGGCACCGCCAGCCGGAACTGTAGTGGGTCCCTCTCTAAAAGGCGATGAACCTCCAATCAAAGAATCATCCCCGACAGGGGGAGATACAGGCTCACTTCTAGGAGCCTCATTACCGGGAATCCAGAGAGGACGAGTAACCGTCTTCTTCTTCCTCTTGCGAGGGGAAGCCTCCTTCGGAGCGGGAGCCCTCCGCTTCCCAGAGATTACCAGAGGCCCTGCAGGCGGAGGTATTTTACCCCTCGGTACCGCCAACAGAGGCTCATCTGGATTGACAGAATCTTCACCCTCGTCAGAAGAGACCGAGGGTATTTCGACTCTTCCCCCAGGCTTGGAAGAGGGCACCCTAAAACTTTTATGCATATCAAAATCGCGATGGAAGGTGTTCGTTGCCACATAAAATTGGGCATACGAATGGAGCATGCGCAGCTCCATGGAGAGTAAAATGGTGGGCACAGTAAAAGTTGCTTCAGTGCAACCCATGATGTATTATCGGCATCCTCTCGCTCCATCAATGAGTCCGCCTCTGGACCTGAAGCTGGTGACGGCATTGCCCACGTGCAACTGGTCATACCCGAATTGCCTAGCAAACTGACTAGGCAGGTAGGGCTCAAAGAAGCAATGGTCTTTAGTTCTGTACAGTAGATGGGAAGGTCTGATGCAGACCAACCAATTAAAAGCCTCAGGAGAAAAAATGGTCTTCTCGTCGACCACGTCCTGAAGTATGATCCCCTGTTATAGAGGGGACAGTGCAAAAAAGCTTCCAACAGTGACTGAAGTTCAGCACCCGCCGACAGTCTAAAACTGTGGTCACGTTCCAGGAGAAATTCTTGTAGTTCAAAAAAAAACTACCCCCCGAAATACTGCCAGAGCCGGGAGACATCACCTTGGGGTTATGGAGAATTAACCATCCCATCAAATACAGGTATGGTAATTCTACCCTGGGAAAACTATTACGTCGAGTCTCATCGGCGAGCAGCCCATCAGTCATGGCCCTCAGGCCAGCTTGTATGCGGCACACCATGGCAGGGAGCAAGCCCAGTCTGGTCCTGAACACCAGACGCACTGTAGGCCATAGCGTGTTACGGTGAATACGGTCCGCAGATGCAATCCCGGGCACCACCAGTCGGCACAGCCATATGGAGAGGAAGCCAGGCAGTTGAGCTTCCTTGGACAGAGGCCTGCGGCAATGCCTCAGATAACTATAGACCTTAGTGCCTGCAGGATATTTCCCTATCCCTTCGTCGAGGATCTGGTCTAGAGCCCCAGCATCTTCCATGAGATCGTCGACTACCTGAGCAGTAAGCACGCTCAGACAAGTCAGAGGCTGATCCTTCGTATCCAAGACCTTCTCCGGCTTAGCAGTCATGGCCCGGTGAAAGAAGAGGTAGGACGCCCATTTATTGGTGTGAGCCAAATCTGAAGGCTCACCATAAAAAGTGGTGCAAGCGAGGTAATGGCACATCAGCTCCTGGTACACGGCCACTACCCGAGGGTCTGAATCCCCTAACTCCCGATTCGTGGGAACATACTCTTTATATGGAGTATCCCCCATCGGCAGTCTCAAGATCTCTGCCATCTCGTGGAGGGCCAACCCTAACTCCCCCAGTGGAGTGGCGAAAGTCCCGGTGAGCGAGATATATCGCTCCATCAGTACCAAAAATAGGTTGGGGCTGAGAGGTAACCCAATACTGGTGGCACTCACAGCTGCGTATAGACCAATGCCCTCCAGCTCGGCCTGAAAATGCTTCAGGGCCCATTCAGCTAAGCGAGCCCATCGATGATTTGTAGGGGTGATCCACCCACTTGTCTGAGGGTTCACCTTAGGGTATACTTCTCCGTGCCCCATGAAATCATTGTAGAAAGACGGTAATTGGACCGGCTAGATCACTAAACTGTCTTTACTCGGGACACTGTCCGGGTACAATCCCCTGAACGGCATCACAGAGCTGGAAGGGCGGCTGACAAATGACCCCTGGTCAGCTCCTTTCAGATGAAATATCTTTCCCGCCCGGCCGTGAAGATCGGGAGTCAGCGTCCACGACATCCTCCTGGGATGTGTAGCATGGAAGAATGCCGAGATGGGATAGTCTCTCAGCATCTTGGGCAGATACAGAACCAAGCCCCTGGCAGGGAAAACCCAGAGTTCTTTCTTGGGCTTCGTCTGGGACTGCTTGTCTATCATGTCCCCGAAGAGAAAAGCCGGCTTTATATATTGGTCCCCGTCTATATACGTCAGGGGCTCTCCGTTGATCATGCTCAACAGCATCCGCTCTCCTTGAGCCGATATCAGGATTCCCCTTCCCTCAGGATATTTGGGTCCAGAGATGGAAAATGTCACATGGGACAAATCCTCCAGGTAGTTGGAGTGCAGCATCCCAGCAGTGGAACCCATCACCTTAGCCAGCGGAGACACATGCAAGTTAACTGCAAAATGCAAGAAAGACACGTCAGTTTCTATACTAGACAATCTTGCAGCATATGCCAAAAATCAACAGTCTGTGCTTTACGCCAGGACTGTAAAAACTTGATCTTTTATGCTGGAATCTTATTCCAAGTCGTAAAAGTCAAGACTGGCAGTATACGCAAAGTTTCGAAAGTCTGTGTTTTACGCTAGACTGCCAAAATTTGAGTTATTACGCCAGAATTTCCATCCCTGCGTAACACTCAAATTTTATGGTATACGCCAAGTTTCGACAGTCTGTGCTTTTACGCCAGACTGCGAAAATATGGAGTTTTTGCGCTGACACATTAGAAATGTGGGCGTAAAAGATGAAATATCTCTATGCATCATCTTCCTCGAAGAGGCTATCAGCACAGAAGACAACCTAGCGCGTTTACGTACAACGTGTGTGAAGGATTTTTAGTCGTTCTTTTTCGTCCCAAAAGCTCTACCTATAAGGCCGGGTGCACTGCTCGTCGGCGGGACACTTCGCTCAGAATAAAGCTCGCCTTGCCCGACGGAAGCCGCTCTCGCTTGGGCAGAAGAGCGAGAAGAAGAGTCGATCTTCTTTCCCTTAGAGAAGGAGATCGATTTCGGGGCCATTGCTGAAAGCTCTGAATGCTCGGAGAGGAGACGAAGGAGAGAACTCGAACAGTTGAAGGCTTTCTTTTGCAAAAGACAGATGAAAAGTTTTTCTCTGAAAAGCTTGGGGTATATATAGAGTTCGGATGGACTCCTCGAATCCCGAACCAAATCTCACATTTAATATACAGTTATGATTGGGGACTACGTCAGCATATTACTCAGAGAAGGCAAAAAGTCAGCAAATTCGAAAAGTTTTCGTGCAAAGCAGATTCGTGGGTTTACGCTAAGGAGCTTTCTACGCTCGATAGCTACAGATCTACGGTTTTACGCTCACAAGCTATAAGTCTATAGTTCTACGCCCGGATGCTCTCATGCTCAGCAGCTTTTACGCTCGAGAGGCTACGAACTTACGACTTTATGCTCAGCAGCTACAAATCTATAATTTTACGCTCGGTAGCTTTTACGCTCAGAGACAACAGATCCACAACTTCACGCTCGGAATATTTCCTTTTCAGAAGCTACAAAATCTACAGTTTCTACGCCCGGATGCTCTCATGCTCAGTAGCTTTTACGCTCGAGAGGCTACGAACTTATGATTTTATGCTCATCTACAGTTACAGATCTATGACTTTCCGCATATCTGAGAATATGCAGGCCAGAATATGCGTATATCCGAAAAATTCTCAAGGTGGTCAATTGCAAGAGTTTACACAGAAGGTACTCCTTCTTGACCTCGATATATCCCAAGTACCCGAAGCATACAGAGTTCAACATTAAAGATTACTCTTCTTCTTGGGTCGATTGGAGGTTCATTCAGACTCCAGTCTGAATATTTCATCTACAGTTCAAGATGGCGACTCAGTTTTTGACAGCCATTTCTCGCCCTGTTCCAAGGGACTTTCGAAAAATCAGTCTTGAATATGATTGTCTGAACAAAGATTCTGTTTATCAGAAGTGACAGTTCAGAATTCTACGCGCTCCCTCATTCCTAAATAGTAGGATAGTTCGAATGCTCGACTTAAATGCTAAAGCGGCTTTTTACGCATCGCCAGTTATGCATAAAAGACAGGACAGGACCTAGCACTCTTTCTATCAGAGTCGGCATAAAATTACCAAACGTGTCGAAGCTACACATATTCAGACTTCACAGCAAAATATATGGCAAGATGATCATACGCACAGAAAAAGATGATTTTATTAAAAAAACATGATTATATATGAGGGAAATCCATTCTACAAAGGGTTTTTCTTCATTTTCATGATTACATATGAGGGAAATCCCGTCTACAAAGGATTTCCTCATCATCATCGAAAGGCCACCCCCAGAGTCTGTTTTGCCAAGTTCTCGCACTGGTGGAATTCTTTATCCATCTTCTCCAGCAGTTAGTCGGTTTCCGCGACCGATTAACAAGAAAATGATAAATGGAGGGAGGATACAAAACTGGGCCTGCCTAAATTATGCAGATCCCATGCTCCGTACGCCATGACAGATTGAGTTGAGGTATTTCACCCAACTCAATACTCGAGGACAGAGGTAGTTTGTCTGCTCTTGTCCACGAATGACAGGAGAAGATAAAGCTTCCAAGCTGTGTGGTCAAATGAGACCCTTCCTCTCTCCGAAAGAACCGCCATACAAAGTTGCTGATTATCCCGAGCAAAGGAGGCTATGATATCCTTCCATGATCCATCATTGCAGAGGACATTTGCTCGAAGACGCCGTCTTTTTCGGCTCCTTACATGCTGGAAGAACATGGTCTTCTTCTTTCTCAAATCGACCCGATAAACTCCGGCGATCATCTTTGTGTGGTGAAGGAAATGTGGAAAGAACAGGTTAAACTCCTCAGCCTTTTATAAGCAAGAGAGAGCCCACCGAATCCCAACGGATCCCTAATAACTCTGCCATGAAGTCAGCCTTAAAGAACGTGTCAGACTTGACCGTTTCATACTTCATTCAAAGCGTTTCAAATTACGAGGAATTTAAAATCTTTGAAGGGGGTCTTGTAGAAGCATAAAGAATACGCTGGATAGCTATACACAGCATGTTGATGCTGGGCAGCGTAAAAAGATGACTTCAGAGCCATCGACGTGCAAACAGAACTTTTTTTGCTGAGCACAACATAAAATATAAGCTCAAAGAACTATCTGCGTAAATGCAGTATGTCCAGGCTGCTTCAGCGTAAAGGGGTGTTACATCGCCTTTATGGCGTAAAAACTCATCCGTTTTTAATGCAGCATTGAAGTGTACGAGGGACGCTTCGTATTCTCCAAAATGAATCTGACAAGTCGTGCAGTGAACCTGACAAATCGTGCAGTGAACCTGACGTTTGACTCCTGACAAAGAGTACTGCACGACTACCCAGAAGACGGCTATAATGATGGCGCGACAGAGCGACCCAGACTGTCGTTTAGTGACATCTCCTTGGCGTAAACTGCTTTTACGCATACAAGGGAATATGTTGTCTAGTTTTACACAGGCAGACATGAGCTTCTTACGCTCCAGACTGCCACGTCAAAAGATGCTCTTCGTACAGAGCTTGAGGCACGTCTCTGCATTTAAATGCGCAGAGTAATGGCAGAGCTCGAGGCACGTCTCTGCATTTAATACGCAGAATGATGGCAAATCTTCGGGACGACAGATCTTCGTGACACGTCTCTGCATTTAATGCACAGAGTGATGGCAGAGCTCGAGACACGCCTCTGCATTTAATATGCAGAATAATGGCAGATCTTCGAGACATGGCTCTGGAATACGCTGCCTAGTTTTACACAGGCAGACGTGAGCTTCTTATGCTCCGCAGAAGACAAACAGACGTGAGCTTCTTAGTTTTACACAGTTGCTCTTCGTACAGGGTTCGGGGCGCGTATCTGTATTTAATGCGCAGAATGATGGTAAATCTTCGGGACAGCAGATCTTCGTGACACGTCTCTATATTTAATGCGCAGGATGGGGGCAGATCTCTGCATTTAATGCGAGAGATTTGATTATATCTCCAAAAGCCGTAATTTCGGCTAAAACGTCCACATCATCACTTTGGCACATTACGCCATCAGGCTATTATCAGCTATGGAAGCACGCTGTACGCTATCTTCTTGGAATACGCCAACTCATGCCATATTTGCATTGGCGCGTAGTAAGGCTATTCTGTCCAGAATTCGCTCAAGGCCTCAGTCAGGAGAGCAGGATCAGCTTTCTTCTACGCCCACTCGGCTTCTATGCCTACTTGGCTTCTACGCCATGGTGACAGTTATTGGCTTCTACGCGGGGGATAACTACCTACGTGGCTTTTACGCCATGATCTTTGCAGCAGTTATACGCATTGTCTCCTAAAGGGATACGCGTCACACGCTCATTCAAAAGGTCATCTACACACGAGCAACGGTTATTGTAACCATCGTGTAAAAGGGTGCTGTACTTTCCACTACTCGGTTTCTACGCCGACTGAGTGGTCACTGTCACTAAAACTCTATAAATAGAGACCTCTATCAACAGAGGTCCGGGGTCGAAAAAGTGGAGATTAAGGTCGAAAAATCTATCAACAGAGGTCTAAAGGTCGAAAATTGGTAGAGTCAAAGAGTCTTTGAGAGAGAAGAATCCAGAGCTCAGGCAAAGAGTAGTGATCGACGACTTTGGCATCGAACATCCACTCTCCCTCGCAACCTTCGAAGCTTCTTCTGTCTTCTACGGCACCTCTTCATCATCATGTGGTCCAAGGGACAAAGTGATCGACTGCAGATCAGACTCCTATAGCAATATTTACCCAAATTAAATAAATTGTACTCGACATCCTCGTATAGGATTAAATCGTACAAACTTGTTTGTAAACCAAAGAGCGAGGGTTTTCGTATAAAACGCATTTTTGTTTCTTATTTCTTTCATTTATTTATCCGAAACAGCAGCAGCAGCAGTGGGAAAGTCAGCAGCAGTAGCGACAACAGCTTCAGCAACAGTCAGAACCGTCACAAAAGTGCAGCGTATCAGAATATTAGGTTTTCAGCACAGTATTTAGTGACAGTTGGCAGATTATATATATATATATATATATATATATATATATATATATATATATATATATATACTTTGGTGTTTAATATAGATGTAAATATATTCTTAATTGCTTATTATAATATATGTATAATATTTAGTATATGTATTATATATATATACGGGTAGTTAATATAACAAGGTATTGGGTATTACCTTGAGGAGACCAAGGTAATTAGGGATACCAAGATATTGGATTTAGGTATCAAGTTTGTAAATTATTATTGAGATACCAAGTTGGTTAAAAACTACGGTACCTATTTAATATTGTAATTATGATTCTATATATTTAATAATTAGTGTTTGTTATATATTTATTGATGTTCACCTTGGATTCACGTATCTGGAGATAAGGTATCCTAATATTTAAGATGTGGTTTTTATGGCTTAGACTTTAGTATCTTGACCCAATATTTTTTTGTTAGACTTGTGCAACCTAGAAATATGTAGTTGACCATAGTTGACCATAGTTGACCATAGTTGACTATAGTTGACCATAGTTGACTTTTGACTTAGGATTGACTTGTTGACCTAGAAATTGACTAGTTTAATTTATTCTCTTTTCGAAACCTTGTATTGATGTTGTATTCCATATCTAGGTCTTCGAGGCACCATGTCAGACATCTGTGAGACTATTTATTAGACTTCAGGCGAGTACATTCTCTGATAGTTTCTCATTTATGATATCCTTTATGTTTATTGTATCTAGTGTAGATATCCATATTCTCTTGACACTATGGTTACACGGATTGGAATATCTGGATCTCGTCATGAGATGTTATTCCTTAGTATATGGTGTATATAGTGCAAGTATTGTTTCATTGGTTATTTTGTACATGTACAGACACTGATTCTCGGGAAGACTAGCTATCTTCTTGGGGAATCTCATGCCATAGCATACCGTGGTTGGATCTATAATACCAGTCGAGGGTAGGGAGTACTTTAGTATAGATATGTGATCAATACCCCTATTGTATCAAGTACTGTTATTGAATAGTGTTGATCATACACCGTACGTATGATTAGCCAGGCCATATATATTGTATCATGTTCCCAAGCCGATCACATGGTAAAGCTAGTACTCAAATCATTAGTATTCTTGTTCATTTGCATATTATTCATTATTATATTTATTCCAGTATTTTCTTATTGTATGTATCTCTCGTATCTATTGTGCATCTTGTATATTCACATATATTTACTGTTAGATAGTTTTTATCATTGATTAGAACTGCTGTTAGAGATGTACTATGCTCCTTTCCTGACTGGATATATTTTTTCAGATGATACTGAGGAGTGGTACCCTACCTATTATGGACCTCAGGATGTTGTGGGTCTAGAGTCTGAGACCCTGGCTCAGGAGGGACTTATCCCAACTGAGAAAGTTGACCCAAGTTTGGTAGCATCTTAGTATTCTTTGTATTGGATTTATCTCCAGCTTATTTTGTTATTCTTTCAGACTCATTGATGTATTATTTTAGGCTCATGAGTTATATTGTGACTATTCTATTCTTTATCTGATTCGTGCTCATTTCTATCTTAGTTCTGTGATTGAGTATATTATCATTGTTAGTAGTTCATTATATTGTTAGATGGATTATCCAGACAACGTTCTACCACCGATTCTGCAGCGTAGGCTGGGCTTTGTTTCCGACTTGTACCCTTACACCCGGTACGGGTCGTGACAAGAAGTGAACTAGTGCACCAATGCATCACGAGGCAGTGAGCGGCAACAGCCACTACAGCAGAAGCAAATGCTGCAGCAGCAAACACAACTATACCAGTAGCAGCGGTTACACCAACTGTAGCAGCGGCTACAGCAGGCAGTGAGCAGCAGAAGCAAATACAGCAGCAGTAGTAGTTTCAAGAAGCCAGTGCAGTGGACCCTCGACCAGCAGCAGCAGCAGCAGCAGTAGCAGTTAGTGCAGTGAAGCCTCGACCAGTCGCAGCAATAACAACAGGGTATTCTTCAAGTTTAAGCAAGGTAAGCTACTAGTTAGCTAGTTGGTTATTGATAAGTTAGTTTGTTTAGTTATTTTAGTTAATAGTTAGTTGGTTAGTTAACTAGTAGTAGTTAGCTAGTATTTATTAGTAGCTTGATATTTATCTAGTTAATTGATTATATATATATATATATATATATATATATATATATATATATATATATATATACTAGTATCTCTAGTTAATTATTATATATATAGATGTTTACATGTATATATTTATTAGTAGTTAGTGAATAGTTAGTAGTTGTATTAGATTGATATATATGTTAGTCATTAGATTGGGTAGCTAATATATAATAGAGTGATATTACTTTGAGATACCAAGGTAAGTGTCAAGGTATTGGCTGATACTCAAGGTATTGGATTTGGGTATTGAGATGGGTGTTTAGTGGTGCGATACCACATTTGTTCAAAGCCAAGGTATCCACTTAGCATTTTTAATTAGGACTAGTATATTTAATATTGATTGTATATACATAATATGATATTTTTATATCATTTTAGTTGCGTATCTTACGAGACGGTATCATATTGACTTTCTAGTATCCTAGTTAGGCAGTGTGGCCTAGTTACATAGTGTATGGACCCAATATCCTAGAGATAGACTCATATAACCGAGAAATAGTTAGTTTGACCATTTTGACTTAGAGTTGACCTAGTTTGACTATTTTAACTTAGAAATGGCTTGTTGACCTAGAAGTTGACTAGTTTAACATATTTTTATTCCGAAACCTTGTATTGATATTATATTCCATATCTAGGTCTTCAAAGCTCTGTATCAGACATCTGTGAGACTATTCACCGGACTTCAGGGGAGTACATTCTCTGATAGTTTCTCATTTATGATATCCTCTATGTTCATTGTATCTAGTGTAGATATCTACATTTTCTTGACACGATGGTTATATGGATTGACATATCCGGATCTTGTCATGAGATGTTATTCCTTGGTATATGGTGTATCTTGTGCAAGCCTTGTTTCATTGTTCTTCTTGTACATGTACATACACTGATTCTTGGGGAGACTAGCTATATTCCTAAGGAATTCCGTGCCATATCGTACCATGGTTGGATCCACTATACCAGTTGGGGTTGGAGAGTATGTAGTATAGATATGTGAACATACCCTCCTTGTATCAAGTCTTATTCTTGAATAGTATTAATCATACACCGCACGTATGATTAGCAAGGCCATAAATCTTGTATCAAGTTCCTAAGCCGATCATATGTTAAAGCTAGTACTCACACACTTACTCATTAGTATTCTTGTTCATTATCATATTTCTCATTCTTATATTTACTTATAATATTTCCTTATTATATATCTCTCTTGTAACTATTATTGTATCTTGTATATTCACATCTATTTACTGTTACATTGTTTATATTATTTATTAAAATTACTGTTAGAGATATACTCTGCTCCTTTCTTTACTGGATATAATATTCCTAGATGACACTGAGGAGTGGTACCCTATACATTACGGGACTCAGGATGTTGTGGATTTAGAGTTAGAGACCCTGGCTCAGAAGGGACTCATCCCGACTGAGACAGATGACCCGAGACTTATAGCTTCTTAGTATTCTTTTGTACTGAATTTGTCTTCAGCTTATTGTTTAATTTTTTCAGACTCAATGATGTTATTATTTTAGACTCATGAGTGTATTGTGACTATTTTATTCTTTATCATATTCGTACTCATTTCCATCTTAGATCTTTGATTGAGAATATTAATATTGTTGGTGGCTCATTATATTGCTAGATAGATTACCCAAACAACGTTCTATCATCGATTGCATGGCGTAGGCTGGGCGTTGTTCCCGACTTGCATCCCTACATTGGGTGCGGGTCGTGACACGTTTTTAATGGTGGCCCATGAAGGTCTTTGAGGTCGTAATTAGTGCGATTCGTATTGGTGCTCTGAATTGAATGCTATTACGAGCCTATTTCAGGATATAGGATATAGGCTATCGGCTGAGAATACTCAATCATATCTAGGAAAATACTTTTGATTCATTCAACTATTCTTCCTTGATATTGATACTTGATCTTTAAACTTTCTTTTCCTTGAGTGTCTTACATCATGTGCCATATTGATTCTTTTTTCTTTTTGTCTCAGGATGCCACCTAAGACTAGATCGCAGCAGGGGAGAGCAGCTTCTGAGACGTCTGCAACGTCCCGAGGGCCTGCACCAGTCATTTCTCTAGTGATTGGAGTGTCAGCTGCTTTCGGAGGTCTACCACCTACTCAGAGGACGGTGCCAGCTGTATCTGAGGTACTTTCACCTCCACCTTCCGTGCTAGTAGATGCGACACAGATGTTCTCACTATTTCACGAGATGTTGGAGGCACAGAGGGCTCAGTCTGAGGCACATCAGAGGCAGACCAACGTCTTACAGCAGGGCATCAAAAGTGCTCATCAGCTTGCTCGTGTCGTAGTTGAGAGAGAAGTTCTGGTCCATCAGCAGGTTGCTCCTCAGGTTGCTCAGCTTCGGCCAGGCAACATTCAGAAATTCAAGAAGCTGGAGCCTAGGGTCTTCAAGGGGAGGGAGGGCATCGTCTATGTTGATGATTGGCTCGAAGACATTGAGCGACTTATGAGGGTGTCCCGTCTTTCTGAGGATCTGAAGGTTGAGGCGGTAGGACTTCAGCTGTTCGATGTCGCCCGTACTTGGTTCAGGAATGAGCCGATTCTTGTTGGCGTAAGACAATCTTGGGAGGTATTCAAGGACCTCTTCAAGAAGAAGTTCTTCGCTTGGGCAGACAGACTAGACTTGGGGAGGTAGTTTGAGCCTCATCCAGGGGAGCATGTCTGTGGAGGAATGTGCTGCAGAGTTCGGTAGGATAAGCCAATTTGCAGAGTATTTGGTGAGAGAGTCGAAGGTTCGGGCTATTCATTTTTGTGAGGGTCTAAACTGGGAAGTGAAGATCCTCATTCTGTCTTTTTATGAGACCTATTCGGAGAAACTTGCGGAGGCACGCAAGGTTGAGCGAGAGTTGGGTTTGAAGCCCAAGAGAGATCGTGATTCTTTTCTAGGGGCCAACAGCAGTGCGGTATCTGCCAAACATCCTTCTTTCCAGTCCAGGCCTTTTCAGCAGCCACAGCAGCACCAGACTCCAGCTAGGGCATTGTTTCACTAGGCACCGCAGCAGCAGAGACAGTTACGCAAGCTCCTTGCCACTACTGCAAGAAGTCCGACCATATTTGGGAGGTTTACAGGTGAAGGTTGGAAGTTTGTTTGTATTATGGTACCAAAGGGCATCAGATGAGAGAGTGTCCTCGTTGTACAGTTCAGGGAGTAGCTCTAGCTCCAAGGACACAGGCGAGACCACCTGCAATACAGCCGAGGGGACAACTTTTGACCCAGCAGCAGCGTTATGTCCAGCATCAGCATTAGGGAGGTGCACGTCAGGGACGAGCGTTCGCTATGACAGTCGAGGAGGTCGAGCCCACCGGAGATGTCATCGCAAGTTATGTCTTCTTGATTCTATTCCAGCTTTAGCTTTGTTTGATAGTGGTGCTTCCCATAGTTTTGTATATGTTTCTTTTGCTCTAAAGCATGGTTTGGTAGCTGAGACTTTGCTTAGGACTTGCAAGATCATGACCGGGGGAGGCATTATCCTAGTTAATAATATTTGCAAGGATCAAAGAGTTACTCTGGGAGGCCGGGAGTTGAGTGCGTATCTACTTGTAATGCCTCTTCTGAGCTACGATATTATACTCGGGATGGATTGGTTGAGTAGGCACCGTGCTAGTATAGATTGTAGAGGAGGTAGAATTTTATTTGGTCCGCTAGGAGAACCAGAGTTCGAGTTTGCTAGAGGAGCTGCAGAGCAGAGAGAAGGCTTTATTTATGAAGCAATGGTGGAAGACAATGTGTTGCCACATCCGTTGATAGCAGAGTTCTTGGATGTGTTTCCTAAGGAATTGCCAAGATTGCCGCCAGATCGAGATATTGAATTCTCTATAGACGTGGTGCCAGGTGCAAAACTAATTTCACAATATGTCTATAGAGTAAACAACAACGAGCTGGTCGAGCTGAAGAAGCAGGTGGACGAATTACAGGATAAGGGATTTATCAGATCAAGTTCTTCACCGTGGGGAGCCCCGATATTATTTGTACCGAAGAAAGATGGATCAGTACGCATGTGCATTGATTACACGACATTGAATAATCTCACTATCAAAAATAAATACCCTTTGCCATGGATTGATGACTTGCTCGATCAGTTGAGTGGTGCCAAGGTATTTTCTAAGATAGGCTTAAGATTAGGCTACCACCAGGTGAAAGTGAAGCCGGAGGACATACCGAAGACTGCTTTTAGAACTCAGTGTGGTCAGTATGAGTTTATGGTTATGCCATTTGGGTTGACTAATGTCCCGGCGGTATTTATGAACTTGATGAACAAGGTGTTCCATAAGTACCTTGACAAGTTCATGGTGGTGTTCATCGACGACATACTCATATACTTGAAGACACCGGTGGAGCACAAGGAGCTTTTGCGGATTGTGTTTTAGGTGCTGAGGAAGAAGAAGCTATATGGAAAGCTGTCCAAGTGTGGGTTCTTACTGGACAAGGTGGAGTTCTTGGGGTGTGTTGTGATTGGTGATGGTATTTCAGTGGATCCGAAAAGATCGCACCAGTGGAGTCTTGGAAGACCCCGAGTTCGGTAGTAGATATCAAGAGTTTCTTAGGATTGGCAGGCTACTACAAGAAGTTTGTGCAAGATTTTTCAAGGATTGCCGAACCGATGACCAGACTCACCAGGAAGGATATAGAGTTTGTTTGTATGAAGATTGCCAGGTTGCTTTTGAGGAATTGAAGAAGAGGTTGACGTCTGCTCCTATTTTGACGTTGCCATCAGGGTCTGGAGGTTTCACTATTTATAGTGATGCATTGGGAAAATGTTTGTCTTGTGTTCTTCAGCAGAATGGGAAAGTGATTGCCTATGCATCCAGGCAATTGCGTCCTCATAAGAAGAACTATCCTATCCATGATTTGGAGTTAGCCCTGAAGTTGTGGAAATACTGTTTGTACGGAGAGCGTGTGGAGATCTTCACATACCATAATAGCTTGAAGTATGTTTTCACGCAGAAGGAGATAAACATGATGCAGCGTCGGTGGTTGGAATTAATGAAGGATTTTGACATCTCTTTGCAGTATCACCTGGAAAAGCTAATATAGTTGCCGATGCCTTGAGCATGTATCTGTTAGCTATATTTTTGACACAGGATCAATATTTGTTAGAGGTCTTGGAGAGCTGGGCATTGAGGTAATAGTTCCTGGTTTGGCTATACAGATGTGGAGATTGCAGATACATTCAGAGTTGATGGATAGGATCAAAGCATCCTAGTATGAGGATGTATCTCTGAGGAGCATCAAAGCTCAGGTAAGAGAAGGATTGGAGGATGATTTCACCATTGTTGAGGATGGATCTGTGCGGCATGGCGTTAGATTTTGTGTGCCTAGTGGGGAGCTGCATGAGGAGGTATTGCAGGAAGCGCATCGCTCTCAGTATTCCATATATCCAGGTGCCAACAAGATGTATCGGGATATACGAGAGAGTGTGTGGTGGTATGGCATAAAGAGGGAAGTGGCACAGTTTGCATCCAGATGCTTAGTGTGCCAGCAGGTAAAAGTCGAGAGGCAGAGGCCAGGAGGTTTACTTCAGCCATTACCCATTCCAGAGTGGAAGTGGAAGCACATTACTATAGATTTTATGTCCGGACTTCCACGATCTCCAGGAGGGAAAGACGTAATTTGGGTCATCGTTGACAGGATGACCAACTCGGCCCACTTTTTGCCTTTCATGGTGGGTTTGTCTATGGAGAAGCTAGCAGATATGTATGTGAGGCAGATCGTTAGGATACATGGAGTTTCTGTCAACATAGTCTCTAATCGGGATAGTCGTTTCTCTTCTCATTTCTGGAGGAGTTTGCGGGCAAGTTTGGGCACTCAGCTCAAGTTCAGTACTGTATATCATCCCTAGACAGATGGACAGTCAGAGAGGACTATTCAGACTCTCGAGGATATGTTGCGCACTTGTGTACTAGATTTTGGTGGTTCTTGGGAGGACCATCTCCATTTGGTAAAGTTTGCTTACAATAAAATCTACTAGGCTAGTATAGAGATGTCAACATTTAAAGCTCTGTTTGGTTGAAGATATCGTACTCCCTTTTCATGGGATGATGTTGGAAAGGTAGTTTTGTTGGGGCCAGAGATGGTTGTGGATGCAGTGGAGAAGGTTCAGTTGATCAGAAATAGAATTCGAGTGGCGCGGGACAGACAGCGGCATTGGGCCAATAACCACCGGAGACCTTTGTTTTATGCTTGTTATTAGTTATTTGTTATAGTTAAGTTCATAAGGTAGTATTTTGTTCTAGGTGGGTGGTTTGGTGTTTCTGAGGATTTCTCCGATACGAGGCACGATTCGCTTCGGTGGAGGCAGGAAGCTTAGTCCGCGATTCATCGGACCTTTCACTATTCTAGAGAGGGTCGGTACAGTTGCTTATAAACTAGACTTGCCACCTACATTGGAGGGAATGCACAACGTGTTTCACATATCGCAGTTGAGATGGTACGTGGCGGATCCTAGTGACGTGTTAGATCACTCGGAGGTGGAGGTGGACCCTACTTTTAGCTATCTAGAGCAGCCAGTTGAGATTCTGGATCGGAGAGAGAAGGTGCTGAGGAACCAGACTTTTCCTTTGGTATGCATCGCATGGGGGCATCGCTCTCCGGAGGAGTCTACCTGGGAAAGAGAGGATGAAAGGCGAGAGCGTTACCCATATTTGTTTGTGCCTTGAGGTATGTTCTTTCCTAGTTATGTTCTGTTCTTTTGTTCTGTTCTATTATTTTCTTGGGTAGTTTTCGTCTTTGAATTTTGAGGACGAAATTATTTTAAGGAGGGTAGACTTGTCCCTACCATATTTCTAGGAAAGGGTATTTTAGTAATTTTATATTTAATTAAATATTATGCATGTTATATAATTATTTATTATATTAGTTAATTATTGTTAGATGTTAGTTTAATGATTTGGACTTGTGTTAATGGACCTAACTAGTTTAGTTTAGACTCATTTACCAATATGTATTAATTGTTAGAATTGAGCCCAAATAAACGCCCATTGATTATGAGGAGGATTAGTTTAATTAAACTATTAGACTAGAACCTTCCCTCCTTAATTATTTCTTCATGAGAGGCCCCAAGGGGTATAATGGATATTTTGTAGTAGCTTAAGAGAGGGGCAAGGGGGCCGGCCTACTTAAAAAGGGGGGAAAAGTTTCTCTCTCCTCTTTTCATTTCAAATCTATATCTAGAATTTCTCTCAACCAAATTCTCTCATTCCCACATTATTTTCCTACCAAATTTCTTCCCAAATCACCATTGGAGGCTAGTAGAGCAAGGATCTAGAAGGAGGAAGCAAGGATCTACAAAGAGGAGCAAGGATCTACAAGTTGGAGGCCAATTTTATCACATTTGGAGATTGCATTGGGAATCCATCTTCCAATAGGTATAATTCAGTTTTTCTCCTTCAATTAGGTTCTAAATCTGAGATTTAACCATGAGAAATCAACCCATATACATAGTCTATCCATAGGATTTGGAATTGAGTTTATAGGAGGCCTATTGAGGAAGTTATGATGCTTTTGGGGTCAATTTTGGAGAAATTTCAAGATTGACACTTGTTGTGTTTGTCAATTGGTCCTATAGATCAATTTAACATATATTTGTGTGTTTGTAGCTAGTGTCGTGTCCACAATTGGGTACGTATAGGTCGTAACCCAATAATTTTGTAATACGTGTTGATTTGGAGTTTTTTCTCCGACACGGGGCTTTGTGCATGTCACATTTTGACATGGACACATAGATGTGTGTTTGACTCTTCGTATTGTTCATAAATAATATATTAGACTTGCTCGTGTCCTTCGGGGTATGTTTGGTTGTGTGGTGGACATGTGTCACAAGCATATCATAGATCTAGTGTGATACGGGTGCGATGCACTCCACATGTTTGTTGCATTTAATTTCTTGATTCCATTCTTATTGTTCTTAGCCATTTATATTATATAAATTCATATGTATATGTATATGTAATTATATGATACAATATAGTTATGTATGTATATAGATATGTGATAGTGTATAAATGTGTTAAGTATATATATGTGTATTTTATATATATATATATATATATATATATATATATATATATATATAGAGAGAGAGAGAGAGAGAGAGAGAGAGAGTGAGTGTGTGCATATAGGTGCATTGATATGTTTATATATCTAGATACTTTGTAAAGTACATAGTTATATGTATACATGCATTTAGGAGTATAATACTAGTGTGTGTGCTTGTGTGGGTGGGGGAGAAGTGAACCAGTACACCAATGCATCGCGAGGCAGTGAGCAGTAGCAGCCACTGCAGTAGAAGCAAACGCAGCAGCAGCAAACGCAACTACAGCAGTAGCAACGGTTACACCAGCAGTAACAGCGGCTATAGCAGGCAGTGAGTAGCAGCAACCACTACAACAGAAGCAAACACAGCAGCAACAGTTTCGAGCAGACGGTACAGTGGAGCCTCGACCAGCAGCAGTAGCAGCAGTAGTTTCGAGCAGTCAGTGCAGTGAAGCCTCGACTAGTAGCAGCAGTAACAACAAGGTATTCTTCATGTTTCAGCTAGGTAAGCTACTAGTTAGCTAGTTGGTTATTGATAAGTTAGTTAGTTTAGTTATTTTAGTTAATAGTTAGTTGGTTAGTTAACTAGTAGTAGTTAGCTAGTATTTATTAGTAGTTTGATATTAATCTAGTTAGTTAGTTGGTTATATGTACTAGTATATCTAGTTAAGTATTATATATATAGATATGTGTACATGTATATATGTATTAGTAGTTAGTGATTAGTTAGTAGTTGTATTAGATTGATATATATGTTAGTCATTAGATTGGGTAGCTAATATATAATAGAGTGACATTACCTTGAGATACCAAGGTAAGTGTCAAGGTATTGGCCGATACTCATAGTATTGGGTTTGGATATTGAGATGGGTGTTTAGTGGTGCGATACCGCATTGGTTCAAAGCCAAGGTATCCATTAGCATTTGTAATTAGGACTAGTATATTTAAAATTGATTGTATATACATAATATGATATTTTCATATCATTTTAGTTGCGTATCTTACGATACGGTATCATATTAACTTTTTAGTATCCTAGTTAGCTAGTGTGGCCTAGTTAGATAGTGTATGGACTCAATATCCTAGAGATAGACTCATACAACCTAGAAATAGCTAGTTTGACCACTTTAATTTAGAGTTGACCTAGTTTGACTGTTTTAACTTAAAAATGGCTTGTTTACCTAAAAGTTGACTAGTTTAACTTATTTTTATTCTGAAACCTTGTATTGATATTATATTCCATATCTATGTCTTTGAGGCACTGTATCCGACATCTGTGATACTATTCACCGGACTTCAGGCGAGTACATTCTCTGATAGTTTCTCATTTATGATATCATCTATGTTCATTGTATCTAGTGTAGATATCAATGTTTTTTTGACACAAAATATTATTCCTTGGTATATGGTATATCTTGTGCAAGCCTTGTTTCATTGTTCTTCTTGTACATGTACAGAAACTGATTCTCGGGGAGACTAGCTATCTTTCTAGGGAATCCCGTGCCATAGCGTACCATGGTTAGATCTACTATACCAGTCGGGGTTGAAGAGTATGTAGTGTAAATATGTGATCATACCCTCCTTGTATCAAGTCTTGTTCTTAAATAGTATTAATCATACACCGCACATATTATTAGCCAGGCCATAAATCTTATATCAAGTTCCCAAGCTGATCATATGTTAAAGCTAGTACTCATACACTTAGTCATTAGTATTCTTGTTTATTATCATATTGCTCATTCTTGTATTTACTACCAGTATTTCCTTATTATATATCTCTCTTGTACCTATTGTTGCATCATGTATATTCACATATATTTATTGTTACATGATTAGAACTGCTGTTAGAGATGTACTCTGCTCCTTTCTTGACTGGATATATTTTTTCCAATGACACTGAGGAGTGGTACCCAACACATTACGGGCCTCAGTATGTTGTGGGCTTAAGATTCAGAGACCGTGGCTCAGGAAGGACTCATCCTGACTGAGACAGATGACCCAGGACTTATAGCTTCTTAGTATTCTTTTGTACTTGATTTGTCTCCAGCTTATTGTTTAGTTTTCTTCAGACTCATTGATAATATTATTTTAGACTCATGAGTGTATTGTGACTATTCTATTCTTTATCATATTCGTGCTCATTTTCATCTTAGATCTGTGATTGAGAATATTGATATTGTTGGTGGCTCATTATATTGCTAGATAGATTACCCAAACAGCGGTCTACCACCGATTTTGCGGCGTAGGCTGGGCGTTGTTCCTGACTTGCATCCCTACATCGGGTGCGGGTTGTGACAGAAGGTTTATGCAAGATTTTTCTAGGATTGCCTAGCCAATGATAAGACTCACCATGAATGATGTAGAGTTTGTTTGGACAGAGGATTGCCAGGTTACTTTTGAGGAATTAAAGAAGAGGTTGACGTCTGCTCCTATTTTGACGTTGCCATCAGGGTCTGGAGGTTTCACTATTTATAGTGATGCATTGGGGAAATGTTTGGGTTATGTTCTTCAGCAGATTGGGAAAGTGATTCCCTATGCATCCCGGCAATTGCGTCCTCATAAGAAGAACTATCTTACCCCCGATTAGGAGTTGGCAGCAGTCATCTTTGCCCTGAAGTTGTGGAAATACTATTTATACGGAGAGCGTGTGGAGATCTTTACAGACCAGAAGAGCTTGAAGTACGTTTTCGTGCAAAAAGAGTTGAACATGAGACAGCATCAGTGGTTGGAACTGATAAAGGATTTTGACATATCTTTGCAGTATCATCATGGGAAAGCTAATATAGTTGTCGATGCCTTGAGCAGGTATCCGGTAGCTATATTGTTGACATAGGATCAATATTTATTGGAGGACTTGGAGAGCTTGGGAATTAAGGTAATAGTTCCTGGTTTTGCTATGCAGATGTGGGGGTTACAGATACACTCAGAGTTGATGGACATGATCAAGGCAGCCGAGTATGAGGATGTATCTCTGAGGAGCATTAGAGCTCAGGTAAGAGCAAGATTGGACGATGATTTCACCATTGCTGAGGATGGTTCTTTACAGCATGGTGTTAGATTCTGTGTGCCTAGTGGGAGCTACGTAAGGAGATATTGCAGGAAGCGCATCGCTCTCAGTATTTCATACATCCAGGTACCAACAAGATGTATCAGGATATAGGAGAGAGTGTGTGGTGGTATGGCATGAAGGAAAAAGTGGCACAGTTTGTATCCAGATGTTTAGTGTGCCAGCAGGTGAAAGCTGAGAGGCAGAGGCCAGGAGGTTTACTTCAGCCATTATCCATTCTAGAGTGAAAGTGGGAGCACATTATAATGGATTTTATGTCCGGACTTCCACGATCTCCAGGAGAAAAAGATGTAATTTAGGTCATCGTTGACAGGTTGACCAAGTCGGCCCACTTTTGTCTTTCAAGGTGGATTTGTCTACGGAGAAGCTGGCAGAGATATATGTGAGGTAGATTGTTAGGATACATGGAGTTCCCGTCAGTATAGTCTCGGATCGGGATAGTCATTTTACTTCTTATTTCTGGAGGAGTTTGTAGGCGAGTTTAGGTACCCAGCTCAAGTTTAGTACTACATATCACCCCCAGACAGATGGATAGTCAGAGAGGACTATTCAAACCCTCGAGGATATGATGTGCACTTGTGTACTAGATTTTGGGGGTTCTTGGAAGGACCATCTCTATTTGGTAGAGTTTGCTTCCAATAACAACTACCAAGCTAGTATAGAGATATCACCATTTGAGGCTTTATACTGTCGGAGATGTCGTACTCCCTTGTCATGGGATGATATTGGAGAAAGAGTTTTGCTAGGGCCAGAGATGGTTGTGGATGCAGCGGAGAAGGTTAAGCTGATCAGAGACAGACTTCGAGTAGCGCAGGACAGACAACGGCAATGGGCCGATAGCCACCGGAGACCTTTGGAGTTTGAGGTATAGTTTTAGATTTTTTGTTTTGTGCTTGTTATTGGTTGTTTGTTATTGATTAAGTTCTTAAGGTTGTATTTTGTTCTAGGTTGGTGGTTTGGTATTTTTGAGGATTTTTCGATACGAGGCACGATTTGTTTCGGTGGAGGCGGAAAGCTTAGTCCGCGATTCATCAAACCTTTCACTATTCTCGAGAGGGTCGGAGCAGTTGCTTATAGACTAGACATGCCACCTGAATTGGAGGGAGTGTACAACGTGTTTCATGTATCGCAGTTGAGACGGTACGTGGCAGATCTTAGTCACGTGTTGGATCACTCAGAGATAGAGGTGGGCCCTACTCTTAGCTATCCAGAGCAGCCAGTTAAGATTCTGGATCAGAGAGAGAAGGTACTGAAGAACCAGAATATTCTCTTGGTATGCGTCGCATGGAGGTATCACTCTCCGGAGGAGTCTACCTGGGAGAGAGAGGATGAAATTTGAGAGCGTTACCCATATTTGTTTGTGCCTTGAGGTATATTCTTTCCTAGTTATGTTCTGTTATTTCCTGTTCTGTTCTGTTTATTTTTGGGGGTAGTTTTCATCTTTGGATTTTGAGGAAGAAATTATTTTAAGGGGGGTAGACTTGTCACTACCACATTTTCTAGGAGAAGATATTTTGGTCATTTTATAATTAATTAAATATTGTGCCTGTTGAATAATTATTTATTATATTATTAATTATTGTTAGATGTTAGTTTATTATTTTGGACTTGTGTTAGTGGACCTAACTAGTTTAGTTTAGACCCATAGACCAACATTTACAATTAGTTAGAATTGAGCCCAATTAGAAGCCCATTCATTAGTAGGATGTTTAATTTAATTAAACCATTAGACTAGAACCTTTCCTCCTTAATTATTTCTTCATGAGAGGCCCCAAGAGGTATATTGGACATTATATAGTAGCTTGAGTGAGGGGCTAAGGGGCCCGACCTATTTAAAAGAGGGGAGAAAATTTCTCTCTCCTCTTTTTATTTTAAATCAAGATCTAAAATTTCCCTCAACCAAATTCCTTCATTTCTACATCATTTTTCTACCAAATTTCATCCTAATTCCTTCTCAAATCTCCATTGGAGACTAGTAGAGCAAGGATCTAGAAGGAGGAAACAAGAATCTACAAAGAGGAGCAAGGATCTACAAGTTGAAGGCTAATTTAACCAATTTTGGAGGTTGCATTAGGAATCCATCTTCTAATAGGTACAATTCAGTTTTTTCCCTTTAATTAGGTTCTAAATCTAAGATTTAACCATGAGAAACTACCCGACATGCATAGGCTACCCATAGGAATTAGAATTAGGTTCATAGGAGGCCTATGGAGAAAGTTATGGTATGTTTTGTCTCAATTTTGGGAGAATTTCGAGATTGAAACATGTTGTGGTTGTCAATTGATCAATTAGACCAAATTGACATATGTTTATTTGTTTGTGGCTAGTGTCATATCCATAATTGGATACGTGTAGGTCGTATCCCAAGAATTTTGTGATACGTGTTGATTTAGGGATTTTCCTTTCGACACGGGGCTTTGTGCATGTCATATTTTGACACGAACACGTAGATGTGTGTTTGACTCTTCGTATTGTTCATAAATAGTATTTTAGACTTGCTCGTATCCTTCGGGATACGTATGGTTTTGTGGTGGACTCTTATCGAAAGCGTATCATAGATCTAGTATGATACGGGTGCGATGCACTCCACATATTTGTTGCATTGCGTTTCTAGATTTATATTGCATTGATCATAGCTATTGGTAATATATATACTCCTATGTGGATATATATATATATATATATATATATACACTAAATATATTGATATATATATATTTAGTGTATATATATATATATATATATATTGATATGTACTTATATGTAGTTGTCTATAGTTATCTATATATCTATTGTAATAGGAATATACTTGTATATGCATAGTTCCATATATGTATATATGTGATGTATGATATATTTATATATACTTAGGTAAGTACCTACATGTATATGTGTATGTTATATATATATATGTTATGTGTGAGGGTGAGTGTGTGCAATACGGGTACTTGATATGTTTATCTATCTAGATATTAGAGAAGCATATAGTATATATATATATATATATATATATATATATATATATATATATATATATATATATATATGTATGTATGTATGCATATAGATGCATATTCTAGCGTTGTGTGTGTTGAAAAGAGAGGGGCTCAGTCAGTGAGCAGTGCAGCAGCCATTCAGCATGTACTAGCAGCAAACAGCGACAACAACAGCAAATAGCGACAACAACAGCAACAGCAACAGCAACAACAAACATCAACAGCGACAGCAACAACAAACAGCGACAGCAACAGCAAACAACGAGGCAGCAGTAGCTGTTGCACGAGCAATTGCATAGCAGCAGCAAGGGGGTTCAGCACAGTAGTAGCAACAACATAGTTTCAGTTAGCTTGTTAGGTGTTTCAGTCAGTAGTTCAAGTATTGGTTAGCAGTTCATTTGGTTAGTAGCTAGTATATAGTTAGTAGTATCTAGTTTAGATTAGTATCTATTTATCTACATATCTTATGTGTATCTCTAAGTTATATATATATATGTACGTATGTATATATATGTCTATGTATTAGTTTGTATTGATAGTTAATATAGCATGGTAGTTAGTATTTAAATTCATATTAGCAAATACTAATAGTTGGTATAAGTTCACAATAGAAGTTTATATTAGATTGATATATACCTATTAGTATATAGTTAGATTGGGTAGCTAATATATACTAGAGTGACATTACCTTGAGATACAAAGGTAAAGGACAAGGTATTGAGGATACTCAAGGTATTTGAGTTAGGTATCAAGATGAGTGTTTAGTGGTGCGATACCGAGTTGGTTTGAAGCCAAGGTATCCATTTAGCATTTGTAATTAGGATTAGTATATTTAATATTGATTGAATATGCATATATGCTATTTCATATCTCTTGTTTACGTATCTTGCGATATAGTATCTTAGTATCCTAAGTTTAGCTTGTATAGCCTAGATTCTTAGTGTATGGACCCAATATCATAGGGATAGACTCATACAACCTAGAAATAGTTAGTTTGACCAAGTTTGACCAATTTGACTTAGAGTTGACATAGTTTGACTATTTTGACTATTTTGACTTAGAAATGACTATTTGACCTAGATGTTGACCAATTTAACTTATTTTCATTCTGAAATCTTGTATTGATATTATATTCCTTATCTAGGTCTTCGAGACACCGTATCGGACATTTGTGATACTGTGCACCAGGTTTTAGGTGAGTACATTCTCTGATAGTTTTTCGTTTATAATATCCTCTATGTTCATTGTATCTAGTGTATATATCATTGATTTCTTGACACGATGGTTACACGGATTGGTATATCCAGATCTCGTCATAAGATGTTATTCCTTGGTATTTATGGAGTATCTTGTGCAAGAATTATTTCATTGTTCTTCTTGTACATGTACAGACATTGGTTCAGGAGGAGAGTAGCGCCCTTCTTATAAAAACCCGTGTCATGATGTACCATGGTTGGATCTGCTATACCAGTCGGGGGTGGAGAGTATTTTAGTGTAGATATGTGATCATACCCTTCTTATGCATGTCTTGTTCCTTATGAGTGTTGGTCATACACCGCACGTATGACTAGCCAGGCCCTTATCCTTGTGCTAGTTTCTTGTGCAAGTTCCCAAGCCGATCACATGTTAAAGCTAGTACTCACTCACTTACTTATTAGTATTCTTGCTCATTGCAATATTATTCATTCTTATATTTATTTCCAATATTTCCTTTATTGTATATATCTTGTATCTATTATTGCATCCTATATATTCATATCTATTTACTGTTATATAGTTTAAATCATTGATTAGAACTGCTGTTAGAGATGTACTCTACTCCTTTCCTGACTGGATATATTTTTCCTAAATGATACTGAGGAGTAGTACCCTACTCATTACGGGCCTCAGGATATTGTGGGATTAGATCCAGAGACCCTGGCTCTGGAGGGACTCATCCTGACTGAGACAGATGACCCGTAACTTGTAGCTTCTTAGTTATTCTCTTGTATTGGATTTGTCTCCAGCTTACTGTTTAGTATTTTCTCTGACTCATTGATGTTATTATTATTGACTCATGAGTTGTATTGTGAGTATTCTATTCTTTTATCATATTCGTGCTATTCTCTATCTTAGATATGTGATTGAGTATATTGATATTGTTGGTGGCTTATTATATTGCTAGATAGATTACCCAAACAACGTTCTACCGTCGATTCCGTGGCGTAAGCTGGGCGTTGTTCCCGACTTGCATCCCTATACCGGGTACGGGTCAGACACTTACACCTTTTCTCCGTGTTGCAAATATGTGGATGCCTTGCAGCCGTTGGAATGCCGACTACTTGTTTATAGGTACTGCTGCTTTTTTACAGCAGCATTTGATGATAATGTTGGCACAAGTCGAGTAAGGGTTGATTCACCTTTGCATCCTCCTTATGAGCCGGGTAGACCGAGCACACGAGTGCGCATGCGTTGATTTTGCTTCCTGGCCTAGGGTTTGTACAAGAACTTGCCCCAAGTTGCCAATGGAAGACTCTTTAGACCGAACATGTCCGATTTCCACTGCGGGCTAGACGTATGGGCTAGTTTTGTATGACTTTCCGTCAGGGGCACGCATAGTAAGTGGCATCTGTCGATAGTCGGTCGAATGAGAAATTGCTTGAGCTTGGCGATCTCGTATTGCCCTAGACTTCTTTCTCCTAGCATGAGCTGGTGTGTAGTATAAACAGTCCAAGTTCACATCTTTCTCTTTTTTAGCAAGGCGTATGGAGTCAGTGCTGCATGAAATTCGGTCGAAGATGAAACTT
Source organism: Iris macrosiphon (assembly GCA_036927795.1). Classification (NCBI taxonomy): domain Eukaryota; kingdom Viridiplantae; phylum Streptophyta; class Magnoliopsida; order Asparagales; family Iridaceae; genus Iris; species Iris macrosiphon. Next base: position 78,286,918 of record JAYESA010000008.1, on the reverse strand, counting down.
CGATGGTTTTTTGTCCGTATGCGACCATCTCCTTGTAGCTGCAGAGCGGTGCCACATATTACTCCTTCTGCAGATTTTGACTTAGCCGCATAGAATTGTGTCTTAGTGCTAAAACTTCTGGCATCGTATTATATTCCTCTGCCAAAGCTCAAGTGCTGAGCACTTTTCTTGTCCAATAAGGCTGTCGCATGAGAGTTGGACGCATAATGTACGGTCCGTGTGGCCAAGAGAGAGACAGGAAGAGCATACTCCGCAGTTGGGTAAGGCACATCAGCCTTTGCAACCCATGTCCTACAAGTCTTCAGGTGCTGAGCACTCTTCTTGTTAGAAGTGGCTGTCGTATTAGAAGTTGACGTATAATGTGTAGTCCCTGAGATATAGAGAGACGGGGAGTGCGTGCTCGACAGCTGGGTGAGGCACAGCGACCTTTACAACCTATGTCCTTCGGGTCTTTTTATACTTTGACAGCCTTGTAGAAGTGCCACCCTCAGAGAGCATTTCCTCAAAGGCTTGTTGGTCAAAGCGTACAACCAACATCCTCTGGGTCGAATCATGCTTCAACGCATCAGACTACATCATGACTTTCTCATCAGAGGAGAAGGAAGTCCCCAGCATAGTCGCCACCTTGTTTGTCATTGAAGTTGAGTTTGGGAAACCTTTATTTAATAACAAACAAAAAGAATACAAAGAATTCCTAGACAGACAATCTAAGTATAATAATTTTTAATCTAGATAATTGACGATGGATATCGAGTACTGCAGTGACTCTTTTACTCCGTTGATGGTCCGACAAGTGAATGCAAGATGATCTCTTCTTTCTCCTGAGCTTTTGTGCACGTACGTAGCTCGCCTTGAGGGGTATAGTCTATCTGAAGCAGAAAAAGACAGCCTTTGGGATGTCCAAGTTGCTTCTATTTATAACCATCATGCTGATGGGGTATAGGTACCGCATGTCTTCTGTTTGGTGGCCGCAGGGGGCTCCTTTAACAGAGTACGGTTGCAACTGTAGGCGCATAGTATGGGTTGAGTCCAGGATTATCTGCCATATGGATATTCTGTTAGGATTTGATATTACTGGAGATCCTGGCGGTTCTCATCGTTTATTTGCGTAACTTGGTCATCTTGACATGTGGCTCGTATTTAGTTGGAGAAATCATAACAAAAATTTTTGTCTCAGGGAACCTTGCCACGTTGGACGCATGGAGTCTGAGATGCATGAAACGTATGACATTTGGAATGCATGAGGCCAGAGACATATGGGACGCGTGGGAGTATAAAATGCATGGGGCCAGAGATACATGGAATGCATGGAGTCTAGAACATATAGGGCCAGAGTCATATGGAGCACATGGAGCCTGGAATACATAGGGCCAGAGTCGCATGAAACGCATGGATTCTGGACCGCATGAGGATCAGAGTCGCATGGAGCGCATAGAGTCTGGGATGCATTAGGCCTCGTACACGTGGCATTGCACCCTTGTCAAAAGTCATTATTAGTCTAACGAGAGCTTCTTGTCGCTTAGTGTGCTCGCATCTTTCGAGGCATTTAGAAAATCATTTTTGTCAGGATTCTTTGTCAGACGTAATCTTGGTGCCAGTCCTTTATGCGGTCAATATTTGGGGGCACATGGATGCTGCTTTTTTTTTAGTTGTATGGTTATCATGTGGCCTGATTTCTTCTGAGTCGACTTTGGGTTGCATGTTTGTTGAGCGCATGGATCTAAATTTTCCATGATTCTACACTAACTCTATTACAGATATTCATTACCATAATGCTCATCATCCTACCATACCACATCCAGTGGCTCGTGATCCCTCTCTCCCAGGCTACCGGATTGAAGATATTTTTCTCCAGCAGTACTTCGATCCTATTGGAGCTTATTTTGATGATTACCCACCTGTTGATGACCCTGCTGCTTATGATGATCTTTGATTACTCTATGATTACCACTTATGTCTTAGTTTATATTTTTAGCTATGTGGACTTTTATTTTAGATTACTAGAAACATCTATGATCTATGTTATGTTATTTATGACTCTCTGCTATTTGAGACTTTATGTTGTCTTGACATATGATCTTAGCATTACTAGTTTATCTGCAATATTTTTATGCTTTATCTGTCTTGACATATTATGTTGTCTTGATATATGTTGTCTTACATGCTATATGCTGTCTTATGATGTATTTACTTTCTTTCGTCCTAGTCATTCATTTTGGGGGAGTTGTGACTTCCTCATATGATATTATGACAAAGGAGGGGAAATAACCAAATACAAATATGATACAAATATGATACAAATATGGATAATAATCTGATAATATTAGCATGATGCTACTATGAATAATTAGCATGATATTAAGACTTTGACTTCCTAATATGAAGGACCTCTAATATTGTGTCTTTGCAATCCTACCATACAGTATTATGCTATTAGTTTAAAGAGAAATCTACTAGACATCTAGCTTTTGGTTCAAGGGAGGACCATTGACTGGAAGAATATCTGGAATAATGGGTAGTCCTTTGAGACATTGAGGGGATAAAGACCCAGAACTGTTGTTGTCTACTACTCACTCTGAATAAAAATAAGTCTCGTGGGAGAATGGTCATAGGCCTTAATGAGTTCTCGAATATTTTGAATGTCTGGCGAGCTTTACAGGAAGCACGGGTGGCTAGGCACCATAAAGGGGATGGTGACCCCATGCTATAGTGGCATGACACCACGGTGAGGTAATAGCTACAGCCTAGGACCTTATCATAGTAGCATTAGCATCGCACATAGGCAGATAGCCTAATATCGAATATGTGGAGAGTTGTAGGACAATACTACAAAAAGGCCGGTAACCTCATGCTACAGTGGAGCGACACTACCAAGTGGTTGTGAACCTCGACTTTGGTCTATGTCATATAGAAGTAGCACCTCAAAGGAGAGCAAGGCTCCATGCTGGGTAGTACAACACTACAAAGATGCCTGTGACCTCATACTACTGTGGTATGACACCACCGAGTGGTTGTGGACCTCGACTTTAGGCCATGTCATAGGGCATAGCACCACAAGGAAGCGCAAGGCATCATGTTAGAGAATTTTAAACTCTCTAAAAGAACTTACCTAAGTGTATGGAAAGATATATAGGTCATCTACTGTGGGTAAACTTGTAGACGCCCAAAATATATACACCAAAATCAGGCATGCACAGAGTTTTAATGTGCAAACCGGAAGCCCAACTCATGTCATTATGTGAGTAAGAAGAATATCAGCTATGGTGCAAAATTCAAGGCTTAGTCCATTCTTGTATTATATTATTCTTTGACCCATGTGGGAAGATTCAAGTCATCGGCGACATCTATCCTAATGCATGATGGAAAGTCACTGTGGAAAACGCTCAATCCATATATTGAGATATATAGGAATTGTTGGAGTTTTTCCTTTACTTGAGGAGGATTTTCTCCTCTTGGCTAGAAAAATAGTCCCACATTGAAAAATACTCCAAGTGGGTATCTCTATATAATACCATGTGGGTGTTGAGAGATGCACATGGGGTAGTGGCCCATGGGTGGGTTCCATATGGGATATTTTTCTAGTAGGATTAAGGCTAAATGCCTCAAATAAAGTATTTATGTTTTTTGTCACTCTCTTAGGAAAATTTTCTTAGGAGCTAAGCCCAAAAGGGACTTAGCAACTTGGACTCAAACTCGAACTCGAGCTTGGGCTCAAACTCGGACTCAAGGATGCAAAGTAGTGCTTTGATAGTACACTTTGCACTTAGTACATGAGCATCATCGCATGGCGCTTGTGCGTATTTGTTGCGCTTTTGCGCTTGGTAGCGCACAGTCTCTTGCGCAAGGAAATATGCGCAGGCTTATGTGTTAGCTTCTGCGTCGAGCCTCTGCACGACGTTCTGCACAAGCTTATGTGTGAGCTTTGGCACAGGATGCGCAGAGTAAATGCAGAAAGCGCAGAGGGTGCATCATAAATTGTTGGGCGCTTGATTTGGACGCAGGTTGTTCAGATCCCACCTATTGTGGATCTTGACAATTATGGCAGAATAATTTTAATTCAAATATCTCCTAATCTTTTTGGATACACATTTAAATCATTATTATCCTACCATAATTATTGGGAGTCCAGGATTACGGTTAGGGTTTCCAACCAACTCTATAAATACTCTCTTTGTACCTCCATTAAAGGATAATTCTGAAATTGAGAAACAGAAGAGAGAGAGGTTGCGCGGCCATTGGAGTCCAAAGGAGTTCGTATGAGTCTAAAATGAGGTGACGGTGAGCATTCCAAAAGTTCTTTTCAGAAATTATTGGTTCCTAGGAGCAGATCATGTGAAACAAATCTTGCTTTGAGCAACAGTGATCTTCATCACCCCCAATAAGCCCATCTTATAGTCTTCTTCTTCTTCTTCTTCTTTTTATCTTCCCTTATTGTAAATGTTATGTCCTAATTGTAACTGTGTTTACAAGGAATAATGTATTTGGTTCTTGAGTTTTGTGATCCAGAATGAGTTGTAATCGACAATTATATATTTGTATATATCCATGGGTATCGAGGTGATCAGAAAAGAACTCTTGTGTGAATCTCTGATATCGACTACTACTGTTGGATCATACAGAGACCGGCCGCAAAGTTGTTCTATCTCTGTTCCTGATTTTAATTTCTTTATCTATTGATCTGTCTTGGTACTAACAATAACTAATCTAGACAAGGGTAGAGTTGTAACACCTATTTTTTCATATCGATATTTTATACGGATACGCGTATGTATTTTATATTTCCATTATATTCTATATTTTCATGTATTTTATGATTTTAGTACCCTGATCGTGAGTGGTGTTTCTAATTGATTTAAATAGTTCTTGACTATAGAACACACTCTCAATCGGGTTGAGTCATTGTTATAACTATCTAAGTTATAATTTTGTTCAGTCATGGATATATATAAATAATGCAATATGCTTATGTATGTTTATCAAAAAATTACACTATATATTTGTGACTGTCGCATTCTATGTCGATGACATGAATCTCACTAGGACTCTAGAAGAGCCTAAGAAAAATGCTTTATATCTGAAATCAGAATTTGAGATGAAAGAACTTAGAAAAACTTGATTTTGCCTAACTCTATAAACTTAAGCATTATACAAATGAAATTTTGGTCCACCAATCGAATTATACCCAAAAGTTGTTACATTGCTTTAACATGGACAAAGGAAATCCTTCGAGTATACCCGTGATCCTCGTTAGTACTCAAATGCTAAAAGGGACCCATCTGTCTCAAGGAAGACGATGAAGAGTAATTGGAGCATAACCAACAAAGGATAACAGAATGATGTTATCCTTTGTTGGTTATGTTGATAATGGCTATTTATCTAACCTGCACAAGGTGCCATCCCAAAATGTTTATGTCTTTACCTTTGGGCATATTGCAATATCTTGGAAGTGTAAAAAATATTTTTTATTTGCTACTTCTTCAAATCATGTTGATCTCATCGCGTACATGATGCTACTCATGAGTACGTATGGTTGGAAGCCAACATTGAGCTTATTCAAACTATGAATGAGCTTTCTACTATTAGTGATTTCCCAAAAATGATTTATGAAGATAATGTTGCTTATATTGGCAAGATGAAGAAGGGCTATATCAAATGAGACAACACAAAGAAAATTGTGCGAAAGTTCTTCTTTTCTTCTTCTCTCATCAGCGGCAAAAGCATCATAAAATTAAGTTCAACCAAATATAATCCCATGATAACTTTGTCGACTGTTCACAAAGTCCTTACCCAAATCAATCCTTTACTACCTTGTTTGAGCTACTGGTTTGCAAAAATTGATTGACTTGCCACACATGTAATTTAGTTGGGATAAAAACATCAAAATTAGGGAGAGTATTCCGAAGTATACTCACTTGACCTTAATGTACTCATTTTCCCTTAACTTAGGATCTTTTTCCCATTAGATTTTTTTTGCCTTCCTAATAAGGTTTTGATTAGACACTCATACTGGGATGATTATATATTTAGATATTTCTATGTTGAAGTACATATCGACATTGACTTGCTTTTTTCCTTCGATACAGTTTTTTTAACTGGATTTTTTGAATCAAGATTTTGGTGAATTATAATTTTTTTTGTATATTCCTAGAAATTCATGTTCCTATCAAGTGCTTGACATGACGACTTCATCAATTGTCTGAAGACTGATGCATATTACTTCTCAAGTTGTACACACTCAAGAGAAGTACTGTAATTAGATTGGATATATAATGTAATTGTGCAAACCGGAAGATAGAATATGAGTTATATTCTGGTCCTTATCTTGTTAATATTTTATAGTTATCTTATTATCAAAATGAGTATGTAGATTATATTGTTCACCATAATTATTTTCTTAGTACTCTTAGTCCATCTTTGATTTTAATAATCTTTATTCAATATTTTAAATAAAAACACTTTTCAGTTTTTAATTTTTTTAAATTTTATAAATTATACTAGTGAGACGTGGAGCAATGGTTAAAGCACTCATAAATACATAAAAATGCATAACTTCAAAACAAGGCAAAAATGGAAAATTTTGTATAACGCATTAAAGTTATATAAAATTAAGTTGACAGAAAAAAGTTCTAGAAATTTACGAGGATAGAACAATAATGCTCATCATAAAGACGTATTTAAAAATATGAATCAATGAATACGTCCATCAAAAGGGTGTATCCATACATAAAAATGCCCTTCCAATGGGAATGGGCATAGAAATGCTCTTCCGAAGGGCACAGTCCCGGTCCCGGTGAAAGCCAGGACCACGGGGATAGGGAGCCAATCTCGTACATCCTTTCCACCCTATACAACTCCATCCACTTCTAGATCCTTCGAATGTAGTCCCCCTCCCTCTATTTGTTGAGATGGATTACCATAACCCCTGTGTTGAAGTAGCATGGGGTCACGCTCTTCATGTTCTTAAATACCTCTATCCCTCCCTTGTCCCAGATGTTCTCATTGAAGTACCACCGAAAGTCGACATGGTAGTACTCTAGATATAATGGAAAAAGAAGAGAAGGAGGAATTAGCATTCCAGAGGTTGACAATGTCGTTGTTGACGATGATGTCGGAGTCAAGATATAGACTTTGTTGATGGAAGGGTAAATAAGGTCAGGCATGTAGTTTCTTGTGTAGTTAAGGGGGTTCTCGATGGCTTTTCGGATGGAGGAGGAGATGAGGGGGAGAAGGAGCGGTGGTGGTGGACCAAGGAGTGGATTGAAAAGCAGAGGGAGGGAGTCACACCCCGCTACCAGAATACACTGAGCCGGTAAATAACAACATCTCCATGCTAGGCGTGATATGAATACATTAGTAACCATATCCACGATTATCGTTCGTAAAGTTCTAGGATGGAAATACAAATAATACTATACACACTTTTATTTTAACAAACTATAATTATTATACATAAACCGTCTCACAAATGTACACCATATACTAGTAAGTACCCTTAAAATCTTTAAGTTACATATATCGTCCAACTACAAAATGAAGTTGTTGCTTCCTCAAGTAGCTGATAGTCATTCCTCAGCTTCATCTATGTTTTATATGTTATACCAATGATTAAGTTAAATTTTTTAATATGGTTAATCGATTATGTTTAAGACTATGATACTCACTAACAATCATGCAATCTCTATAATGTTGATACTTAAACTTAGCACTGTCCAAATATGTATTAAATGTTATCATATTTTATTTCTTTATATTGCTTTGTTCATCTAACAAGTAATTACAAAAAAATAATAAGTAATATCAGATATAGACATATTTAACGAAGAAAACATGTTATGCCAAAGACGGCGTTATACCAAAAGTTTCTGAACCACCTACGACGTATTCGGAGCCTCGCACTTAGGGGTTCTGCTGCCCAGTTAGCTGACGGGGGTCGAGGGGAAAGCACCCCCTATGGGGGTTCGGAGGTGAAGCCCCCGAAATGTATACATATTTCCAGATTTATTTATTTTGGACAACTACCATCAAAGAAAAAAGCATCTTCAAGTCTGCTCAAATGTCAGAAGATTGACATCAACAAAGTGCTCTTGATTTTATATCTTATTTTATATTTTACATTTTGTTTATAGGACAAATATACATCAGGTCGCATTGGTACTATAGAGCTTAAACTCAATACTACTATAACCCACTATATTTCAATTCACCATAAACCAGTCCACAAATACATACCTGATCCAAAACCCAAATTGACCAAAATAAGCTATCATCCTATGGAGACTGAACTCGGTCCCTGACCGAACTCGGGCCGAACTTAGTCGCCAGAGACCCAGTTTTGGTTGACTTGATCATCTCAGAGATCAGGGCTCTAGCGTTCGAATTTATAAACGTTAGGGGACCGAACTCTGCCCGAATTCGGTCCCCCTATAACCCTATAAATAGAGGTTGAATTCCATTCATTTCAATCATCTCTAACTTTCAAACCCAATCTATTATGAGCTTTAATCTTCCTATTATCAAGTACAACTCCCAACCTTCTAGTGCCAAGTGTGATATCAGTAAGAAGTATGTTCGAGTTGTAAAGCTTAATTTTATTTTATTTAAAGTCGACAAGCACTTTGGATCAAAGATTGTGGTTGTAAGCAGTCGGTGATCACTTCGGATCAAAGCTCGTGGTAGTAAGAAGTTGGGGTTTCCTTTAGATCAAAGCACGTGTCTACGTTATTTACAAAATAGTGGATTTAACTCCAAGCAAGACTTCTCAGGACTGGATTAGTACTCCAAGAGCGAAACCAGTATACATCGCGGTGTTAGTGCACATTTTTTGATTTTAAACTCCATTTTCTTTCCATATATTTGCTATATATTATTGTTATATTTTTTGTTGGTAATTAACCTTACTTTTATTGGATAATAATTTTGATGCACTCTATTCAGTCCCTCTAGAATTGACTTCAATTGTTATCTGAGTGGGATCTCTTTCAATAGGCTTAATATCCTAAGAGTGGAAATTATGGAAACTACGAAATAATATCCTACGAGTGGAACTTATGGAAACTACGAAACTCATTTAAACCAACAATGGTGAAGGCCAATCCATAAATAGGTTACCCAATTTGATGGAACCAACTACACGTATTGAAAAACACGTATGAGTTTCTATCTCAATGTCACCCTCACTTTTTTCAAAGCGTGGTAGTTGAGTAATTTGGCATAGTTATATTATTTTAGGAATTAAATATTACTCAGTGTGCTATATAATTATTTGGTGCTTTGTATTATTTATTTAATAGTTAGTGGGCTAGTCTATTATTTATACTTGACACTAGTGAACCCAAATAGACTTGTTATGATAACTTATTGAGATCAACATGGACTAGGCCCATTAGACCTATTCCCACTAATTATTTAGGAGGATTAGATTAATATGCATTAGTGTAGAAACTTTCTAAAATAGCCATCTTTAATTATTTTTCATAATTCATCATGTAGGGGCAACTTAGACATTTGATGGTAACTTGGAGAGGGAAAGGGGCCAACCACTATAGAGGGGCTATTCTCTCTCTCCTCTTTATTTTCCATAATTTATCATGTGATATTGGCTCTACGCTTGGCACCAAATCTATAGAGAAATCCACATCTCTGTTCGGTGGCAACCATGGCAACTCCTCTAGAAAGACGACTATATACTCTATAATCAATGGATGTGGTGGCTCCTTCTCTTCTACCAAAGCTCCACAGAAGTCTCCTCGTTCTGCTCTGCTGCTCCTCTGACGAAATCAAACTCTGGCTCTCCTGGCATCTGAAATAAAATTATGCCTCCAAGATAATCGATACTAGCATGATGCCTACTGAACCAATCCATCCCGAGTACTATATCGTAACACGAAAGTGGTATTACGAGTAGACAAATGCCAAACTCTCGGCCTCCCAAAGAAACTCTCCGGTCCTTACAAACATCACTGGCCAGGATAATGCCACCCTTGGTCATGATCTTGCAAGTCATCACCAATGGTTCAGACTTAAGACCATGTCTCAGAGCAAAATATACATATACGAAACTATATGAAGTACCGGAATCAAATAAAGCATGAGTTGGAAAAGAATCAAGATAGACTGAACCTGAGATAACATCACCGATTGGCTCCTCCTCCTCCTCGACGGTCAAGTTAAAAGCTCACCCCTATCGCTGGGCACCTCTCTGCGGCTACTGGTGCTAAGAAAACTACTATTGATGTGATGGTAGAGGTCCTCTCTGCTGTCCCGCTGGTGGCCTCGTGGGGGCTTTCTGTGCCTGAGCTCCGCCCTGAGCTGGACGAGCTGAAACTTTAGGACAAGCCCTCAACTGATGGTCTCCTAATCCGCAGAATAAGTACTGGCCTAGTCTCATCCTGCATGTATCACATCCATATCCTTGCTTCTTACAGAAAGTGCAAGGAACAGCTGCCCTCTGGATCTGGTGCATCTGCTGTGCCGGCGCTCTAGTATGTCCGTGATACTGCTACCTCGGATGTTGAAAGTGCCTTTGGTACTACTACTGAAAATGAGGCCTCTTCATTGGAACCGTGTTGGTACTAGATCCTCCTATGTCCCTCGGCCTCTTAGAGCCAAGCTCTAGATCATCCTCCGTCCTATGTGCCTGTCTTAGAATCTCCTCGAAAGTAGCGGTGAGATCTCCGTTCATATGGGATTTGACTTCCCTATTCAGGCCCTTCCTGAACTTTCAGGCTCTCTTTTTGGGGTTCTGCCCCTCCACAAAGTGACTTAGTCTGCAATACTCCGCTGCATACTCATCCACCGATATACCTCCCTGAACGAGGTACTGGAATTGGCAATCTAGAGATGCTAGAGCCACATCTGGAAAGAACTTTTCCTTGAAGAGCTCTTTGAAAGCTTCCCAAGTAAGTCCTGGTACTGAGATCTTAGGGTCTATCCTGAACCAAGTCAACGCAATATCGAACATCATGCACCCCGCTGCCTCTATCAACGCAATATCGAACCAGGTTTCGCTCAATATCTTCGATCCAATCATCAGCATAAAGGATCCCTTATGTGCCTCTAAAGTCCTTCGACCTCATACTCTTGAAGTCTATGGTAGTCCCCGGCCTCGGCTGTTGTAGGATAAACGGAGGTGGTGCCGTCTGTGGCTGGACTAAGGAAGCTCTTTCCACTGCTGCGAGCGCGATCTGGTGAGCATTCTCAACGCTCTGTCACAGGACCTCTGACTGACGCTGTTGTGCCTCCATTATATGTTGAAAGAGCACGAATATCTGCGTTTGATTGACTATGGGTGGTGGAGGTAGAAGATCCCCAGAAATCATCAGTGCTATCCTCTGTACCGGAGGTGGAACACCCCCGAAAGCTACTGCTGATATGCCAATCAGGACTGGTGAAGCTGACCTCCGAAATAAAGGTGCTGGAACATCGTCTGTGGGTACTTCCCTCATAGGTGATGAAGTGACTGACTGTGCCATCGCGGCACCTGAACACTGGGAACGCATCTTCGGCGGCATCCTGAAGATAGATTGAAATAAGGAATCAATATTGAGTATGATATGATATCATCAAAGAAGGACATATTTTATTTAAAGTAAACGAAACATTCAAATAGATAAGGATAGCAAAACTGATATTGGAATTATTTTCTAGTTACGATGGAGTAAACTCTCAGCCTAAATCCTATTCCCTAAAGCAGTCTCGTAGCAGTACTCTAGGCGACCAATACAACGATATCGCTCTAATTGTTATAGTTCGACCTGCATAGGCCACTAATAAAAATGTATCATGACCCCCACTCGGATATTCGGGCGCAAGTACGTCGGCACGTCCAACCTATGCTGCAGAATCTGCGGTAGAATGCTGCCTGGGTAAACTTGTCACGACCCACACCCAGTGTACGGATGCAAGTTGGAAACAACGCCCAGCCTACATCGTAGTATCGGCGGTAGAACGTTATCTTGGTCAACTATACTATCTAAACATCTTACAATAATACAAAGTCTGCTAACGATAGCTCACACAATACTCAATCACAATCTAAAGCACGAGAAATATGAAGAAAGTCTAACTATACACCAAAATATAATAATCAACAATAAAAACAATATCCAATCACAAACTATAAGCCGAAAACAAATCTGGTACCAAAATGCTAAAGAGACTAACTATGAAAACTAGTGATCCGGATAAACCTCCCGACAATCACTCCAGAACAAGTGGATCCAAGTCTGCACCATCTATAAGTCGAAGTCCATAGTATGTCGGACACCAATCTCTCGGATCCTCTGAAAAATATTTTCAGTCAGGAATGGAGCGAAGTGCATCTCTAACAGCAGTTCTAATCAATGATATAAACTATGTAACATTAAATAGATATGAATATACAAGATGTATATACATATACAAGAGATACACAATAAAGGCAATACTAGAAATAAATACAAGAATGAACAATATGGCAATGAACAAGAATACTAATGACTAAGTGAGTGAGTACCAGCTTTAACATGTGATCGGCTTGGGAACTTGCACAAGAGTGAATGGCCTGGTCAATCATACATGCGGTGTATGATTAACACTCACAAGGAACAAGACTTGCACAAGGAGGGTATGATCACATATCTACACTATATACTCTCCAACCCCGACGAGTATAGTGGATCCAACCTGTCACGACCCGCACCCGAAATTTGGGCATGAGTCGTGGGTACGTCCAGCCTACGCCGCAGCATCGGCGGTAGAACGCTGTCTAGGTCATAAATATAGTACATCCTGTCAATAGTCTCAACTCCGTACGGAGGACAATGATACATAACCACAGTTCTATAATATACTCAATCACAACTATAAACATAATGGCACGATGAGAATTGAAAAGAGTTCTATTAAAACCAACCACAAGAAGTTCAACTCAAAACCTGGGTCTAAATGACCTCACAAAGTCACAAATAAAATAAATATATCTCAGTCTCAGTCTCAGTCTAAAGCAATAAATGCAAAAATAATCTAAGCATGGGCAGGCATGTTCTCCTCTAGGATAGGCACCTCCTCTGGGATTTCTGGGGTGAAATCCTCCTCTATCCCTGGACCGTAATGAGTAGGGCAAAAGTCCTCCAGGTTCTCTGAAAATGTTGTTATCCAGTCAGGATTGGAGCGAAGCACAAGCACTAACAGCAGTTTCATTAAATTGACAAAATCTATAAACAGTGTAAGAGATACAAGATGGAAATAAAAGCTGAACATGTGAAGTACTGGAGAAATGAATTAGACAATAAAGCATCTAGCAATGAGCAATAAGTAGTAATGCTAGAACAAGTAAAATCTGAATAAAGATAAAACATTTAGCTAAGTGATTGAAATATCAGTTTATTATGTGATCGGCTTGGGACTGGATCAGGCTGGTTATATATGATTAGCTATGATTCTTTTAGGTCAGGCTAACCGCATGGTTAGCTATGGTGCATATAATGGTCAGGCTAATCATATATAACAGCTATGGAGCATATAAGGGGTCAGGCCGCACCCGACGTGAGAAGTGGGGTGAGCTATGGTGCATATAAATGTTTGGATATGATCACATAATCTACTAATAGTTCCCCATCCCCCAGCTAGCACGATGGATTCCAACCACGACTCCTCATGATGGGGATCTAGGGTGCTAACCCGTGTATCCATAGTGTCGGAATCAAGTATGAAATACACTACAATTTATAGAAATAATCAACCATGAAAACTGTCAGAGAATGTACTCGCCTGTGGTCCTGAGCAAAATGTGAGGATCGAGGTCCAAATTGGAATCACAAGGACCTATTTATGGAAATTCAATGTTAATTAATGAATTAAAAGAATAACATGCTTAACAATTTAAAAACGAGGTTTCTAGGCCATGTCTAAGGTTTTCTGGTCAATACTAGGTCCAACTAAGTCAAATCTAGGTTCATACTAGCTATTTTAAACTAATACTAGTTAAAACTAGGTTGTGACTAGGTTTCTAGGTCCATCTCATGAGTATCTAGATACTAGGTATCATATAGCTATATAGACTATATAGTGAGTCGTAATAATATATATATATGACTTATAAATATACTTGCCCAATTTATCTATAGGATAGTGTTTATTTAGTGACTTAACTTATACCTTACTCTTATACTTAATACCATTAACCCACAGTACCCCATATCAACATCTACACTAAATTACCAACTCACTCACACTGCTAACAGATGCATTTCTTCCTAACACTAATACTGAAACCCCAATGCCCACACACTGGACAGGAAATACACAGTCACACATAGACAGGTATGGCACTGATACACACATATCCTACTGATACTAACCCACTGCACATGTCCACATTTAACCTAGATAATTCACTCTCAAAAAGGGACACACACACAGATACAAATTTCTGCACACAGCATACCTGGCCCAAACCCCCTCCTTACTGCTGATACACATATACTGACACACAAACTTCTGCCTCTTAATTACCTACACACACACAGGTCCTGAACTGTTGCTCACTGCTCACTGAACACTAGCACATGGACACAGGTAAACACACAATACAAAACACACACAGCCACAATAATACACTGCAGAAATTTATAACACAATACACACTTAACTGCATTGCATAGTCCAACAGCTACACATCTACCCATAGTTAGACACATACTGACACTAAGTATTCACAATAGACACTTGCACACACAGACATCTAACATAAACCTAACTCACTGGCTCACTGATACCCAGTATCAGTTAACTGATACTTTATTCACTACCCCCAATTCACTCAGCACACTGAACACACATAACACTCACACACACTATTGAACCTGGGACAACTCTACTCACACACAGACCTATAATCTAATTCCTACACTGTGAACTCACACAGCACATAATCCCTCACTGGTCCCTCATACACACACACACACACACACACATGTGCACACAGCACAGAAATCAAACCCCTCCCTACCATCTCACTGATACCTACTGCACATAATGAATTCTGCTCACTGTTCTGATACTCCACACACAGTCTCACACACCAAGACACATAGGTTTAGGAATCTAGAATTAACTAGGATACACACACACAGGTATGTATCTGAACTGAGAACACAGGCAACCTAATACACAAAACCTCTATTCCCTGATACCACAACTCCACACTGAAACTGCACAGGTTCTACCTCACCAACTGACACACACAACTCACTGACCAACTCAATACCCAGTTAAAAACTGAGCACCTCACACAGACACAGTTTTGCACAAGTCTGGACACACCTACACAGAAACAAATTTCTGCACACTGAACACACATATACATATACACAGTTATTGAACACTCACACACTACCTCCTGCCCATTGAATACCCAAGGGAAACCCGACTGTACAGGCACATGTATATCCCCCAAAACCCGACTATGTACAGTGAATCAACACAGTTTTCCCCCAAATACTCATACTCGATTGTACAGAACTCACTTTTAAACATATGAAAACCAACAAATAACTAGAACACAGGCAATGGTAATATATATATATAGTCTATAAACCAAGATATGCATACATCCACTACCTTAGATGGATGAATCCCTAAATGAACATTCCATCGAACACATGCAGTGCAAAAAACCAATATGCATACAACCCATGAATTCCTAATCCAAAAACCCTACAAATTCGGGTTCAACTTACACAGAGGAGATGAAATCAGTCCACATACCAAAATCTAGGGTTAGGGTTCTTAATAATTGGGGAAAACCCCATGTGGGTCACCAAAACCTAATCCAAAGCCCTAGAATCGAATTACACACAGATTTGGGGGTTCCTAATGGCCATTATCATCTGTACACAGAATTTAAATGAGTAGAACTAGGGTTTTACCTGCAGGGGAAGGTTTCTTCAACGAGGCTCTTCTTCTCCAAGGCTCCCTGACCCACGTTCTTTGCTTCTCTTGCTTTGGGGATGGAGAAAATGGAACCTAGGGTTAGGGTTTCGAATTTTTGGAGTGGGGAGATGGTCCTCTCTCTGGAGGCTAGGGTTTCCTTTTCTCTACATGAAGGATGGCTTTGAGAAAAGCTTCATATTTATATTAAACCTAGTTTTAGGGTTTCCATGCCTAGTCTTTTTAGGTTAAACCCCCTTCCTCTCATATAGAACCTAATAGACTCAGGTTAAGTCATTCTAGGGTTTTGCTAGGATAGGGTTTTCTAACTAGGGTTTACTCATTAGGGTTGTCCTAATGGATTTCTAGGGTTAGACCTAAAACTAAATATTATTAACTATATATAATTACTTTATAAAACTTAGCAGAATAATTAAATTCATAATTATTTAAAAGAGTGAAATTACAAAAATACCCTTGCCTGGAAAAGTGGTAGTGACAAGTCTACCCTCCTAAAAGAAATTTCGTCCTCGAAATTGGACTGAACTACAACAAGAATGAAATCAGAAAGGAATATACCTCAAGTCTAGAAGAGATAAGGGTATTGCTCGCGCATTTCGTCTTCTCTCTTCCAGGTCGACTCCCCTGGAGAGTGATGTCTCCATGCTACGTGAACCAAAGGAATAGTTTGGTTCCGCAATACCTTCTCTCTGCGGTCCAAGATCTCTACGGGCTGCTCAGGGTAGCTGAGCGTCGGACCAACCTCAATCTCCGAGTGGTCAAGTACGTGACTAGGGTCAGCCACATACCGTCTCAGCTGCGACACGTGAAACACATTATGCACTCCCTCCAATGCAGGTGGCAAGTCCAGTCTATATGCCACTGCACCTACCCTCGTCAGAATACCGAAGGGTCCGATGTAGCGTGGGCTAAGCTTCCCGCCTCTGCCAAAACGAATCGTTCCACGCATCGGAGAAATCCGTAGGAAAACTAGATCGCCAACCTAAAACAACAGTCTTAGCACGCAGTCTAAGCAAACAACACAAATCAGAAAATTAACAATCTATACCTGAAACTCAAGGGGTCTACGGTGGCTGTCGGCCCAATGCCGCTGTCTGTCCTGCGCCACTCGCAGTCTGTCTCTGATGAGTTTCACCTTTTCTGCTGCATCCACGACCATTTCTGGTCCTAGCAAGGATCTCTCTCCAACGTCGTCCCACGATAGCGGTGTACGACACCTTCGTCCATAAAGAGCCTCAAATGGTGACATCTCGATGCTGGCCTGGTAGCTGTTGTTGTAAGCAAACTCTACCAGGTGCAGATGATCCTCCCAAGAACCTCCGAGATCTAACACACAAGTGCGTAGCATATCCTCGAGAGTCTGAATAGTCCGTTCAGACTGCCCGTCTGTCTGGGGGTGATATGCGGTACTGAACTTGAGCTGAGTGCCCAAGCTAGCCTGCAGACTCCTCCAGAAGTGGGAAGTGAAACGACTATCCCGATCCGAGACGATGCTCACAGGAACTCCATGAAGTCTAACAATCTGTCGCACGTACATCTCTGCTAGCCTCTCTGTCGACGTGCCCACTTTGAAAGGTAAGAAATGGGCTGATTTGGTCAACCTGTCCACGATGACCCAAATCGCGTCCTTCCCTCCTGGAGAACGTGGAAGCCCTGAAACGAAATCCATGGTCACGTGCTCCCATTTCCATTCTGGAATCGGTAAAGGTTGAAGCAAACCTCCTGGCCTCTGCCGGTCTGCCTTTACCTGCTGGCACACTAGACACCGAGATACGAAGCGTGCTACCTCGCGCTTCATTCCATACCACCATACGTGCTCCCTCAAGTCTCGATACATCTTGTTGGCACCGGAATGCATCGAGTACTGAGAGCGGTGTGCCTCCTGTAAAACCTCCTCGCGCAGCTCCCCGCTAGGCACACATATCCTCGTGCCGTGCCGTAGAGAACCATCATCTGCGATAGTGAAGTCGTCCGACAATCCCATCTGAACCTGTGCTCTGATACTCCTCAGAGTCTCATCATCGTACTGCGCAGCTCTGATCCTGTCCATCAGTTCGGACTGTATCTGTAATCCCCACATCTGAATCTCAGCACCGGGAACTAACACTTCAATCTCCAAGCTCTCCAAATCAGCCAATAAATGTCTATCTGTCGTCAAGTACATAGCCATCGGATACCTGCTCAAGGCATCGGCGACTACGTTAGCCTTCCCTGGATGGTACTGCAATGAGATGTCGAAGTCCTTCATCAACTCCAACCACCTCCTCTGTCTCATGTTCAGCTCCTTCTGTGTGAATACGTACTTCAAGCTCTTGTGGTCTGTGAAGATTTCCACACGCTCTCCGTACAGGTAATGTTTCCACAGCTTTAGAGCGAAGATAACTGCTGCTAACTCCAAATCGTGGGTGGGGTAGTTCTTTTCATGAGGGCGTAACTGCCTGGAAGCATAGGCAATTACCTTCCCGTGCTGTTGAAGAACACATCCCAGACCCTTCCCTGAAGCATCACTGTAGATGGTAAAACCACCTATCCCTGATGGCAACGTCAAAATTGGAGCTGTCGTCAACCTCTTCTTCAGCTCATCAAATGCAGCCTGGCACTCCTCTGTCCAAACAAAATCCACGTCCTTCCTAGTCAGTCTGGTCATCGGCGCTGCAATCTTGGAGAAGTCTTGTACAAACCTCCTGTAGTATCCTGCTAGCCCGAGAAAACTCCTGATCTCAGCTACCGAACTGGGGGTAGCCCACGACTCTACTGCCTCGATCTTCTGTGGGTTAACCGAGATTCCGTCACCCGATACCACATACCCAAGAAATTCGACCTTGTCAAGGAAGAATTCACACTTAGAGAGTTTCCCGTATAGCTTCTCCCTCCTGAGAGTCTCTAAGACCAATCTCAGGTGCTCTTCGTGCTCCTCCGGTGTCTTAGAGTACACAAGAATGTCGTCGATGAACACCACTACGAACTTATCAAGGTACTGGTGGAACACCTTGTTCATCAAGTTCATGAATACTGCCGGCGCATTGGTTAAACCAAATGGCATCACCATGAACTCAAACTGGCCGTATCTGGTCCGAAAAGCTGTCTTCGGCGTGTCTTCTTTCTTCACCTTCACCTGGTGATAACCTGACCTCAAATCAATCTTTGAAAATACCCTCGCCCCGCTCAACTGGTCGAAAAGATCATCTATCCTCGGCAACGGGTACTTATTCTTGATAGTGATATTGTTCAAAGCTCTATAATCAATGCACATGCGCACCGTGCCGTCCTTCTTCGGTACGAACAATACCGGAGCTCCCCATGGTGATGAACTGGATTTGATGAAGCCTTTGTCCTGCAGCTCCTCGACTTGCTTCTTCAGTTCTGCCAGCTCGCTGTTGTTAACTCTATAGACATGTTGTGAAATGGGCTCCGCTCCTGGAACCAAGTCTATAGAGAATTCAACATCTCTGTCTGGCGGCAAGCCTGGCAACTCTTCTGGAAATACATCCAGGAACTCCGCTATCAGAGGATGTGGCAACTCCTCTTCTTCCGCCCTGGCTCCGCAAAATGTGCCCCTGCTCTGTTCCGCTGCTGCTCTGACGACCTCAAACTCCGGCTCTCCTGGTGGTCTGAACAATACTCTGCCTCTATAACAATCTATAGTAGCATGATGCCTGCTCAACCAGTCCATTCCGAGTACAATATCGTACCCCGGAAGTGGCATGACAAGTAAGCTCACGCTCAAGTCTCGGCCTCCTACTGATACTCTCCTGTCCTTGCAGTGATCACGGACTAGGATAATACCTCCGCCAGTCATGATCTTGCAAGTCCTAGCTAATGGTTCTGTGTCTAAATGATGTCGAAGTGCATATGATACAGACACAAAACTATGGGAAGCGCCAGAGTCGAATAAGGTAAATGCAGGAATACAATCGAGAAGAACCGAACCTGTGATCAAGTCTCCTGCTGGCTCGATCTCCTCGACTGCCATGGCGTATGCTCGCCCCTGGGGTGCACCTCTCTGCTGCTGATGCTGGGCAAACCTCTGATTTTGTGGTGGAAGTGGTCCCCTCTGCTGTTGGCCTCCTGGTGCTGCTGGTACCCTGCCTGGTCCTCTCTGGGCGGCTGCTCCACCCTGGCCTGGACGAGTCCGAATGGTAGGGCAATCCCTCAGCTGATGT
Source organism: Iris macrosiphon (assembly GCA_036927795.1). Classification (NCBI taxonomy): domain Eukaryota; kingdom Viridiplantae; phylum Streptophyta; class Magnoliopsida; order Asparagales; family Iridaceae; genus Iris; species Iris macrosiphon. The sequence goes on along the minus strand of JAYESA010000008.1, from coordinate 78,266,825 downwards.
GTCATCGATCCGCAGGACAAACATGAGCCCAATCTATGCCTGCAGATATCTCTAGTATGTCCCATCTTCCCGCAGTACGCACACTGGATGGCGGGCTGAGTCTGCCTCTGCTGCTGTTGCTGAACCTGCCCTCGAGCTGGTGCCTGGTGCTGTTGCTGAAAGTGTCTCTGCTGCTGCTGAAAGTGTGGACGCTTGCCTGTTCCCGCACTACTGTTTGCCCCTCCGGAAACATCGCGTCCCCTCTTGGGTCTGAGGTCCAAGTCATCCTCGGCTACTTGGGCATCCATCAATATGCCCTCATAGGTAGCTGTGCGACGTCCCGACGTGCGAGACTTGATCTCTCTTGTCAGCCCCTTTCTGAATTTCCGGGCCCTGTCCCCCGGATCTCTAATCATCGACGGCGCGAAGCGGCTCAGACGGCTAAACTCCGCGGCATACTCGTCGACGGACGAGCTCCCCTGGGCTAAGTCATGGAACTGACTCTCCAAAGCTCCCAGGGCGACATCAGGAAAGAACTTTTCTTTGAAGAGCTCCTTGAAAGCCTCCCAAGTGAGTCCCCCGCGCAAGAGTCTAGGCTCCGTGCGAAACCACGTCAAGACAATGTCGAACATCTGGCTGCCAGCGGCCTCGATCTGGAGCGCCTCTGGAATCTGCGCCAAACGCAAGTTCCTCTCGATGTCCTCTAGCCAATCATCGGCGTAGAGTATCCCTTCAGTCCCCTTGAACTCCCGAGGCATCATCCTCTTGAAGTCCACAATGGTGCCCGGCCTCTGTTGTTGCTGACCAGGATGTTGCTGCTGCTGAGTGACTCTCTCCACAGCCTGGAGAGCCACTTGGTGAGCATTCTCCATGTTCACCCTCATCATCTCTGTCTGGGCCTGATGTGCCTCAGCCTGCACTCTCTGGGCCTCTGCCGACGTCCTCTGGGCATCGACCATGCCCTGTATCAAAGCGAACATCTGTGCCCCATCGACGGGCACACCTCCTGGGTGCTGAGCTGGTGGTGGTGGAGGTGGTGGTGCCGTCGTAGCTGTGGGGACCCTCTGAACTGGTGGTGGAGGACCCCCGAATGCTGCAGACACTCCCACCTGTCCTGGAGATGTAGGAGGTGCTGCTGATGTCTGTCCGGCAGCGCGAGAGGTGGCAGACCTCTCTGTATCTGCTGCTCCGAGTCTCTGTGATCTTCTTGGCGGCATCCTGAAGACAGACCGAAAGATTCAATTAAGGCAATAGATATGATATCAAGGAAGGACAGAAAAATTTCTAAAGGAATTAATCATTAAGAATAGTATCATAAGAATCAGAATTCCCTAATTGTGATTGAGCATATCCTTGGCCTAATTCCTATTTCCTAAAACAGTCTAAGACTATGACTAGACCTGCATGGGCCACCACTAAAAACGTGTTACGACCCGCACCCGGAATTTGGGCATGAGTCGTGGGTACGTCCAGCCTACGCCGCAGCATCGGCGGTAGAACGCTGTCTAGGTCATAAATATAGTACATCCTGTCAATAGTCTCAACTCCGTACGGAGGACAATGATACATAACCACAGTTCTATAATATACTCAATCACAACTATAAACATAATGGCACGATGAGAATTGAAAAGAGTTCTATTAAAACCAACCACAAGAAGTTCAACTCAAAACCTGGGTCTAAATGACCTCACAAAGTCACAAATAAAATAAATACATCTCAGTCTCAGTCTCAGTCTAAAGCAATAAATGCAAAAATAATCTAAGCATGGGCAGGCATGTTCTCCTCTAGGATAGGCACCTCCTCTGGGATTTCTGGGGTGAAATCCTCCTCTATCCCTGGACCGTAATGAGTAGGGCAAAAGTCCTCCAGGTTCTCTGAAAATGTTGTTATCCAGTCAGGATTGGAGCGAAGCACAAGCACTAACAGCAGTTTTATTAAATTGACAAAATCTATAAACAGTGTAAGAGATACAAGATGGAAATAAAAGCTGAACATGTGAAGTACTGGAGAAATGAATTAGACAATAAAGCATCTAGCAATGAGCAATAAGTAGTAATGCTAGAACAAGTAAAATCTGAATAAAGATAAAACATTTAGCTAAGTGATTGAAATATCAGTTTATTATGTGATCGGCTTGGGACTGGATCAGGCTGGTTATATATGATTAGCTATGATTCTTTTAGGTCAGGCTAACCGCATGGTTAGCTATGGTGCATATAATGGTCAGGCTAATCATATATAACAGCTATGGAGCATATAAGGGGTCAGGCCGCACCCGACGTGAGAAGTGGGGTGAGCTATGGTGCATATAAATGTTTGGATATGATCACATAATCTACTAATAGTTCCCCATCCCCCAGCTAGCACGATGGATTCCAACCACGAATCCTCGTGATGGGGATCTAGGGTGCTAACCCGTGTATCCATAGTGTCGGAATCAAGTATGAAATACACTACAATTTATAGAAATAATCAACCATGAAAACTGTCAGAGAATGTACTCGCCTGTGGTCCTGAGCAAAATGTGAGGATCGAGGTCCAAATTGGAATCACAAGGACCTATTTATGGAAATTCAATGTTAATTAATGAATTAAAAGAATAACATGCTTAACAATTTAAAAACGAGGTTTCTAGGCCATGTCTAAGGTTTTCTGGTCAATACTAGGTCCAACTAAGTCAAATCTAGGTTCATACTAGCTATTTTAAACTAATACTAGTTAAAACTAGGTTGTGACTAGGTTTCTAGGTCCATCTCATGAGTATCTAGATACTAGGTATCATATAGCTATATAGACTATATAGTGAGTCGTAATAATATATATATATGACTTATAAATATACTTGCCCAATTTATCTATAGGATAGTGTTTATTTAGTGACTTAACTTATACCTTACTCTTATACTTAATACCATTAACCCACAGTACCCCATATCAACATCTACACTAAATTACCAACTCACTCACACTGCTAACAGATGCATTTCTTCCTAACACTAATGTTGAAACCCCAATGCCCACACACTGGACAGGAAATACACAGTCACACATAGACAGGTATGGCACTGATACACACATATCCTACTGATACTAACCCACTGCACATGTCCACATTTAACCTAGATAATTCACTCTCAAAAAGGGACACACACACAGATACAAATTTTTGCACACAGCATACCTGGCCCAAACCCCCTCCTTACTGCTGATACACATATACTGACACACAAACTTCTGCCTCTTAATTACCTACACACACACAGGTCCTGAACTGTTGCTCACTGCTCACTGAACACTAGCACATGGACACAGGTAAACACACAATACAAAACACACACAGCCACAATAATACACTGCAGAAATTTATAACACAATACACACTTAACTGCATTGCATAGTCCAACAGCTACACATCTACCCATAGTTAGACACATACTGACACTAAGTATTCACAATAGACACTTGCACACACAGACATCTAACATAAACCTAACTCACTGGCTCACTGATACCCAGTATCAGTTAACTGATACTTTATTCACTACCCCCAATTCACTCAGCACACTGAACACACATAACACTCACACACACTATTGAACCTGGGACAACTCTACTCACACACAGACCTATAATCTAATTCCTACACTGTGAACTCACACAGCACATAATCCCTCACTGGTCCCTCATACACACACACACACACATGTGCACACAGCACAGAAATCAAACCCCTCCCTACCATCTCACTGATACCTACTGCACATAATGAATTCTGCTCACTGTTCTGATACTCCACACACAGTCTCACACACCAAGACACATAGGTTTAGGAATCTGGAATTAACTAGGATACACACACACAGGTATGTATCTGAACTGAGAACACAGGCAACCTAATACACAAAACCCCTATTCCCTGATACCACAACTCCACACTGAAACTGCACAGGTTCTACCTCACCAACTGACACACACAACTCACTGACCAACTCAATACCCAGTTAAAAACTGAGCACCTCACACAGACACAGTTTTGCACAAGTCTGGACACACCTACACAGAAACAAATTTCTGCACACTGAACACACATATACATATACACAGTTTTTGAACACTCACACACTACCTCCTGCCCATTGAATACCCAAGGGAAACCCGACTGTACAGGCACATGTATATCCCCCAAAACCCGACTATGTACAGTGAATCAACACAGTTTTCCCCCAAATACTCATACTCGATTGTACAGAACTCACTTTTAAACATATGAAAACCAACAAATAACTAGAACACAGGCAATGGTAATATATATATATAGTCTATAAACCAAGATATGCATACATCCACTACCTTAGATGGATGAATCCCTAAATGAACATTCCATCGAACACATGCAGTGCAAGAAACCAATATGCATACAACCCATGAATTCCTAATCCAAAAACCCTACAAATTCGGGTTCAACTTACACAGAGGAGATGAAATCAGTCCACATACCAAAATCTAGGGTTAGGGTTCTTAATAATTGGGGAAAACCCTATGTGGGTCACCAAAACCTAATCCAAAGCCCTAGAATCGAATTACACACAGATTTGGGGGTTCCTAATGGCCATTATCATCTGTACACAGAATTTAAAGGAGTAGAACTAGGGTTTTACCTGCAGGGGAAGGTTTCTTCAACGAGGCTCTTCTTCTCCAAGGCTCCCTGACCCACGTTCTTTGCTTCTCTTGCTTTGGAGATGGAGAAAATGGAACCTAGGGTTAGGGTTTCGAATTTTTGGAGTGGGGAGATGGTCCTCTCTCTGGAGGCTAGGGTTTCCTTTTCTCTACATGAAGGATGGCTTTGAGAAAAGCTTCCTATTTATATTAAACCTAGTTTTAGGGTTTCCATGCCTAGTCTTTTTAGGTTAAACCCCCTTCCTCTCATGTAGAACCTAATAGACTCAGGTTAAGTCATTCTAGGGTTTTGCTAGGATAGGGTTTTCTAACTAGGGTTTACTCATTAGGGTTGTCCTAATGGATTTCTAGGGTTAGACCTAAAACTAAATATTATTAACTATATATAATTACTTTATAAAACTTAGCAGAATAATTAAATTCATAATTATTTAAAAGAGTGAAATTACAAAAATACCCTTGCCTGGAAAAGTGGTAGTGACACAACCATGGTATGTTATGGCACGGGATTCCCAAGAAGATAGCGACTCTTCCCGAGAATCAGTGTTTGTACATGCACAAGATAATCAATGAAATCAGACTTGCACAAGATACACCATATACAAGGAATAATATCGCATGACGAGATCCGGATATACCAATCCATGTAACCATCGTGTCAAGAAACATAGATATCTATACTAGATACAATAAACATAGAAGATATCATAAATGAGAAACTATCAGAGAATGTACTCGCCTGCGGTCCAGAGCAATAAATGTCAAAATATGTCCGAACTGGTGTCACACAGACCTATATATGGAATATTACATTAATACAAGGTTCTGGAATGAGAATAAGTTAAACTAGTCAACTTCTAAGTCAACAAGTCAATTCTAAATCAATAAGTCAAACTCGGTCAACTCTAAGTCAACTATGGTCAACTACCTATTTCTAGGTTGCATGAGTCTATCTCAATGATACTGGGTTCACACACTATGAATCTAGGTTAACAAGTCACAACTTAGGATACTAAGATACCGTATCGCAGGATACGCAAACAATAGGTAAATATCACATATCTATAATAAAGCAATATTAAATATATAAATCATAATTATAAATGCTAAATGATTATCTTGGTTTTGAACCAACTTGGTATCACAACACTAAACCTCTATCTTGATACCCAAACCCAATACCTTGATTATCCTCCAATACCTTGATACTTACCATGGTATCTCAAGGTAAATTCAAAACCTTATTTATACTAACTATCCAACAATAATTATAAACTACCATGCATTTAATATTTATAAAATACTATATACCTTATTTTAGTCATCTTAATACCAACCCATAATTAGTTTATAACTATCATATTACTATGCCAATACCTACTACTCATGCCTTGGTATCTCTTGATACTTACCTTGGTATCTCAAGATAATTGCCAAAACTTCATATATATATACTAACTATTCATCAATAACTATATGTATACATATATCAGTCCAATATAACTTCTAGTATGTACTAAATAGAATAAATACTAACTACCAACTACACACTAAATACTAATACATATATACGTACATACATACATACCTACAAATATATAATATATATAACTAAAGATACTCATAACAATAGATAACTAAAATATACTAACTATTCCAATAATATTATATGCTACAACTAAATATATTATACATATAGTATACTAAAACACAATTAGAAAATTAGGAACATATATACGTATATATTAATTACCATATATATATACATATATATATATCTATATATATAAATATATAAATATCTAAAAACTGCCAAACTGTCGCTAAAAACTATGCCCACTTCGCTGAAGACTGTTGTTGATACTGATACACTACTGTTTTAGTGACAGTTTTTTGCACTGTCGCTAAAAACTGTCACTACAGCTCCTGATACGCTGCTGATACGCTGCTATTTCAGCGACAGTTTCCTACAACTATCGCTGGCTGCTGTCGCTGTTTTCCTGCTGTCGCTGCTGCTGTGTTGCCTTTGCTGTTATTTGCGATGCTATGACTGTCGTTGTAGCTTTCGCTGCTGCTGTTACTGCCTTTGCTACTGTTGCGTGCTATTTGTGACGCTGAATTGTCACAATAGCTGCTGCTCTCTCTCTCTCCTAATATACATATAATTATATATATAAACCAAATAATATATATATTATATATATACAACTCATAGTATATATATATACTACAATAACATACAAACATACATATATATGTACATAATAATACATATTACAATATAGTATCATATATATATACATAGCTACAACTATATACAATATATGTACATAATAAATACATAGTAACATACACACACATACATAGTAATATATATATATATATATATATATATATATATATATATATATATACATATATGTATACGTATATAAAATCATACACTATATAAATACATAACAATATATAATATAACTATATATATACCACATATAAATATATCTACTATATTATATATACATATACTATCACTTATAAATATATATCTACATGTAAAAAAAATCTACATAATAAATACACACATATAGTATATACATAGGTACATAGATCTAAGACACAATATTACATAAATATATATACACAATATTATATATATATACATATATATAATTACACTTCTCCAGGAAATAAGAACACAAAAGAATTAGATCTACAATTAAATTGCACATACATGGAACGTATCACCCCGTATCCCACTAGATCTAGGATATGCATGCGACACGAGTCCAACACACATCCAAACATATCCTGAAGGACACGAGTAAGTCATATATATTATTTATGAATAATACGAAGAGTCAAACACAAATCTATGTGTCCGTGTCAAAATATGATATGCACAAAGTCCCGTGTCGGAGGAAAAACTCCCAAAATCAACACGTATCACCAAATTGATGGGATATGACCTACACGTACCCAATTATGGATACGATACTACCCCAAACATACAAGCACATGCCAAATTGATCTATAGGACCCATTGACACACACAACAAATGTCAATCTCGGAATTCCCCAAAAATTGACACAAAAAGCACCATAACTTTTTGAATAGGCCTCCTATGAACACAAAACCAAATCCTATGGATAGCCTATGCATATGGGTTAATTTTTCATGGTTAGTTCTCAGATTTAGAACCTAATTTAAGGGGAAAAACTGAATTGTACATATTGGGAGATGGATTCCCAATGAAACCTCCAAAATTGGTGAAATAAGCCTTCAACTTGTAGATCCTTACTTCTCTTTGTAGATCCATGCTTTCTCCTTCTAGATCCTTGCTCCACTACTCTCTAATTGTAATTTGGGAAGGGATTGGGTGGAAATTTGTAGGGATTTGGTGGAATTTGGTTGAGGGAAATTCTAGATCTAGATTTGGAAAAAAAATAAAGAGAGAAAAAGTTTTCATCCCCTTTATATAGGCCTCACTTGCCCCCTCCGTCAAGCTACTATGTAAAGTCTAAAATACCCCTTGGGGCCTCTCATGAAGAAATTAATTAAAGAGGGAAGCTTCTAGTCTAATGGTTTAATTAATTTAATCATCCTCCTAATCAATGGGCTTTCTAGTTGGGCTCAATTCTAATAATTAATACATGTTGGTCCATAAGTCTAAACTAAACTAGTTAGGTCCACTAAGTCCAAAACTAAATCTAACATGCTAATAATAAATAAATAATACAATAAATAAAAATTTAACATGCACAATATTTAATTAATTACCAAATGACTAAAATACCCTTTCGTAGAAAATGTGGTAGTGACAAATCTACCCCCATTAGAAGAATTTTATCCTCGAAATTAAAACTCTCACCCCTCTCTCTTGGGCCAGTCATATCCTATTCATACAAATCTTACTATGGTCAAACCCCATCAATCACAGTCTAAAATAGTATATATCCTATAACATACAATCATATCATTCTACTGAAAGGGAAATCATACTTGGATATAGTCTCTAACTATCATAAAATCAGCCTCTGCCCTGCTGAGATGTCTTCCTTTACTAGTGAGGTAATCTGCTATGCCACCTGTGGCCTATTCCATCACACACTATTAATCATCGATCTTGTCAAGATATTCTTAATACTGAGGGTTACCAAATACTAGTGATATACGCTAATTCTAGGTCATGGACATGCTTAACTTACTGGCGCTTGCTACCTAGGATACTATACAAAACACTGCTAAGATACTACCCCTTGTTCTGTTTTAATTCTTGTAATCACCAAAATTTCTCAATCATTCTCTTGCAAGGAACACTTGTATACCTTTTCAATCCTATGTTTTATTAGCACACCCTCATCCAACCTAATACTCCCAATAGGATGCCTTACTTAAATCTTGTTACTGTCTACACAAGGCATCAGCTCTCATATGTATTTTTAGATAACATTCTCATACCAAATTACTCTTGTCTCTCCTCTATATTATTATACTAAAATTACTTGCCTCAACTTCCATAATACTTGAGGTACTCCGTCTCTTGTTACTAGGATATCTATTTCTATCTGATACTTGGCGTAACTCATCCTCTAACATTGTTAATCATCCTAAGGTTCTAATCTGTACATTAGTATCACAATAAATACACAATTATCTTCTAGCCATTACAACACCATGATATCTCACTGGTATTCTTATACCCCTCGTACTATTCCCTGATACATACGACCTCTATAATCAAATTTAGCAATGTACTATACTTACTTACTTCTATATATATATATATATATATATATATTGTCTCCCTCCTCTACTGCTTGGATTACTTGCACTATTACTTTCAAATGATTTTCTATCCATATTAACTGATACACCAATCCAAATATTATCACACAAGGTACTTATTGTTACTAGCACATTACTCAACTAATTCCTGATATAGAAACACTAGCACTCTTGATATAGTAACACTAGCTTCCTAACTACAAAACATATGTCCTTATGGTTCTATGACACTAGCATCATCATTAGATCACCTCATAATACTCACTAGAAATCATGATCACTTGCATCCAATGCACTAGTTATTAACTTCTATAATACACATATTTTACTTCACTCTCAAAGGTCGACATATGATTCCATATCTCTATTGATGTATATGTATCTCTCCTCAAACCTTACAGACGGATATGCAAATCAGTGATGCACTATATATCTTCTATGACCAATCTTCATATTTCTCAACCCATGACATAATATTAACACTCAAGCTTTCACTTTCTGATACTCATGAACTTCCACACTGACACTTATCATCCACTATACATCCTGCACACAATTTCTCGATACTTCTCCCACCTATTTCTTCCAATATATCACTAGCCTCAATATTAGGTAAGATACCTATCACTAGTCATATACTGGTACATCATATCCACTCGCATTAATACTCTACTTTATCTTAACACAAGTCTTACTACTTTAGCATATTGTATTATTATTCCCTCACGCTCTTCCATACACTTATAGGTACCCTTCCACTTTGGCATACTCATTAATACTCTTGATGCATATACATATCTATACTCTTGACACACCCAAGTATCAACCACCAATTTGAATATCATACTTCATTTATTTTCAACACAATTTTTTTGATACTTAATTGTTTACATGGATCACCCAACTACATGAATTCATGATTATCCTAAACCGGGTTGCTGACTTTGATACTAACTCATGGAACCACTACTGATATTCTCTACTCCCTCTTATACCTATAGTAACTACTAACTTATAATTACACCTATCATAGAACTAGTGCTACAAAGTACTATGCTATGGGTTATCCCTAATTTATGCCTATTGCTCACATGCCTAACCAAAAACCACTTACAGACTCATAAGTCACACTCTCAATAGTCAATACTAATACTCAAGACACAGACCTAATTGCAACTCCCAATTATCACACTAATAAGGACTTTAATAGAAATAAGTTATATAAAGAACTAGAGAACTGAAGGTATCTCTACTGCTAAGCTAAGGAACAATGGAACAAAGTCCTGAAATAACAGAAATTAATAAGTATTGAAATAAAACTTTAAGAACCAATTTAAGATACAATCTGATAATCATACACGTCTGTCCGAAATCATGACACTTAGAATCCTCGCCACGCTAGTAAGCAATCTGCGATAAACGATAGATTCCATAACTAGGGTATGCAACTCTATAATCATGTCATCTAGTAACTTTACCACGCCAACCGGTATGGCTGCGAGAAACTCTAAATTTCATAACTAAGATATGTACATCCGAAGTCTGGTCTGTAAGTTTCCGCTACGCCAGCTAATATGGCTGCGATTAACTCTAGGCTCCATAACCAAAGTAGATATTTTACCTTTCTCACTGTCCTCATCAACATATGTCATCAGATGATACCGTAACTTAGTCCATAAAATTTTTCTCGACATAAAATCAAACTAAATAACGAACACCAAGAATTTTGAATCATCCGATCACCAATAATCAAATTCAACAATCGATCACCAATAATTAATTTTAACAACAACAAGTGAGAGCGAACAGAAACAAGAGAAAAGATTTGAAATGGAAATTGTAATAAGATTCTCAAGGGTTATCCCAGGAATCTATCAAGAAATTTGTGATTGAGTATCCTCTCTTATCCTAGTGTCCTATGTCCTATATCCTATCGCAGGTATGCAGTAGTACAACTAAGTTGTTGCACTACCACGACATCGCAAAACTTGCAAAGCCTTACCTGCATGGGCCACTACTAAAAATGTGTCATGACCCGTACCCAGTGTAGGGATGCAAGTCGGGAACAACGCCCAGCCTACGCCGCAGCATCGGTGGTAAAACGCTGTCTTGGTCAACTATACTATCTAAACATCTCACAATAATACAAAGTCAGCCAACTATAGCTCACACAAAACTCAATCACAATCTAAAGCACGAGAAGATATGAAGGAAGTCTAACTATACACCAAAATATAATAATCAACAATAAAAATAATACCCAATCACAAACTATAAGCCGGAAGCAAATCCGGAACCAAAATGCTAAAGAGACTAACTATGAAAACTAGTGATCCGGATAAACCTCTCGACAGTCACTCCAGAACTAGTGGATCCAAGTCTGCACCATCTATAAGTTGAAGTCCATAGTATGTCGGACACCAATCTCTCGGATCCTCTGAAAAATATTTTCCAGTCAGGAATGGAGCGAAGTACATCTCTAACAGCAGTTCTAATCAATGATATAAACTATATAACAGTAAATAGATGTGAATATACAAGATGCATATACATGTACAAGAGATACACAAAAAAGGCAATACTGCAAATAAATACAAGAATGAACAATATGGCAATGAACAAGAATACTAATGACTAAGTGAGTGAGTACCAGCTTTAACATATGATCGGCTTGGGAACTTGCACAAGAGTAAATGGCCTGGTTAATCATACGTGCGGTGTATGATCAACACTCACAAGGAACAAGACTTGCACAAGGAGGGTATGATCACATATCTACACTACATACTCCCCAACCCCGACGAGTATAGTGGATCCAACCATGGTATGCTATGGCACGCGATTCCCCAAGAAGATAGCGACTCTTCTCGAGAATGAGTGTCTGTACATGCACAAGATAATCAATGAAACAAGACTTGCACAAGATACACCATATACAAGAAATAATATCGCATAACGAGATCCGTATATACCAATCCATGTAACCATCGTGTCAAAAATATGGATATCTACACTAAATATAATGAACATAAAAGATATCATAAATGAGAAACTATCAGAGAATGTACTCGCCTACAGTCCAGAGCAATGAATGTCAAAATGTGTCCGAACTGGTGCCATACAGACCTATATATGGAATATTGCATTAATACAAGGTTCTGGAATGAGAATAAGTTAAACTAGTCAACTTCTAGGTCAACAAGTCAATTCTAAGTCAATAAGTCAAACTTGGTCAACTCTAAGTCAACTATGGTCAACTACCTATTTCTAGGTTGCATGAGTCTATCTCTATGATATTGGGTTCATACACTATGAATCTAGGTCAACAAGTCACAACTTAGGATACTAAGATACCGTATCGCAGGATACGCAAACAATAGGTAAATATCACATATCTATAATAAAGCAATATTAAATATATAAATTATAATTACAAATGCTAAATGATTATCTTGGTTTTGAACCAACTTGGTATCACAACACTAAACCTCTATCTTGATACCCAAACCCAATACGTTGATTATCCTCCAATACCTTGATACTTACCATGGTATCTCAAGGTAAATTCAAAACCTTATTTATACTAACTACCCAACAATAATTATAAACTACCATGCATTTAATATTTATACAATACTATATACCTTATTTTAGTCATCTTAATACCAACCCATAATTAGTTTATAACTATCATATTACTATGCCAATACCTACTACTCAAACCTTGGTATCTCTTGATACTTACCTTGGTATCTCAAGATAATTGCCAAAACTTCATATATATACTAACTATTCGTCAATAACTATATGTATATATATATCAATCCAATATAACTTCTAGTATGTACTAAATAGAATAAATACTAACTACCAACTACACACTAAATACTAATACATATATACGTACATACATACATACATACATAGCTGCAAATATATAATATATATAACTAAAGATACTCATAACAATAGATAACTAAAATATACTAACTATTCTAATAATATTATATGCTACAACTAAATATATTATACATATAGTATACTAAAACACAATTAGAAAATCAGGAACATATATACGTATATATTAATTACCATATATATATATATATAAATATCTAATAATTGCCAAACTGTCACTAAAAACTCTGCCCGCTGTCGCTGAAGGCTATTGTTGATACTGATATACTATTATTTTAGTGACAGTTTTCTATAATGTCGCTAAAAACTGTTACTACAGCTCATGATACGCTGCTGATATGCTGTTGTTTCAGTGATAGTTTCCCGCAACTGTCGCTGGCTGCTGTCGCTGTTTCCCTGCTGCCCCTGCTGCTGTGTTGCCTCTGCTGTTATTTGCGATGCTACGGCTGTCGTTGTAGCTCCCACTGCTGTTGTTACTACCTTGGCTGCTACTGCATGCTATTTGTGATGCTGAATTGTCACAATATCTGCTGCTCTCTCTCTCCTAATATATATATAATAATATGTATAAACTAAATAATATATATAATATATATATATAATTCATAATATATATATACACTACAATAACATACAGACATACATATATATGTACATAATAATACATATTACAATATAGTATCATATATATACATAACTACAACTATATACAATATATGGACATAATAAATATATAGTAACATAAATAGTAATATATATATATATACATATATATATATATATATATATATATATATATATATATATATATATATATATATATATATATGTATACGTATATGAAATCATACACTATATAAATACATAACATTATATAATATAACTATATATATAACCACATATAAATATATCTACTATATTATATATACATATACTACCACTTATAAATATATATCTACATGTAGAAAAATAGCTACATAATAAATACACACATATAGTATATACATAGGTACATAGATTTAAGACACAACATTATATAAATATATATACACAATATTATATATATATATATATATATATATATATATATATATAATTACACTTCTCCATGAAATAAGAACACAAAAGAATTATATCTACAATTAAATTGCACATACATGGAACGTATCACCCTGTATCCCACTAGATCTAGGATACGCATGTGACACGAGTCCAACACACATCCAAACGTACCCCAAAGGACACGAGCAAGTCATATATATTATTTATGAACAATACGAAGAGGCAAACACAAATCTATGTGTCCTTGTCAAAATATGATATGCACAAAGTCCCGTGTCGGAGGAAAAACCCCCAAATCAACACGTATCACCAAATTGATGGGATACGACCTACACGTACCCAATTGTGAACACAACACTAGCCCCAAAAACACAAGCACACGCTAAATTGATCTATAGGACCAATTGACACACACAACAAATGTCAATCTCGAAATTCTCCCAAAATTGATACAAAAAGTACCATAACTTTCTCAATAGGCCTCCTATGAACACAAAACCAAATCATATACACATGATGAAATACATATGCAGGAGTACACGTTGAACATGGTAGGAGATAACATCTCCTGACAGGACCTGATAGGATCCATGTAGTACCAGTCCGTGAAACCACTGTGTCAGAATCAAGTATACAGTTCTATAACATGAGATATATACACTATTATGAATTAAAAACTAAGAGAAAAATATACTCGCCTGAGGTCCTGAGCAAGGTGTGTCTCTCTATGCCCAAGTTGGTATCACACAGACCTATATATGGTATATTGCATCAATACAAGATTTTGGAATAAAAATAAGTTAAACTAATTTAATTCTAGGTTATGAAGCCATTTTTAAGTCAAAATAGTCAAACTAGGTCAAACCGACTATTTTTAGGTCGTATGAGTCTAACTCTAGGATACTAGGTCCAAACACTATGAAACTAAGCCACACTAGCTACGCTAAGATACTAGGAGACACACAAAAGTACCGTATCATAGGATACGCAAGTTCTTAATATAAAAGTAGTAATTTATATATATACAAGGCAATACATATAGTATCCTAGCTAACTAATACAAAGAGGATACCTTAGCCTTGAACTAATGCGTATCTCACTACCTACACACCCATCTCGATACTCAAATCCAATACCTTAAGTATCGACCAATTACCTTGACATTACCATGGTATCCCAAGGTAAGTCAATCCTAGTGCATATAGCTAATACCAATACTAAACTATAACTAACATATAGCTACTAAGCTATTTCAATACTACTAACTATCTAACACTAACAATGCATACTAATATTACTTACTAACTTGGCATCAATACCCATATACTACATAGATATAGTTAATAGTCTAACTAGTACACATATCTAACCAACTATTAAACTAACAACTGCATTTAACTAACTATTATACTAAACTACTAGCTAACCTTAATACTAACTAACTGAACACTAACCCATCTAACCACACTGATAACTATTAAACCCAACTTGTTAACTGATACACCTAACCTCTGCCTGTGCGCATACCCTTGTTGTTGGAGACTACTACTGCTGCCTGCACAGAGATGCATAGCTCTTGGCTACTGCTCCCTGCAGTTGCAACTGCTATAATGCACCTTTGCTGATACATGCATAGCTAGAATGCATTAATGCATTGCACTGCTCTGCTATGCTGCAGCTGATATGGTTGCTGCTACTGTGATGATACCCTTCAGTTAAACTACACAATTGTGTGCTCAAGCTGCACACTGAACTGGAGCTCCTTGCTATGCTCTGCTTGCATCTCAGTGCATTGATGCACTATAAACTGCACTTGTTGCTGCTGTTGATCTTCAGACTGAAGTATTGCTGTCACTGCTCTCTACAGAATGCTAGGCCATGCTAGCTGTGAATGCTCAGTGCATTGGCTGCACTGAATCCTCTCTGATGAAGCTGAATGCACTG
Organism: Iris macrosiphon; assembly: GCA_036927795.1. NCBI lineage: Eukaryota > Viridiplantae > Streptophyta > Magnoliopsida > Asparagales > Iridaceae > Iris > Iris macrosiphon. The sequence goes on along the minus strand of JAYESA010000008.1, from coordinate 78,250,455 downwards.
CTCATTTGGATAAAAATACCACTGTCTCAAGCCCTCTCACTCAAACCCAACTCACTCACTCAAAAACAATAACATCATAGACACATATACATATATATATACTCGCCTATATATGTATCAACCTATATATATACACTCTCATCTCCATACCTATATATATATATATATATATATATATATATATATATATATATGCAACACACATATACACACACACACACACACACACACATATATATATATATATATATATATATATATATATATATATATAATAAATATATATTACTATGTATTTATTTTATAATAAATATATATTTATTATATATATATTACTATATATATATAATAAATATATATTACTATATATATATAAATACATAGTAATATATAATAAATATATATTACTATGTATTTATTTTATTTATTGCCTGAAGTCTGGTGAATAGTCTCACAAATGTCCAGTACGGTGCCTCGAAGACCTAGATAGAGAATATAACATCAATACAAGATTTCGGAATAAAAATAAGTTAAACTAGTCCACATCTAGGTCAAAGAGCCATTTCTAAGTCAAAATAGTCAAACTAGGTCAACTCTAAGTCAAACCGGTCAAACTTGGTCAAACTACCTATTTTTAGATTGCATTAGTCAATCTCTATGATATTGGGTCCATACACTAAGAAACTAGGCCACACTAGCTAAACTTAGGATACTAAGATACCGTATCGCAAGATACGTAAACAAGAGATACAGAAATAGTATATATGCATACACAAGCAATAATATATATACTAATCCTAATCACAAATACTAAGTGGATACCTTGGCTTTGAACCAATGCGGTATCGCACCACTAAACCCCCATTTTGATACTCAAGTCCAATACCTTGAGAATCGACCAATACCTTGACATTTACCTTGGTATCTCAAGGTAAAGCGATAACTAGTAGACATTAGCTACCCAACTCAAAACCATATGTTAATATTTATTTATCTAATACAATATCACCTACTATACTAATCTCTAACTACTAATACATATATACATGTACACATCTACATATATAGATAACTTAAAATACATAAGTATATATGTGTAGATCTATCTTACTAATAAATCACATGTATATACATATAGTTATTAACTAAACTAGGCAACTTAACAAATCTATCAACTAGATAATAACCAAATGTTAACTAACACTAACTAGATAACTAAGTGGATAACTAATTACTATAACTAGCTATCACTTAACTAACTAAACATACTACCTAACTCTGTAACTTGCTGCTGCCCCTGCTTCTCCAAGTTGCTACTGCTTCTCTAAGTTGTTGCTGCTGCTGCTTCTCTAAGTTGTTGCTGCTGCTGTTTCTCTAAGTTGATGCTGCTACTGCTTCTCTAAGTAGTTGCTACTGCTGCTTCTCCAAGTTGTTGTGCTGTTGCTCCAAGTAGCTGCTGCTGCTGAGGTTCCCGACCCTCCTCTTGCACACACACACTTCATACATAAACACATGACTACACACACACACACACACACACACACACACACACATATATATATATATATATATATATATATATATATATATAAGTAACATACACTCGTACACATATGTATATATATATAGACTCAACATATGTACATATACATAGGGTATCAACACCTTACATAATACATATAAATACACACATACACATAGGTAGATATATCACTCCCTCTCATACATAACATATATATATAACATACGTATATATATACTTAACACATTTACATACATGTATATCTATATATATATATATATACATACACAATCACATAGCTATATACATGCATAACTATATGGTATCATATAATTACATATACTTATAAATATACATAACACTATATCTATATACATATGTATACATATATTACCAATAGCTAAGAACAATGGAAATTAGAACTAGAAATGAACATCACAAACACGTGGAGTACATCGCACCCGTATCACACTAGATCTATGATACGCTTGTGATACGAGTCCACTACACAACCAAACATACCCCGAAGGACACAAACAAGTCTAAATTACTATATATGAACAATATAAAGAGTCTAAACACATATCTAATTGTCCGTGTCAAAATATGACATGCAAAAATCCCCGTATCAAAGGTAAAACCCCCAAATCAATACGTATTACCAAATTGTTGGGATACGACCTACACGTATCCAATTATGGATACGATACTAGCCACAAACAAGAAATCACATGTCAAATTGATCTATATAACCAACTGACAAACACAACAAGTGTCTATCCCGGAATTCTCCCAAAATTGACACAAAAAGCTCCATAACTTTCTCCATAGGCCTCCTATGAACTCAATTCCAATTCCTATGGGTAGCCTATGCATATGGAGTGATTTATCATGGTCAAATCTCAGATTTAGTACATAATTAAAGAGAGAAAATTGAATTATATCTATTGGAAGATGGATTCCCAATGCAACCTCCAAATTTGATAAAATTGGCCTTCAACTTGTAGATCCTTGCTTCCTCCTTCTAGATCCTTGCTCTACTAGTCTCCAATGGTGATTTGGGAAGAAATTGGGATGAAATTTGATAAGAAATTGATATAGGAATGAAATAATTTGGTTGAGAAAAATTTTAGATCTAGTTTTGAAATGAAAAGAGGAGACAAAAACTTTTCTCCCTTCTTTATAATGGCCGAACCCCCTTGCCCCTTCCTCAAGCTACTATGCAATATTCATTATACCCCTTGGGGCCTCTCATGATGAAATAATTAAGGAGAGAAGGTTCTAGTCTAATGGTTTAATTAAACTAATCATCCTCCTAATGAATGGGCTTCTAGTTGGGCTCAATTCTAATAATTGTAAATATTTGTCCATGAGCCTAAACTAAACTAGTTAGGTCTACTAACACAAGTCCAAAATAATAAACTAACATCTAACAATAATTAAATAATACAACAATAATTATACAACATGCACGATATTTAACTAATTATAAAATTATCAAAATATCCTTTCCTAGAAAATATGGTAGTAACAATTACTAGGTGTATTTATGTGTATATATTATAGATTCAACTGTGTGGTTATGGGGTTCTGTCAATGGGTTGATTTTGTTCAATAGTTGGACTGATGTAGAGAGTAGGATAGTATCAGACAATTAGGGGTTCTAGTGCTGAGGTTTCATATGCAACTAGGTGTACTGGCATGTGTCGAGTAGGGTACCTGCTCTTGTTGTAGTCAGTCGCAACAACTAATTATGGCATGTCAAGCAACAGACTTGGGAGAGTACTGCAGTACTTTAAATTACCAGAGCATCAAGTGGGGTTGCGATATAACAAGTATTAGATGATAGATGATAGGATGACTTTAGGTTCACAATGGTGCAGTCTGAACCATAGATAAGTGGTGTAGCAGTAGGGAGGAATAGGAGAATGCATTAGTGAAGATTGGAGCTGTCAGTTGTAGGGTGCAAGAATATCTACAGCTCTGTTATGAGTAGTGCTTGGTTCAGTCATGAGGGTATTGAGAGGGTGGATCTGGTTGCCAGTTCATATTTTGATAAAGGAATGTGTAAGTGATTAGGTGTGTGTATAAATACTATTGAGAATATGTGTGTGATTATATTAGTATAAATATTCGGGTGACATGAGGGAGAAGCACACTAGTTAAAGAGAAACTATAAAGGATGTTTCAGCCATGTGACTGTCGAGTTCTGCACAAATGGGGAGCAACACAGTGGGCAAGAGATTGGGGTCTGCTGCATAGCATATAGGAGAAGATGTCAAATCTGTAAGGGGTTTGAGATGAGGGTATTATCTATTAGTTAGTTAGTTGGTTAATTGATTAGTTAGTTTAGTTATGTATTGTGGTTTAGTTAAATCAGTTAGCTACTGTTAGTTTAGTTGAGTGTTAGTATATGTTAGATTGTTAGTGTTACTTGTTAGTGTAAGTTAGATGTTATGTTAGTATAAGTTAACATGTTAATGTTAGTTAGTATATGTTAGTAGTTAATTACTTAGTGTATATAGAAATGTCTATTAGTATCAGTAAGGATTATAAGTTAAATTAGTATATATATATATATATATATATATATATATATATATATATATGAGTTAACTTAGTATATAACTAAGTTATCATTTAGTATTGAGTTAGTGTAGTAGTGATGTCAGTTATCAATTAGAGTATTATATATAAGTTGGTGTATATTAAGTATTAGTTAGTATTGGTTTTGATACTAGGTGTAGAATTACCTTGAGATAAGCCAAGGTAATATTGGGGTATGAGTTGTCACTAGTATTGGTCTAGAAATATAGGTAATGAACTTGTATAGCTAATATAAGTTAGTGTTAGCTAGTTAGTGACCAATATGGATGGATTACCTTAGTGTAGACCTAGAAACTTAAGTATGGCTTGAGTTTGACTAGTTTGACTAAGATTGACCTAGTTTAGCTAGAACGACCTAGAAATGGCCTAGAAATTATACCTTAGTGCATTTTATCATATTTATCACTTTATTATACCTAACTGACCTGCCATTCATAAATAGGTGTGTGTGACACTAGCTCAAACACCGAGTGACATCTTTTGCTCAGGACCAAAGACGAGTACATCTCTTTGTTAGTTTTTATTCTTGATAGTGTATATATCACATGTTCTAGAAATGTTTACTTAATTTTGACACAGTAGTTACACATGGATCCTGTCAAGGGATGTTATCGCCTACCATATTCAGCGGGTACTCCTTCACATGTATTCTATCGTGTATATTGGGTATTGGTTAGCATGTACTCCGTGTTGACACACTGCTCGTATTCACTATGCTTATATTCGTGTTCTTAATGTGTCGTGATTGGATCCATAAGTATTGGCTGGGGGATAGGAGAGTAAGAGTTGGTTATGTGATCAAGCCCAAATATATTCATGTAGATATCGATTATATATCACAGGTGCAATCGAGTTACCATACTATATTCGTGTTCAACCTAATTGATCACATAACGAACTTATACTCTAAGGCACATTAGCTAGTTTTATCTATTTATATTACTTGCAGATATTACATATTGCATATTTCCTTTCTAATACATTATTTGTTTACTTTAGTTAATTTTTATTTCCTTTTACTAGTTATCTTGTATTCTTTTCTATACCTGTCATATGTGCTCTACCATGTATCTGGAACTGCCTCTAGATTTTTGTACTTCGCTCCAATCATGATTAGATATAATTTTCAGATGATTGACTTGAGGAGTAGTGCCTTATTTACTATGGGCCGCATGATGGCGAACCTTTAGAGGATACTCCCTATAGCAGGAGAACCTAGTGCCAGTGACTGAGGAGGCTTAGACTTATATTATTTAGACATTGTATTAGCCTTATTTTAGACTCATAGTGTGGACTTGTGGATGTTTTTATTCTTGTTTCATCTCTCTATTCCATATCGTGCTCTATCTTCCTTAGTTTCATATTGTGATTGAGTATTGATCTCTTATCATGTTATTATAATGGTTCCTACATTTGGAGTTGAGATGACATTGATATATACCTTATATATATATATTATATCATATGTTTAGATAGTATTATTGACCTAGATAGTGTTTTATGTCGTTCTTACGATATAGGTTGGGCGTTGTTTATGTACTCGTACCCCCATTCTGGGTGCGAGTCATGACACATTTTTAGTGGTGGCCCATACAGGTTAAGTGATCGCAAGTAGTACGATTTCTTAGTGGTGCCCATAATTAGAGTTGCGACGAGCCTGCTTTAGGATATAGGATATAGGCTGAGAGTATACTCAATTACAGCTAGGAACACTTCCAACTTATCTATTTTGCTATCTTTATCGATATGAATGCTTGTTTACTTTGAATAATTATGTCCTTCTTTAAGGATATCGTATCTTACTCAATATTGATTCCATTGTTCAATTTATCTTCAGGATGTCGTTGAAGATGCGATCCCAGTGCTTACGCGTAGTGTTAGCGAGGTCGGTCACTTCGTCACCTCCGAGGAGAGTAGTAGCAGCCATTTCTCCATCAGCTCTAGTTCAGATGGCCGCATCACCAGTCCAGGTGGGCATTACTGCACCAGCTTTTGGGGTTGCTCTACCTCCAGTCAAGAGGATAGTGCCTACAACTTCACAAAGGACGTTGCCTATAGCTTTAGAGGATCTACTACCACCAGCACCAGCAGTTGATCCAGCACAGGTATTTCCACTCTTCCAGCAGATGATGGAGGCATAGAGGGCCCAGGCGAGGGCCCAGCAGTGCTAGTCTGAGGTCATGAGATAGGGAATTAAGAATGCCCACCAGCTTGCACTCGCCGCAGTCGTGAGAGTTGTCTTGTTTCAGCCACAGGTAGCACCACCTCCGTAGGTCCCACAGTAGCCATGGTCGGGGACTATCATTGATTTTAAGAGGATAGCGCCTAAGGACTTTAAAAGCATCGAAGTGATTATTTATACTGACGACTGGATTGAAGACATAGAGAGGAACCTGCGGCTGGCACAGATTCCAAAGAGCCTGTAAGTGGAGGCAGTAGGGAGCATAATATATGATATTGCTTTGACATGGTTCAGGACAGACCCAAGGATCTCAGCGTTTGGACTTACTTGAAAAAATTTTAAAGAGGTTTTTAAGGAGAAGTTGTTTCCAAATGTGGCTCTGATTTCTCAAGTGAGCCAGTTTTAGTACCTCATCCAGGGCAGCATGACGGTGGACGAGTATGCAATAGAGTACTATAGATTAGGTCACTTTGTGTAGGGACATAATCCCTGGGGGAAGGATTGAAAGTTCAGAAAGGATCTGAACTGGGAGATCAAATCCCATACTAGCGGATATCGTACCACTATATTTTAGGAGATCCTAGCACATACACAACAGGCGAGAATGATTTGGAGCTTGGCTTCAAGAGAATGAGGGATCCTTTAGGATCTCGCAGTAGTGTGAGCCCAGTAAAGCGATCTCACTTTCAGCAGCAGAATCAAAAATACTTCCAACAGTCAAGGCAGCAGTTTTCTGCACCAGCTAGAGCGGTAGTATAGCAGGCGCATAGAATCAGAGGCCAGCTCAACAGGCTATTCCTTGCCCATTCTGAAAGAAGCCGGGATATGGATGAGAAGAATGCAAAATAAAATTAGGCCAATATTTGTTCTGCGGATCAGGAGACGACTAGTTAAGGGCTTGTCATAGGGCTCCAATTTGTCTAGCTCAGGGTGGGTCCCAGGCACAGAGAGCACCCACAAGACTACCGGAGGGACAACGGAGAGGACTTCCGTTGCTGACATAGCAACATAGGTTCACACAGCACCAGCAGCAGTAGAGAGGTGCACAGCAGGGGAGAGCTTTTGCCTTGACCATCGAGGAGGAGGAGCCAGTTGGAGATGTCATCTCAGTTTTAGTCTATCATGATGCTTTTTAAGATCATGCTTTATTTGATTCTGGTGCTTCACATAGCTTTGTATCTGTTTCTTTTGCTTTTAAGCATCATCTTGAGGCTGAACCATTGGTGAGGACTTTCCAGATCTCGACCAGGGGTGGCATTATCCTGGTCAGTGATATTTTCAAGGATCGGAGAATTTTTTGTGAGGCCGAGAGTTGAGCGCGAGTCTACTCGTAATTCTACTTTCGAGCCACGACATAGTACTCGGGATAGATTGGTTAAGTAGGCACCATGCTAGTATTGATAATCATGGAGAAAGAGTTTTATTTCAGATGCCAAGAGAACTAGAGTTTGAATTCGTCAGAGGAGCAGCAAAGCAGAACGAGTGAGACTTCTGTGGAGCTATGGTGGAAAAGCAGAAGCCACCATATTCGTTGATTGCAGAGTATATGGACATCTTTCCAGAGAATTTATCGGGTTTGCCACCATACAGAGATATGGAGTTCTCAATAGACTTGGTTCCAAGTACAGAGCTAATATCACGACACGTCTATTGGGTGAACAATAATAAACTAGCGAAGTTGAAGAAACAGGTGGATAAGTTACAAGACAAAGGCTTTATTCGCTCCAGTTCATAACCATGGGGTGCTCCGATATTATTTGTACCAAATAATGATGGATCGGTACGTATGTGTATTGACTATAAGGCTCTTAACAACCTCACTATCAAGAATAAATACTCGTTGTCGCATATTGACGATCTGTTTGATCAGTTGAGCGGAGCGAAGGTATTCTCGAAGATAGACTTGAGGTCGGGGTACCACCAGGTAAAAGTGAAGAAGGAAGATATTTTGAAGATAGCTTTCAGGACTCGGTATGGGAAGTTTGAGTTCTTGGTGAAGCCGTTTGGGTTGACTAATGCCCTGACGGTATTCATGAACTTGATGAATAAGGTGTTTCATAAGTACCTGGATCAATTTGTTATGGTTTTCATTGATGATATATTGATATATTCGAAGACCCTGAAGGATCATGAGAAGCACCTAAGGATAGTTTTGGAGACCCTCAGGAAAGAGAAGCTGTTTGGCAAGCTTTCGAAGTGTGAGTTCTTTCTTAATAAGGTTGAATTCCTCGGACATATGATTACAAGAGACGGGATCTCTGTAGACCCGAAGAAGATATCAGCAATTGATTCGTGGTCTACCCCGAGTTCAGTGGCAAAGATCATGAGCTTTCTTCGATTACCAGGCTATTATCGAAGATTTGTTCAGGACTTCTCCAGGATTGCAGCGCCGATGACTAGGCTGACCAGAAAGGACATAGATTTTTTTTGGACAGAGTGTCAGGCCACCTTTGAGAAGCTGAATAAAAGGTTGACTACAGCTCCAGTATTGACGTTGCCATAAGGATATGAGGATTTTCTATATACAATGATGCTTCGGGTATGGGTTTGGGATGTGTTTTGCAACATAACGGGAAGGTGATTGCCTATGCTTCCAGATAATTATTCCCTCATAAGAAGAATTACCCTATCCATGACTTGGAATTGGCAACAGTCATCATTTATCTAAAGATATGGATACAGTACTTGTATGGAGGGCGTGTGGAGATCTTTACATACCACAAGAGCTTGAAGTATGTATTTACACAGAAAGAGACCAACATGAGGCAGCTGCAATGGATGGAGTTAATGAAGGACTTCGATATTTCTTTGCAGTACCATCCAGGTAAGGCCAACATAGTCGCTGATGCTTTGATCAGGTATCCAGTGGCTACGTACTTGACGAGGGACAGACATTTATTGGCCAACCTTGACAGCTTGGGTATTGAGGTGCTAGTTCTTGGAGTTGCGGTACAGATGTGGGGACTTCAGGTACAGTCAGAGTTGATATACCAGATCAGAGCTGCACAGTTTGAGGATGAGTCTCTGAGGAGCATCAGAGCGCAGGTCTGGATAGGATTGCCAGAGGACTTCAGTATTTCAAAGGATGGATAATTGCGGCACGGTACCAGATTGTGTATGCCAAGTAGAATGTTGTGCGAGGAGGTTCTTCAGGAGGTGTATCGATCTCAGTACTCTATGCATCCAGGCACCAAAAAGATGTATAGAGACATGAGAGAGCACGTTTAGTAGTATGGTATGAAGCGGGAGATGGCAAGCTTCATATACAGATACTTGGTATGTCAGCAGGTAAAGATGGAAAGGCAGAGACAAGGTAGATTGCTTTAGTCTTTACCTATTCCAGAGTGAAAATGGGAGCATGTGACGATGGATTTTATTTTAGGGCTTTCGCCTTCTCCAGGAGGGAAAGACGTGTCACTACCCACACCCGGTGTAGGGATGCAAGTCGGGAACAACACCCAGCCTATGTTGCAGAATCGGCTATAGAAAATTGTTGGGTAATCTATCTAATATAGTAAGCCACCAATAATATCAATATAATCAATCACAAATCTAAGATGGAGAATAACACAAATAAGATAAAAGAATAGAATAGTCACCATACAACTCATGAGTCAAAATAATAACATCAATGAGTCTGAAGAAATACTAAGTAATAAGCTGGAGACAAATCCAGTACAAAAGAATACTAAGAAGCTATAAATCCCGGATCATCTGTCTCAGTCGGGATGAGTACCTCCTAAGCCAGGGTCTCTGACTCTAAGACCACAACATCCTGAGGCCCGTAATGAGTAGGGTACCACTCCTTAGTGCCATCTGGAAAAAATATATCCAGTCGAGAAAAGAACTCTTGTGTGAATCTCTGATCTCAACTACTACTGTTGGATCATACAGAGACCGGCCGCAAAGTTGTTCTATCTCTGTTCCTGATTTTAATTTCTTTATCTATTGATCTGTCTTGGTACTAACAATAACTAATCTAGACAAGGGTAGAGTTGTAACACCTATTTTTTCATATCGATATTTTATACGGATACGCGTATGTATTTTATATTTCCATCATATTCTATATTTTCATGTATTTTATGATTTTAGTACCCTGATCGTGAGTGGTGTTTCTAATTGATTTAAATAGTTCTTGACTATAGAACACACTCTCAATCGGGTTGAGTCATTGTCATAACTATCTAAGTTATAATTTTGTTCAGTCATGGATATATATAAATAATGCAATATGCTTATGTATGTTTATCAAAAAATTATACTATATATTTGTGACTGTCGCATTCTATGTCGATGACATGAATCTCACTAGGACTCTAGAAGAGCCTAAGAAAAGTGCTTTATATCTGAAATTAGAATTTGAGATGAAAGAACTTAGAAAAACTTGATTTTGCCTAACTCTATAAACTTAAGCATTATACAAATGAAATTTTGGTCCACCAATCGAATTATACCCAAAAGTTGTTACATTGCTTTAACATGGACAAAGGAAATCCTTCGAGTATACCCGTGATCCTCGTTAGTACTCAAATGCTAAAAGGGACCCATCTGTCTCAAGGAAGACGATGAAGAGTAATTGGAGCATAACCAACAAAGGATAACAGAATGATGTTATCCTTTGTTGGTTATGTTGATAATGGCTATTTATCTAACCTGCACAAGGTGCCATCCCAAAATGTTTATGTCTTTACCTTTGGGCATATTGCAATATCTTGGAAGTGTAAAAAATATTTTTTATTTGCTACTTCTTCAAATCATGTTGATCTCATCGCGTACATGATGCTACTCATGAGTACGTATGGTTGGAAGCCAACATTGAGCTTATTCAAACTATGAATGAGCTTTCTACTATTAGTGATTTCCCAAAAATGATTTATGAAGATAATGTTGCTTATATTGGCAAGATGAAGAAGGGCTATATCAAATGAGACAACACAAAGAAAATTGTGCGAAAGTTCTTCTTTTCTTCTTCTCTCATCAGCGGCAAAAGCATCATAAAATTAAGTTCAACCAAATATAATCCCATGATAACTTTGTCGACTGTTCACAAAGTCCTTACCCAAATCAATCCTTTACTACCTTGTTTGAGCTACTGGTTTGCAAAAATTGATTGACTTGCCACACATATAATTTAGTTGGGATAAAAACATCAAAATTAGGGAGAGTATTCCGAAGTATACTCACTTGACCTTAATGTACTCATTTTCCCTTAACTTAGGATCTTTTTCCCATTAGATTTTTTTTGCCTTCCTAACAAGGTTTTGATGAGACACTCATACTGGGATGATTATATATTTAGATATTTCTATGTTGAAGTACATATCGACATTGACTTGCTTTTTTCCTTCGATACAGTTTTTTTAACTGGATTTTTTGAATCAAGATTTTGGTGAATTATAAATTTTTTTGTATATTCCTAGAAATTCATGTTCCTATCAAGTGCTTGACATGACGACTTCATCAATTGTCTGAAGACTGATGCAGATTACTTCTCAAGTTGTACACACTCAAGAGAAGTACTGTAATTAGATTGGATATATAATGTAATTGTGTAAACCGGAAGATAGAATATGAGTTATATTCTGGTCCTTATCTTGTTAATATTTTATAGTTATCTTATTATCAAAATGAGTATGTAGATTATATTGTTCACCATAATTATTTTCTTAGTACTCTTAGTCCATCTTTGATTTTAATAATCTTTATTCAATATTTTAAATAAAAACACTTTTCAGTTTTTAATTTTTTTTAATTTTATAAATTATACTAGTGAGACGTGGAGCAATGGTTAAAGCACTCATAAATACATAAAAATGCATAACTTTAAAACAAGGCAAAAATGGAAAATTTTGTATAACGCATTAAAGTTATATAAAATTAAGTTGACAGAAAAAAGTTCTAGAAATTTACGAGGATAGAACAATAATGCTCATCATAAAGACGTATTTAAAAATATGAATCAATGAATACGTCCATCAAAAGGGTGTATCCATACATAAAAATGCCCTTCCAATGGGAATGGGCATAGAAATGCTCTTCCGAAGGGCACAGTCCCGGTCCCGGTGAAAGCCAGGACCACGGGGATAGGGAGCCAATCTCGTACATCCTTTCCACCCTATACAACTCCATCCACTTCTAGATCCTTCGAATGTAGTCCCCCTCCCTCTATTTGTTGAGATAGATTACCATAACCCCTGTGTTGAAGTAGCATGGGGTCACGCTTTTCATGTTCTTAAATACCTCTATCCCTCCCTTGTCCTAGATGTTCTCATTGAAGTACCACCGAAAGTCGACATGGTAGTACTCTAGATATAATGGAAAAAGAAGAGAAGGAGGAATTAGCATTCCAGAGGTTGACAATGTCGTTGTTGACGATGATGTCGGAGTCAAGATATAGACTTTGTTGATGGAAGGGTAAATAAGGTCAGGCATGTAGTTTCTTGTGTAGTTAAGGGGGTTCTCGATGGCTTTTCGGATGGAGGAGGAGATGAGGGGGAGAAGGAGCGGTGGTGGTGGACCAAGGAGTGGATGGAAAAGCAGAGGGAGGGAGTCACACCCCGCTACCAGAATACACTGAGCCGGATAAATAACAGCATCTCCATGCTAGGCGTGATATGAATACATTAGTAACCATATCCACGATTATTATTCGTAAAGTTCTAGGATGGAAATACAATAATACTATACACACTTTTATTTTAACAAACTATAATTATTATACATAAACCGTCTCATAAATATACACCATATACTAGTAAGTACCCTTAAAATCTTTAAGTTACATATATCGTCCAACTACAAAATGAAGTTGTTGCTTCCTCAAGTAGCTGATAGTCATTCCTCAGCTTCATCTATGTTTTATATGTTATACCAATGATTAAGTTAAATTTTTTAATATGGTTAATCGATTATGTTTAAGACTATGATACTCACTAACAATCATGCAATCTCTATAATGTTGATACTTAAACTTAGCACTGTCCAAATATGTATTAAATGTTATCATATTTTGTTTCTTTATATTGCTTTGTTCATCTAACATGTAATTACAAAAAAATAATAAGTAATATCAGATATAGACATATTTAACGAAGAAAACATGTTATGCCAAAGACGGCGTTATACCAAAAGTTTCTGAACCACCTACGACGTATTCGGAGCCTCGCACTCAGGGGTTCTGCTGCCCAGTTAGCTGACGGGGGTCGAGGGGAAAGCACCCCCTATGGGGGTTCGGAGGTGAAGCCCCCGAAATGTATACATATTTCCAGATTTATTTATTTTGGACAACTACCATCAAAGAAAAAAGCATCTTCAAGTCTGCTCAAATGTCAGAAGATTGACATCATCAAAGTGCTCTTGATTTTATATCTTATTTTATATTTTACATTTTTTTTATAGGACAAATATACATCAGGTCGCATTGGTACTATAGAGCTTAAACTCAATACTACTATAACCCACTATATTTCAATTCACCATAAACCAGTCCACAAATACATACCTGATCCAAAACCCAAATTGACCAAAATAAGCTATCATCCTATGGAGACTGAACTCGGTCCCTGACCGAACTTTGGCCGAACTTAGTCGCCAGAGACCCAGTTTTGGTTGACTTGATCATCTCAGAGATCAGGGCTCTAGCGTTCGAATTTATAAACGTTAGGGGACCGAACTCTGCCCAAATTCGGTCCCCCTATAACCCTATAAATAGAGGTTGAATTCCATTCATTTCAATCATCTCTAACTTTCAAACCCAATCTATTATGAGCTTTAATCTTCCTATTATCAAGTACAACTCCCAACCTTCTAGTGCCAAGTGTGATATCAGTAAGAAGTATGTTCGAGTTGTAAAGCTTAATTTTATTTTATTTAAAGTCGACAAGCACTTTGGATCAAAGATTGTGGTTGTAAGCAGTCGGTGATCACTTCGGATCAAAGCTCATGGTAGTAAGAAGTTGGGGTTCCCTTTAGATCAAAGCACGTGTCTACGTTATTTACATAATAGTGGATTTAACTCCAAGCAAGACTTCTCAGGACTGGATTAGTACTCCAAGAGCGAAACCAGTATACATCGCGGTGTTAGTGCATATTTTTTGATTTTAAACTCCATTTTCTTTCCATATATTTGCTATATATTATTGTTATATTTTTTGTTGGTAATTAACCTTACTTTTATTGGATAATAATTTTGATGCACTCTATTCAGTCCCTCTAGAATTGACTTCAATTGTTATCTGAGTGGGATCTCTTTCAATAGGCTTAATATCCTAAGAGTGGAAATTATGGAAACTACGAAATAATATCCTACGAGTGGAACTTATGGAAACTATGAAACTCATTTAAACCAACAATGGTGAAGGCCAATCCATAAATAGGTTACCCAATTTGATGGAACCAACTACACGTATTGAAAAACACGTATGAGTTTCTATCTCAATGTCACCCTCACTTTTTTCAAAGCGTGGTAGTTAAGTAATTTGGCATAGTTATATTATTTTAGGAATTAAATATTACTCAGTGTGCTATATAATTATTTGGTGCTTTGTATTATTTATTTAATAGTTAGTGGGCTAGTCTATTATTTATACTTGACACTAGTGAACCCAAATAGACTTGTTATGATAACTTATTGAGATCAACATGGACTAGGCCCATTAGACCTATTCCCACTAATTATTTAGGAGGATTAGATTAATATGCATTAGTGTAGAAACTTTCTAAAATAGCTATCCTTAATTATTTTCCATAATTCATCATGTAGGGGCAACTTAGACATTTGATGGTAACTTGGAGAGGGAAAGGGGCCAACCACTATAGAGGGGCTATTCTCTCTCTCCTCTTTATTTACACTCATTTTTTAGATCCCTAATTCAATTCATCCCTCCATCAATCCTTCTCAATTCATTCAAATTCTCACTCATACTTATCACTTAAAAAGTATTGAAGCTTGGAGTAGCAAGAAGCACTTGAAGGAGGAGCTTTCATAAGGAGATTGTGTTCAAATCATGTCCGTGAGTCACGACCTGCACCCAGATATTCAGTCACGAGTACGTGGGTACGTCCATCCTACGCCGTAGAATCGGCGGTAGAATGCTGTCTGGGTCAACTCTAACTAACTAACATCTCACCAATATAAATATGGTACCTGTTAATTATCTCAATTCCTAACGGAGAAACAATATGGTATCTCACAAATGTAACTAAACTCAATCACAATGCAAACTAAGAAAGATAAAGCATGAATGGAATAACGAAGAAAGAAAGAAGATATAACCCACAAGTCTGAAATAATATACAAGCCCCGAATCTCCATAAATAGTCTAATACAAGTACACTAAAATATAAACTAAACCTCCTCAGGCTGTGCAACTATGTCTTCCTAGTCTACAGGAGTATCCTTTAAAGGTACACCGTCCTGCGGCCCGTAGAATGTAGGACACAGATCTAGGAGCCAATTATCTGAAAAAAATATTCAGTTTGGATTGGAGTGAAGTACATACCTCTGAAAACAGTTTTAAATACATAATCGAGCATATAAAACAGATAATATAAATGAATACAAGATAACTAAACATATGAATGCAATAAACACGAGGAAATAGGTAACATACTAGAATAAAGAACAAACAATATGAATATCTGCAATATGAAGAAATAGTTAAAAATCTAACTAATGTGCCTCAAAATACAAGTTCATTATGTGATCGGTATAGGTAAACACGAACAATAATCTAACTCGATTACAAGTGTGGTATGTAATCGACATATACACGAATAACAATGGGCTTTGATCACATAATCAACTCCTACTCCCCCATCCCCACCTAATACCAATAGATCCAATCACGATACGTTACGAACACAAATATGGCCACTAAACACGAGCAGTGGGTGTACACGAATATAATCACACTAAATACGAGCAGTGTGTGTACATTAATAAGCACACTAAACACAAGCAGTGTATGAACATGAAATATAATAATTAACACCCAATATACATGATAAAATACATGTACAAGAGTACCCGCTGAACACGGTAGGGATAATATCTCCTGACAGGATCCATGTAGTACCAGTCCATGAAACCACTGTGTCAGAATTAAGTATACAGTTCTAGAACATGAGATATATAAACTATTATGAATTGAAAACTGACAGAGAAATATGCTCGCCTGAGGTCCTGAGCAAGGTGTGTCTCTCTATGCCCAAACTGGTATCACACAGACCTACATATGGTATATTGCATCAATACAAGTTTCTGGAATAAAAATAAGTTAAACTAATTTAATTCTAGATCATAAAGCCATTTCTAAGTCAAAATAGTCAAACTAGGTCAAACCGGCTATTTCTAGGCCATATGAGTCCAACTCTAGGATACTAGGTCCAAACACTATGAAACTAAGCCACACTAGCTACGCTAAGATACTAGGAGACACACAAAAGCACTGTATCATAGGATACCCAAGTTCTTAATATAAAAATAGTAATTTATATATATATATATATATATATATACAAGGCAATACATATAGTATCCTAGCTAACTAATGCAAAGCGGATACCTTGTCTTTGAAACAAATGCGTATCTCACTACCTACACACCCATCTCGATACTCAAACCCAATACCTTGAGTATCGACCAATTACCTTGACATTACCATGGTATCCCAAGGTAAGTCAATCCTAGTGCATGTAGCTAATACCAATACTAAACTATAACTAACATTGTTAGTGTTAGATAGTTAGTAGTATTGAAACTAGTACACATATATAACTAACTATTAAACTAAAAACTGTATTTATTAACTATTATACTAAACTACTCGCTAAACTTAATACTAACTAACTGAACACTAACCCATCTAACCTCATTGATAACTACTAAACCCAACTAGCTAACTAATACACCTAACCTCTGCCTGTGCTCATACCCTTGCTGTTGGAGACTACTACTGCTGCCTGCACAGTGATGCACTACTCTTGGCTACTGCTTCCTGCAGTTGCAACTGCTGCAATGCACCTCTGTTGATACCTGCACAACTGCAGTGCAATAATGCATTGCACCGCTCATGCTATGCTTCAGCTGATGTGGTTGCTGCTACCGTGCTGATACCCTTCAGTTGAACTGCACAGTTGTGTACTCGAGCTGCACACTGAACTGAAGCACCTTGCTGTGCTCTGCTTGCATCTCAGTACATTGATACACTACAAACAGCACTTATTGTTGTTGTTGATCTTCAGACTGAAGCATTGCTACTACTGCTCTCTGCAGAATGCTAGGCCATGCTAGTTGTTAATGCTCAGTGCATTGGCTGCACTGAATCCTCTATGTTGAAGCTAAATGCACTGCTCAGTTGGATGAAACTGCCACTGTCTCGAGCCCTCTCACTCATAACACAACTCACTCACTCACAAACACTATCAATACACACACACAAATATATATATATATATACTTTCCTATATATGTAACAACCTATATATATACACTCTCATCTCCAAACCTATATAGATATATATATACAACACACATATACACATATAAATATATCAATATATATATACATACCCCCTCATCTATATATATATATATATATATATATATACAACCATATAAATATATATACATACCCACACATATACACTTATAGATATAAGATATAGACACATAGCTATATATACATAACTATATAATATACTATAGATACATACACATATACATATATATCATACATAATATATCATATCTAATATATATACAAGTCACATCGAATTATGAAGCAATAAAACAAACACGTGGAGTGTACCGCACCCGTATCACACTCATTCTATGATACGCTTGCGACACGACACCACCACACAATCAAACACATTCCGAAGGACACGAGCAAGTCTAGAATACTAATTATGTATGATACGAAGAATAATTAATCAACTAGGTATCCATGTCAAGATGTGACATGCACAAATCTTCGTGTCGGAGAAAACCTCCCAAAAGCAACCCGTATTGCCAAATTGACGGGATACAGCCTACACGTATCCAATTATAGATACGACACTAGTCACAAACAATTAAACACATGTCAAATTGATCTAATTGACAAATTGACAAATTGATAAACACATGATGTGCCAATCTCGGAATTCTTCCAAAATTGACACAAAAATAACCATAACTTCCTCTATAAGCCTCCTATGAACCTAATTCCAATTCTTATGGGTAGCCTATGCACGTGGGGTGGTTCCATGTGGTTAAATCTCAGATTTAGAACCTAAATAAAGAGGGGAAAGTGAATGTACATATTAGAAGATGGATTCCTAATAAAAATTCCCAAATGATGAATATAGCCTCCTCCTTGTAGATCTTGGCTCCTCCTTGTAGATTATTGCTTCCTTCTTGTAGATCCTTATTGTAGTAGCCTCTAATAAAGAATAGAGAAGGAATTAGGTAGGGAATGGTGAAGGAATGAAGAAATTGTGAGGGAAAAAATTCTAGATCTTAATTAAAATGCCAAATGAGAAGAGAGACTCTCTCTCCTCTTAAAGGTGGCTGGCCCTAGCCCTTCTCCCAAGCCAGTATAAAATAACCAAAACACCCCCTTGGGGCCTCTCATGAAGAAATTAATTAATTAGGGAAGGTTCTAGTCTAATGGTTTCACTAATTAATTCATCCTCCTAATGAATGGGCCTAATTATTGGGCTCAATCTAAACTAAAATAAATGTTGGGTTCATGCATCTAGACTAACTAGTTAGGTCCACTACACAAGTCCAAAAATAAATACTACATCTAACAATAAATAAAATAATATAATAAACAATAATTACACATGCACAATATTTAATATAATACTCCTAAAATAAAAATCCTATGCCAATTACCAAACTACCCTTGATTAAAAATGTGAGAGTGACAATCCTACCCACCTTAGAAAAATTTTGTCCTCGAAATTAAGGAAGAAACTAACTACCAAAAGCAATCAATACAAGCAAGAAAGAATTATACCTCACGGCTCGAATAGATATGGATATCGCTCGCGTATCTCGGCCTCTCGCTTCCAGGTACTCTCTCCTGGTGAGTGATGCCTCCACGCAACTCACACCAAAGGAATCGTCTGGTTCCTCAATACCTTCTCTCTCTGATCTAGAATCTCAATTAACTACTCTGGATAGCTAAGAGTAGGCCCCACCTCTATCTTCGAGTGATCCAACACATGACTGGGATCTGCCACGTACCATCTCAGCTATGACACGTGAAATACCTTGTTCACTCCCTCCAATGCAGGTGGTAAGTCTAGTCCGTAGGTAACATATCGACCCTCTCAATAATACTGAAAGGTCCGATGAATCGCGGACTAAGCTTTTTGCACCAAAACGAATCGTGCCACGTGTCAGAAAAATCCTCAAGAAAACCAGACCGCCAACCTAGTACAAAACACATCCTTAATACTCTAACAAAACAATAATCACAAGCAATGCAAAATAAAATCTATACCCCAAACTCTAAAGGTCTCTGGTGGCTATCGGCCCAATGCCAATGTCTGTCCTGCGCCACTCGAAGTCTATCCCTGATGAGCATTACCTTCTCAGCTGCATCTACCACCATCTCTAGTCTCAATAAATCTCTCTCACCAACATCATCCCATGATAATGGGATACGATATCTCCGTCCATACAACGCCTCAAATGGTGACATCTCGATACTAGCCTGGTAGCTGTTGTTGTAAGAAAACTCTACCAAGTAAAGATGATCCTCCCAAGAGCCTCCAAGATCCAAAACACAAGTGCGTAGCATATCCTTGAGAGTCTGAATAGTCCTCTCTGACTGCCCGTCTGTTTAAGGGTAATATGCAGTACTGAACTTGAGTTGAGTGCCCAAGCTAGCCTGCAAACTCCTCCTGAAATGGGACATGAAGCGACTATCCCGATCCGAGACTATGCTCACAGGAATACCATGCAATTTGACTATCCGACGCACATACATCTCTATGAGTTTCTCCGTAGATGTACCAACTTTAAATGGCAGAAAGTGGGCTGATTTGGTCAACCTGTTTACGATGACCTAAATTATATCTTTACCTCCTGGAGAACGCAGAAGTTCTGAAACAAAGTCCATTGTCACATGCTCTCATTACTACTCTGGAATGGGTAAAGACTGAAGCAATCCACCTGGCCTCTGTCTCTCCGCCTTTACCTACTAGCAAACTAAATATCTGGATACGAAGCTAGCTACCTCCCGTTGTATACCATACCACCAAACATGCTCTCTCATGTCCCTATATATCTTATTGGCACCTGGATGCATAGAGTATTGAGATTGATGCGCCTCCTGAAGAATCTTCTCACGTAATGCTCCACTCAACACACACACAATCTGGTACCGTGCCGCAATGATCCATCATCTAAAATACTGAAGTCCTCTATCAACCCTATCTGGATGTGTGCTCTGATGCTCCTCAGAGACTCATCCTCGAACTGTGTGGCTCTAATTCGGTCCATCAACTCTGACTTTACTTGAAGTCCCCATATATGTACTGCAACTCCAGAAACTAATACCTCAATGCCCAAACTATCAAGATCGGCCAATAAATGTGTGTCCCTCGTCAAGTACATAGCCACTGGATACCTGCTCAAGGGATCCACGACTACGTTGGCCTTCCCTGGATGGTACTACAAATAAATGTCAAAGTCCTTTATCAACTCCAACCATCGTCGTTGCCTCAGATTGAGCTCTTTCTGTGTAAACACATACTTCAAGCTCTTGTGATCTGTAAAGATCTCTACTCCCTCTCCAGACAAGTAGTGTTTCCATAGTTTAAGAGCAAAGATAACTGCCGCCAACTCTAAGTCATGGGTAGGGTAATTCTTCTCATGCGGGCGTAATTGCCTGGAAGCATAGGCAATCACCTTCCCATTCTGCTGTAACACACAACCCAAACCTTTACACGATGCATCACTGTATATAAAAAATCCTCCTGCTCTTGATGGCAATGTCAATATTGGAGCTGTAGTCAACCTCTTCTTCAGTTCCTCAAAAGCTGACTAACAATCTCCAGTCTAGACAAACTCCACATCCTTCCTGGTTAGTCTAGTCATCGGCTTCGCAATCATGGAAAAATCCTAAACAAATCTCCGATAATAGCCTGCCAATCCAAGAAAACTCATGATCTCTGCCACTGAACTCGGGGTAGACCACGACTCAACTGCTAAAATCTTCTTTGGGTCTACTGAGATCCCGTCTTCTGTAATCAAATGTCCGAGGAATTCAACCTCATCAAGGAAGAACTCATACTTCGAAAGCTTGTCATAAATCTTCTCCTTCCTGAGGGTCTCCAGAACTATCCTGAAATGCTTCTCATGCTCCTCCGGGGTCTTCGAATATATCAGTATATCATCAATGAATACTACCACAAACTGATCCAAGTACTGATGAAACACCTTATTCATCAGGTTCATGAATATCGCCAGGGCATTGGTCAACCCAAACGGCATCACCAAGAACTCAAACTTCCCATACCGAGTCCTGAAAGCTATCTTCAGAATGTCTTCCTTCTTTACTTTTACGTGGTGGTAACCCGACCTTAAGTCTATCTTTGAGAATACCTTCGCTCCGCTCAATTGGTCAAATAAATCGTCAATCCGCGGCAACGGGTATTTATTCTTGATTGTGAGATTGTTGAATGCCCTGTAATCGATACACATGCGTACCGACCCATCCTTCTTTGGTACAAAAAGTAC
Source organism: Iris macrosiphon (assembly GCA_036927795.1). Taxonomy (NCBI): domain Eukaryota; kingdom Viridiplantae; phylum Streptophyta; class Magnoliopsida; order Asparagales; family Iridaceae; genus Iris; species Iris macrosiphon. The sequence goes on along the minus strand of JAYESA010000008.1, from coordinate 78,228,402 downwards.
CGGAGCACCCCATGGGGATGAACTCGAGCGAATGAAGCCCTTGTCCTGTAACTCATCCACCTTCTTCTTCAACTCTACCAGTTTACTATTGTTTACTCTATAGACGTGTTATGATATTGGCTCTACGCTTGGCACCAAATCTATAGAGAAATCTACATCTCTGTTCGGTGGCAACCATGGCAACTCCTCTAGAAAGACGACTATATACTCTACAATCAATGGATGTGGTGGCTCCTTCTCTTCTACCAAAGCTCCATAGAAGTCTCCTCGTTCTGCTCTGCTGCTCCTCTGACAAACTCAAACTCTGGCTCTCCTGGCATCTAAAATAAAATTATGCCTCCAAGATAATCGATACTAGCATGATGCCTACTGAACCAATCCATCCCGAGTACTATATCGTAACACGAAAGTGGTATTACGAGTAGACAAATGCCAAACTCTCGGCCTCCCAAAGAAACTCTCCGGTCCTTATAAACATCACTGGCCAGGATAATGCCACCCTTGGTCATGATCTTGCAAGTCATCACCAATGGTTCAGACTTAAGACCATGTCTCAGAGAAAAATATACATATACGAAACTATATGAAGCACCAGAATCAAATAAAGCATGAGTTGGAAAAGAATCAAGATAGACTGAACCTAAGATAACATCACCGATTGGCTCCTCCTCCTACTCGACGGTCAAGTTAAAAGCTCACCCCTATCGCTGGGCACCTCTCTGCGGCTACTGGTGCTAAAAAAACTACTATTGATGTGATGGTAGAGGTCCTCTCTGCTATCCCGCTGGTGGTCTCGTGGGGGATCTCTGTGCCTGAGCTCCGTCCTGAGCTGGACGAGCTGAAACTTTAGGACAAGCCCTCAACTGATGGTCTCCTGATCCACAGAATAAGCACTGGCCTAGTCTCATCCTGCATATATCACATCCATATCCTTGCTTCTTACAGAAAGTGCAAGGAACAGCTGCCCTCTGGATCTGGTGCATCTGCTGTGCCGGCGCTCTAGTATGTCCGTGATACTGCTACCTCGGATGTTGAAAGTGCCTTTGGTACTACTACTGAAAATGAGGCCTCTTCATTGGAACCGTGTTGGTACTAGATCCTCCTATGTCCCTCGGCCTCTTAGAGCCAAGCTCTAGATCATCCTCCGCCCTATGTGCCTGTCTTAGAATCCCCTCAAAAGTAGCGGTGGGATCTCCGTTCATATGGGATTTGACTTCCCTGTTCAGGCCCTTCCTGAACTTTTGGGCTCTCTCTTTGGGGTTCTGCCCCTCCACAAAGTGACTTAGTCTGCAATACTCCGCTGCATACTCATCCACCGATATACCTCCCTGAACGAGGTACTGGAATTGGCTATCTAGAGATGCTAGAACCACATCTGGAAAGAACTTTTCCTTGAAGAGCTCTTTGAAAGCTTCCCAAGTAAGTCCTGGTACTGAGATCTTAGGGTCTATCCTGAACCAAGTCAACGCAATATCGAACATCATGCACCCCGCTACCTCTATCAACGTAATATCGAACCAGGTTCCGCTCAATATCTTCGATCCAATCATCAGCATAAAAGATCCCTTATGTGCCTCTAAAGTCCTTCGACCTCATACTCTTGAAGTCTATGGTAGTCCCCGGCCTCGGCTGTTGTAGGATAAACGGAGGTGGTGCCGTCTGTGGCTGGACTAAGGAAGCTCTCTCAACTGCTGCGAGCGCGATCTGGTGAGCATTCTCAATACTCTGTCATAGGACCTCTGACTGACGCTGTTGTGCCTCCATCATATGTTGAAAGAGCACGAATATCTGCGTCTGATCGACTATGGGTGGTGGAGGTAGAAGATCCCCAGAAATCGTCAGTGCTATCCTCTGTACCGGAGGTGGAACACCCCCGAAAGCTACTGCTGATATGCCAATCAGGACTGGTGAAGCTGACCTCCGAAGTAAAGGTGCTGGAACATCGTCTGTGGGTACTGCCCTCATAGGTGATGAAGTGACTGACTGTGCCATCGCGGCACCTGAACACTGGGAACGCATCTTCGGCGGCATCCTGAAGATAGATTGAAATAAGGAATCAATATTGAGTATGATATGATATCATCAAAGAAGGACATATTTTATTTAAAGTAAAGGAAACATTCAAATAAATAAGGATAGCAAAACTGATATTGGAATTATTTTCTAGTTACGATGGAGTAAACTCTCAGCCTAAATCCTATTCCCTAAAGCAGTCTCGTAGCAGTACTCTAGGCGACCACTACAACGATATCGCTCTAATTGTTGTAGTTCGACCTGCATGGGCCACTAATAAAAATGTGTCACGACCCCCACTCGGATATTCGGGCACAAGTACGTCGGCACGTCTAACCTATGCTGCAGAATCAGCGGTAGAATACTGTCTGGGTAAACTTGTCACGACCCGCACCCAGTGTACGGATGCAAGTCGGGAACAACGCCCAGCCTACGACGTAGCATCGGCGGTAGAACGTTATCTTGGTCAACTATACTATCTAAACATCTTACAATAATACAAAGTCTGCTAACGATAGCTCACACAATACTCAATCACAATCTAAAGCACGAGAAATATAAAGAAAGTCTAACTATACACCAAAATATAATAATCAACAATAAAAACAATATCCAATCACAAACTATAAACCGGAAACAAATCTGGTACCAAAATGCTAAAGAGACTAACTATGAAAACTAGTGATCCGGATAAACCTCCCGACAATCACTCCAGAACAAGTGGATCCAAGTCTGCACCATCTATAAGTCGAAGTCCATAGTATGTCGGACACCAATCTCTCGGATCCTCTGAAAAATATTTCCAGTCAGGAATGGAGCGAAGTGCATCTCTAACAGCAGTTCTAATCAATGATATAAACTATGTAACATTAAATAAATGCGAATATATAAGATGCATATACATGTACAAGAGATACACAATAAAGGCAATACTGGAAATAAATACAAGAATAAACAATATGGCAATGAACAAGAATACTAATGACTAAGTGAGTGAGTACCAGCTTAAACATGTGATCGGCTTGGGAACTTGCACAAGAGTGAATGGCATGGTCAATCATACGTGCGGTGTATGATTAACACTCACAAGGAACAAGACTTGCACAAGGAGGGTATGATCACATATCTACACTACATACTCTCCAACCCCGACGGGTATAGTGGATCCAACCATGGTATGTTATGGCACGGGATTCCCAAGAAGATAGCGACTCTTCCCGAGAATTAGTGTTTGTACATGCACAAGATAATCAATGAAACCAGACTTGCACAAGATACACCATATACAAGGAATAATATCGCATGACGAGATCCGGATATACCAATCCATGTAACCATCGTGTCAAGAAACATAGATATCTATACTAGATACAATGAACATAGAAGATATCATAAATGAGAAACTATCAGAGAATGTACTCGCCTGCGGTCCAGAGCAATGAATGTCAAAATATATTCGAACTGGTGTCACACAGACCTATATATAGAATATTACATTAATACAAGGTTCTGGAATGAGAATAAGTTAAACTAGTCAACTTCTAGGTCAACAAGTCAATTCTAAGTTAATAAGTCAAACTCGGTCAACTCTAAGTCAACTATGGTCAACTACCTATTTCTAGGTTGCATGAGTCTATCTCAATGATATTGGGTTCACACACTATGAATCTAGGTCAACAAGTCACAACTTAGGATACTAAGATACCGTATCGCAGGATACGCAAACAATAGGTAAATATCACATATCTATAATAAAGCAATATTAAATATATAAATCATAATTACAAATTCTAAATGATTATCTTTGTTTTGAACCAACTTGGTATCACAACACTAAACCTCTATCTTGATACCCAAACCCAATACCTTGATTATCCTCCAATACCTTGATACTTACCATGGTATCTCAAGGTAAATTCAAAACTTTATTTATACTAACTACCCAACAATAATTATAAACTACCATGCATTTAATATTTATACAATACTATATACCTTATTTTAGTCATCTTAATACCAACCCATAATTAGTTTATAACTATCATATTACTATGCCAATACCTACTACTCATGCCTTGGTATCTCTTGATACTTACCTTGGTATCTCAAGATAATTGCCAAAACTTCATATATATATATACTACCTATTCATCAATAACTATATGTATACATATATCAATCCAATATAACTTCTAGTATGTACTAAATAGAATAAATACTAACTACCAACTACACACTAAATACTAATACATATATACGTACATATATACATACCTACAAATATATAATATATATAACTAAAGATACTCATAACAATAGATAACTAAAATATACTAACTATTCCAATAATATTATATGCTACAACTAAATATATTATACATATAGTATACTAAAACACAATTAGAAAATTAGGAACATATATACGTATATATTAATTACCATATATATATACATAAATATATATATATATATATATATATATATATATATATATATATATATATAAATATCTAAAAACTGCCAAACTGTCGCTAAAAACTATGCCCACTTCGCTGAAGACTGTTGTTGATACTGATACACTACTGTTTTAGTGACAGTTTTTTGCACTGTCGCTAAAAACTGTCACTACAGCTCCTGATACGTTGCTGATACGCTGCTATTTTAGCGACAGTTTCCTACAACTATCGTTGGCTGCTGTCGCTGTTTTTCTGCTGTCGCTGCTGCTGTATTGCCTCTGCTGTTATTTGCGATGCTATGACTGTCGTTGTAGCTTCCGCTGCTGATGTTACTGCCTTTGCTACTGTTGCGTGCTATTTGTGACGCTGAATTGTCACAATAGCTGCTGCTCTCTCTCTCCTAATATACATATAATAATATATATAAACCAAATAATATATATATTATATATATACAACTCATAGTATATATATATATACTATAATAACATACAAACATACATATATATGTACATAATAATACATATTACAATATAGTATCATATATATATACATAGCTACAACTATATACAATATATGTACATAATAAATACATAGTAACATACACACACATACATAGTAACATATACACACACATGCTAATAATAAATAAATAATACAATAAATAAAAATTTAACATGCACAATATTTAATTAATTACCAAATGACTAAAATATCCTTTCGTAGAAAATATGGTAGTGACAAATCTACCCCCATTAGAAGAATTTTATCCTCGAAATTAAAACTCTCACCCCTCTCTCTTGGGCCAGTCATATCCTATTCATACAAATCTTACTATGGTCAAACCCCATCAATCACAGTCTAAAATAGTATATATCCTATAACATACAATCATATCATTCTACTGAAAGGGAAATCATACTTGGATATAGTCTCTAATTATCATGAAATCAGCCTCTGCCCTGCTGAGATGTCTTCCTTTACTAGTGAGGTAATCTTCTATGCCACCTGTGGCCTATTCCATCACACACTATTAATCATCGATCTTGTCAAGATATTCTTAATACTGAGGGTTACCAAATACTAGTGATATACGCTAATTCTAGGTCATGGACATGCTTAACTTACTGGCGCTTGCTACCTAGGATACTATACAAAACACTGCTAAGATACTACCCCTTGTTCTGTTTTAATTCTTGTAATCACCAAAATTTCTCAATCATTCTCTTGCAAGGAACACTTGTATACCTTTTCAATCCTATGTTTTATTAGCACACCCTCATCCAACCTAATACTCCCAATAGGATGCCTTACTTAAATCTTGTTACTGTCTACACAAGGCATCAGCTCTCATATGTATTTTTAGATGACATTCTCATACCAAATTACTCTTGTCTCTCCTCTATATTATTATACTAAAATTACTTGCCTCAACTTCCATAATACTTGAGGTACTCCGTCTCTTGTTACTAGGATATCTATTTCTATCTGATACTTGGCGTAACTCATCCTCTAACATTGTTAATCATCCTTAGGTTCTAATCTGTACATTAGTATCACAATAAATACACAATTATCTTCTAGCCATTACAACACCATGATATCTCACTGGTATTCTTATACCCCTCGTACTATTCCCTGATACATATGACCTCTATAATCAAATTTAGCAATGTACTATACTTACTTACTTCTATATATATATATATATATATATATATATATATATATATATATATATATATATATATATATATATATATATATATATATATATATTGTCTCCCTCCTCTACTGCTTGGATTACTTGTACTATTACTTTCAAATGATTTTCTATCCATATTAACTGATACATCAATCCAAATATCATCACACAAGGTACTTATTGTTACTAGCACATTACTCAACTAATCCCTGATATAGAAACACTAGAACTCTTGATATAGTAATACTAGCTTCCTAACTATAAAATATATGTCCTTATGGTTCTATGACACTAGCATCATCATTAGATCACCTCATAATACTCACTAGAAATTATGATCACTTGCATCCAATGCACTAGTTATTAACTTCTATAATACACACATTTTACTTCACTCTCAAAGGTCGACATATGATTCCATATCTCTATTGATGTATATGTATCTCTCCTCAAACCTTACAGACGGATATGCAAATCAGTGATGCACTATATATCTTCTATGACCAATCTTCATATTTCTCAACCCATGACATAATATTAACACTCAAGCTTTCACTTTCAGATACTCATGAACTTCCACACTGACACTTATCATCCACTATACATCCTGCACACAATTTCTTGATACTTCTCCCACCTATTTCTTCCAACATATTACTAGCCTCAATATTAGGTAAGATACCTATCACTAGTCATATACTGGTACATCATATCCACTCGCATTAATACTCTACTTTATCTTAACACAAGTCTTACTACTTTAGCACATTGTATTATTATTCCCTCACGCTCTTCCATACACTTATAGGTACCCTTCCACTTTGGCATACTCATTAATACTCTTGATGCATATACATATCTATACTCTTGACACACCCAAGTATCAACCACCAATTTGAATATCATACTTCATTTATTTTCAACACAATTTTTTTGATACTTAATTGTTTACATGGATCACCCAACTACATGAATTCATGATTATCCTAAACCGGTATGCTGACTTTGATACTAACTCATGGAACCACTACTGATATTCTCTACTCCCTCTTATACCTATAGTAACTACTAACTTATAATTACACCTATCATAGAACTAGTGCTACAAAGTACTATGCTATGGGTTATCCCTAATTTATGCCTATTGCTCACATGCCTAACCAAAAACCACTTACAGACTCATAAGTCATACTCTCAATAGTCAATACTAATACTCAAGATACAGACCTAATTGTAACTCCCAATTATCACACTAACAAGGACTTTAATAGAAATAAGTTATATAAGGAACTAGAGAACTGAAGGTATCTCTACTGCTAAGCTAAGGAACAATGGAACAAAGTCCTGAAATAATAGAAATTAATAAGTATTGAGATGAAACTTTAAGAACCAATTTAAGATACAATCTGATAATCATACACGTCTGTCCGAAATCATGACACTTAGAATCCTCGCCACGCTAGTAAGCAATCTGCGATAAACGATAGATTCCATAACTAGGGTATGCAACTCTATAATCATGTCATCTAGTATCTTTACCACGCCAACCGGTATGGCTGCGAGAAACTCTAAATTTTATAACTAAGATATGTACATCCGAAGTCTGGTCTGTACGTTTCCGCTACGCCAGCTAATATGGCTGCGATTAACTTTAGGCTCCATAACCAAAGTAGATATTTTACCTTTCTCACTGTCCTCATTAACATATGTCATCAGATGATACCGTAACTTAGTCCGTAAAATTTCTCTCGACATAAAATCAAACTAAATAACAAACACCAAGAATTTTGAATCATCCGATCACCAATAATCAAATTCAACAATCGATCACCAATAATTAATTTCAACAACAACAAGTGAGAGCGAACAGAAATAAGAGAAAAGATTTGAAATGGGAATTGTAATAAGATTCTCAAGGGTTATCCCAGGAATCTATCAAGAAATTTGTAATTGAGTATCCTCTCTCATCCTAGTGTCCTATGTCCTATATCCTATCGCAGGTATGCAGTAGTACAACTAAGTTGTTGCACTACCACGACATCGCAAAACTTGTGAAGCCTAACCTGCATGGGCCACTACTAAAAATATGTCACGACCCGTACCCAGTGTAGGGATGCAAGTCGGGAACAACGCCCAGCCTACGCCGCAGCATCGGTGGTAAAACGCTGTCTTGGTCAACTATACTATCTAAACATCTCACAATAATACAAAGTCAGCCAACTATAGCTCACACAAAACTTAATCACAATCTAAAGCACGAGAAGATATGAAGGAAGTCTAACTATACACTAAAATATAATAATCAACAATAAAAACAATACCCAATCACAAACTATAAGCCGGAAACAAATCCGAAACCAAAATGCTAAAGAGACAAACTATGAAAACTAGTGATCCGGATAAACCTCTCGACAATCACTCCAGAACTAGTGGATCCAAGTCTGCACCATCTATAAGTCGAAGTCCATAGTATGTCGGACACCAATCTCTCGAATCCTCTGAAAAATATTTTCCAGTCAGGAATGGAGCGAAGTACATCTCTAACAGCAGTTCTAATCAATGATATAAATTATGTAACAGTAAATAGATGTGAATATACAAGATGCATATACATGTACAAGAGATACACAAAAAAGGCAATACTACAAATAAATACAAGAATGAACAATATGGTAATGAACAAGAATACTAATGACTAAGTGAGTGAGTACCAGCTTTAACATGTGATTGGCTTGGGAACTTGCACAAGAGTAAATAGCCTGGTTAATCATACGTGTGGTATATGATCAACACTCACAAGGAACAAGACTTGCACAAGGAGGGTATGATCACATATCTACACTACATACTCCCCAACCCCGACGAGTATAGTGGATCCAACCATGGTATGCTATGGCACGCGATTCCCTAAGAAGATAGCGACTCTTCTCGAGAATGAGTGTCTGTACATGCACAAGATAATCAATGAAACAAGACTTACACAAGATACACCATATACAAGAAATAACATCGTATGACGAGATCCGGATATACCAATCTATGTAACCATCGTGTCAAAAATATGGATATCTACACTAAATATAATGAACATAAAGGATATCATAAATGAGAAACTATCAGAGAATGTACTCGCCTACAGTCCAGAGCAATGAATATCAAAATGTGTTCGAACTGGTGCCACACAGACCTATATATGGAATATTGTATTAATACAAGGTTCTGGAATGAGAATAAGTTAAACTAGTCAACTTCTAGGTCAACAAGTCAATTCTAAGTCAATAAGTCAAACTTGGTAAACTCTAAGTCAACTATGGTCAACTACCTATTTCTAGGTTGCATGAGTCTATCTCTAGGATATTGGGTTCATACACTATGAATCTAGGTCAACAAGTCACAACTTAGGATACTAAGATACCGTATCGCAGGATACGCAAACAATAGGTAAATATCACATATCTATAATAAAGCAATATTAAATATATAAATCATAATTACAAATGCTAAATGATTATCTTGGTTTTGAACCAACTTGGTATCACAATACTAAACCTCTATCTTGATACCCAAACCCAATACCTTGATTATCCTCCAATACCTTGATACTTACCATGGTATCTCAAGGTAAATTCAAAACCTTATTTATACTAACTACCCAACAATAATTATAAACTACCATGCATTTAATATTTATACAATACTATATACCTTATTTTAGTCATCTTAATACCAACCCATAATTAGTTTATAACTATCATATTACTATGCCAATACCTACTACTCATACCTTGGTATCTCTTGATACTTACCTTGGTATCTCAAGATAATTGCCAAAACTTCATATATATATACTAACTATTCGTCAATAACTATATGTATATATATATATATCAATCCAATATAACTTCTAGTATGTACTAAATAGAATAAATACTAACTACCAACTACACACTAAATACTAATACATATATACGTACATATATACATACATACATACATAGCTGCAAATATATAATATATATAACTAAAGATACTCATAACAATAGATAACTAAAATATACTAACTATTCCAATAATATTATATGCTACAACTAAATATATTATACATATAGTATACTAAAACACAATTAGAAAATCAGGAACATATATACGTATATATTAATTACCATATATATATATAAATATCTAATAATTGCCAAACTGTCGCTAAAAACTCTGCCCGCTGTCGCTGAAGACTATTGTTGATACTGATATACTGTTGTTTTAGTGACAGTTTTCTATACTGTCGCTAAAAACTGTTACTACAGCTTCTGATACGCTGCTGATATGCTGTTGTTTCAGTGATAGTTTCCTGCAACTGTCGCTGGCTGTTGTCGCTGTTTCCCTGCTGCCCCTGCTGCTGTGTTGCCTCTGCTGTTATTTGCGATGCTACAGCTGTCGCTGTAGCTCCCACTGCTGTTGTTACTACCTTGGCTGCTACTGCGTGCTATTTGTGACGCTGAATTGTCACAATATCTGCTGCTCTCTCTCTCTCCTAATTTATATATAATAATATGTATAAACTAAATAATATATATAATATATATATATATATATAATTCATAATATATATATATACACTACAATAACATACAGACATACATATATATGTACATAATAATACATATTACAATATAGTATCATATATATACATAGCTACAACTATATACAATATATGGACATAATAAATATATAGTAACATAAATAGTAATATATATATATATATATATATATATATACGTATATGAAATCATACACTATATAAATACATAACAATATATAATACAACTATATATATAACCACATATAAATATATCTACTATATTATATATACATATACTACCACTTATAAATTTATATCTACATGTAGAAAAATAGCTACATAATAAATACACACATATAGTATATACATAGGTACATAGATCTAAGACACAACATTACATAAATATATATACACAATATTATATATATACATATATATAATTACACTTCTCCATGAAATAAGAACACAAAAGAATTATATCTACAATTAAATTGCACATACATGGAACGTATCATCCTGTATCCCACTAGATCTAGGATACGCATGTGACACGAGTCCAACACACATCCAAACGTACCCCAAAGGACACGAGCAAGTCATATATATTATTTATAAACAATACAAAGAGGCAAACACAAATCTATGTGTCCTTGTCAAAATGTGATATGCACAAAGTCCCGTGTCGGAGGAAAAATCCCCAAATCAACACGTATCACCAAATTGATGGGATACGACCTACACGTACCCAATTGTGAACACAACACTAGCCCCAAAAACACAAGCACACACTAAATTGATCTATAGGACCAATTGACACACACAACAAATATCAATCTCGGAATTCTCCCAAAATTGATACAAAAAGTACCATAACTTTCTTAATAGGCCTCCTATGAACACAAAACCAAATCATATACACATGATGAAATACATATGCAGGAGTAACCGTTGAACATGGTAGGGGATAACATCTCCTGACAGGACCTGATAGGATCCATGTAGTACCAGTCCGTGAAACCATTGTGTCAGAATCAAGTATACAGTTCTATAACATGAGATATGTACACTATTATGAATTAAAAACTAAGAGAGAAATATACTCGCCTGAGGTCCTGAGCAAGGTGTGTCTCTCTATGCCCAAGCTGGTATCACACAGACCTATATATGGTATGTTGCATCAATACAAGATTCTGGAATAAAAATAAGTTAAACTAATTTAATTCTAGGTCATGAAGCCATTTTTAAGTCAAAATAGTCAAACTAGGTCAAACCGGCTATTTCTAGGTCGTATGAGTCTAACTCTAGGATACTAGATCCAAACACTATAAAACTATGCCACACTAGCTACGCTAAGATACTAGGAGACACACAAAAGCACCGTATCATAGGATACGCAAGTTCTTAATATAAAAGTAGTAATTTATATATATACAAGGCAATACATATAGTATCCTAGCTAACTAATGCAAAGAGGATACCTTAGCCTTGAACTAATGCGTATCTCACTACCTACACACTCATCTCGATACTCAAATCCAATACCTTGAGTATCGACCAATTACCTTGACATTACCATGGTATCCCAAGGTAAGTCAATCCTAGTGCATATAGCTAATACCAATACTAAACTATAACTAACATATAGCTACTAAGCTATTTCAATACTACTAACTATCTAACACTAACAATGCATACTAATATTACTTACTAACTTGGCATCAATACCCATATACTACATAGATATAGTTAATAGTCTAACTAGTACATATATCTAACCAACTATTAAACTAACAACTGCATTTAACTAACTATTATACTAAACTACTAGCTAACCTTAATACTAACTAACTGAACACTAACCCATCTAACCACACTGATAACTATTAAACCCAACTTGTTAACTGATACACCTAACCTCTGCCTGTGCGCATACCCTTGTTGTTGGAGACTACTACTGCTGCCTGCACAGAGATGTATAGCTCTTGGCTACTGCTCCCTGCAGTTGCAACTGCTATAATGTACCTCTGCTGATACATGCATAGCTAGAATGCATTGATGCATTGCACTGCTCTGCTATGCTGCAGCTGATATGGTTGCTGCCACTGTGATGATACCCTTCAGTTAAACTACATAATTGTATGCTCAAGCTGCACACTGAACTGGAGCTCCTTGCTATGCTCTGCTTGCATCTCAGTGCATTGATGCACTATAAACTGCACTTGTTGCTGCTGTTGATCTTCAGACTGAAGTATTGCTGTCACTGCTCTCTACAGAATGCTAGGCCATGCTAGCTGTGAATGCTCAGTGCATTGGCTGCACTGAATCCTCTCTGATGAAGCTGAATGCACTGCTCATTTGGATAAAAATACCACTGTCTCAAGCCCTCTCACTCAAACCCAACTCACTCACTCAAAAACAATATCATCATAGACACATATACATATATATATACTCGCCTATATATGTATCAACCTATATATATACACTCTCATCTCCATACCTATATATATATATATATATATATATATATATATATATATATATATATATATATATATATATATATATATATGTAACACACATATAGATATATCAATATATATATACATACCCCCTCATATATATATATATATATATATATATATATATATATATACCCACACATATACACTTATAGATATAGACACATAGCTATATATACATACCTATATAATATACTATAGATACATACACATATACATATATATCACACATAATATATCATATCTAATATATATACAAGTTAGATCGAATTATGAAGCAATGAAACAAAAACGTGGAGTGCACAACACCCGTATCACATTCATTCTATGATACGCTTGCGACACGGCCCCACCACACAACCAAACGTATCCCGAAGGACACTAGCAAGTCTAGAATACTAATTATGCATGATACGAAGAATAAATAATCAACTATGTGTCCTTGTCAAGATGTGACATGCACAAATCTCTGTGTCGGAGGAAAATCCCAAAAAATAACCCGTATCGCCAAATTGACGGGATACGACATACATGTATCCAATTGTGGACATGACACTAGTCACAAACAATCAAACGTATGTCAAATTGATCTAATTGACTAATTGACAAACACATAATGTGCCAATCTCGGAATTCCCCCAAAATTGACACAAAAACACCCATAACTTCCTCCGTAGGCCTCCTATGAACATAATTCGAATTTCTATGGGTAGCCTATGCATGTGGGGTGGTTCCTTATGGTTAAATATCATATTTAGAACCTAAATAAAGAGGAAAAACTGAATGTACCTATTGGGAGATAGATTTCTAATAAAAATCTCAAAATGATGAATGTAGCCTCCTTCTTGTAGATCTTGGCTCCTCCTTGTAGATCCTTGCTTCCTTCTTATAGATCCTTTTTGTAGTAGCCTCCAATGAAGAATAAGGAAGGAACTTGAGAAGAAATTGACTAGGGAATGGTGAAGGAATGAATAAATTAGAAGGGGAGAAATTCTTGATCTAAATGGATATGCCAAGTGAGAAGAGAGACCCTCTCTCTCCTCCTAAAGGTGGCCGACCCTAGCCCTTCTCCCAAGAAAGTATAAAATAACCAAAACACCCCTTGGGGCCTCTCAAGAAGAAATTAATTAAGGAGGGAAGGTTATAGTCTAATGGTTTCACTAATTAATTCATCCTCCTAATGAATGGGCCTAATTATTAGGCTCAATCTAAATTAAAATAAATGTTGGGTTCGTGCATCTAAACTAACTAGTTAGGTCCACTACACAAGTCCAAAAATAATATAATAAATAATAATTACACATGCACAATATTTAATATAATACTCCTAAAATAAAAATACCCATGCCAATTACCAAACTACCCTTCATTGAAAATGTGAGAGTAACACCGTGGGAACAATTCATTGGGAATCCATATCCTAATAGGTATAGATCTAAAATTCCCTTCATTCTAGCCTCTAAATCATGCATTGGACTTTTAGGAACCACTCTATGGCTATAAGAAGAATAAGTAGGCCTATTAGACACCAAATATGACTTCTACATAGGTTTTGTGTGTATAATAAGGGAATTATGATATTGACAAATCAAGTGTGTGTTATGACACTAATTTAGTCATATTGGAGTTAGATCGGGGTTAGAATAATAGCTACGTGTCCATAATTGAACATGAGTAGGCCATATCACGAAACAATGTGATACCGTATAATACAGAGTTCTATTTTGGGTATTTTGTACAATTACTCTTGAATTCTCATTATAGCAAGTTGTATTAGCTATATTATTGTGTAATTGGTAAGTGGGAATGATATTTGTGGTATAATTAGGTTTTTGGTATTCATGTGGATAAGTATTATGAGTATCTTCGTGTATGTATTCTAAGTGTTTAATGAATTGTATGTTAATCTAATTTGTGTTGTCTTGTATCAAAATTATGATGGTATAGGATGTATATGATATACATATATATATATATATATATATATATATATATATATATATGAGAGTATATATCATATGTTTATGTATATATGTATCTATGACTATCACGACCCGCACTTGGTGTAGGTATGCAAGTCGGGAACAACGCCCAGCCTACGCCGTAGGATCGACGGTAGAACACTATTTGGGTAATCTACCTAATAATGCAATAAGACACCAACAATAACAATATACTCAATCACAGATCTAAGATGGAAATGAGCACGAATATGATAAAAGAATAGAATAGTCACCATACACTCATGAGTCAAATAATAACATCAATGAGTCTGAAGAAATACTAAACAATAAGCTGGAGACAAATCCAGTACAAGAGAATACTAAGATAGTATAAGTCCCGGGTCATCTAAGAGATTTAAAAACTCCTACTGGGTGGGTCTGCAACTCGCTCAAATGCGGAAGGAATGTCTCAGTCTAGATGAGTCCCTCCTGAGCCAGGGTCTTTGACTCTAAGCCCACAACATCCTGAGGCCCGTAATGAGTAGGATACCACTCCTCAGTATCATCTGGAAAAAAAATATCCAGTCAGGAAAGGAGCAGAGTACATCTCTAATAGTAGTTCTAATCATTGATATAAAGTATGTAACAGTAAATAGATGTGAATATACAAGATGTAATAATAGATACAAGAGATATACAATGAAGGAAATACTAAAAATAAATACAAGAATGAACAATATGACAATAAACAAGAATACTAAATAACTAAGTGAGTGAGTACCAACTTTAACATGTGATCGGGTTGGGAACTTGATACAAGATATATGGCCTGGCTAATCATACATGCGGTATATGATTAACACTATTTAATGAACAAGACTTGATACAAGGAGGGTATAATCACATATCTATACTACATACTCCCCAACCCCAACTGGTATAGTGGATCCCACCATGGTATGCTATGGCACGGGATTCTCTAGGAAGATAGCTACTCTCCCAGAGAATCAGTTTCTGTAAATATACAAGAAATAAGGAAACAAGGCTTGCACACAATACACCATATATACCAAGGAATAACATCTCATGACAAGATCTGGATATACCAATCCGTGTAACCATCGTGTCAAGCAATCAAGGATATCTACACTAAATACAATAAACATAGAGGATATCATAAATGAGAAACTATCAGAAAATATACTTGCCAGAAGTCCGGTGAATAGTCTCATTGATGTCCGGTACGGTGCCTCGAAGACCAAAAAAGGGAATATAACATCAATACAAGGTTTTGAAATAAAAATAATTTAAATTAGTCCACATCTAGGTCAAAGAGCCATTTCTAAGTCAAAACAGTCAAACTAGGTCAACTCTAAGTCAAACCGGTCAAACTTGGTCAAACTACCTATTTCTAGGTTGCATGAGTCTATCTCTATGATATTGGGTCCATACACTAAGAAACTAGGCCACACTAGCTAAACTTGGGATACTAAGATACCGTATCGCAATATACGTAAATAAGAGATATAGAAATAGTATATATGCATACACAAGCAATAATATATATACTAATCCTAATCACAAATGCTAAGTGGATACCTTGGCTTTGAACCAATGCGGTATCACACTACTAAACCCCCATCTTGATAGTCAAACCCAATTCCTTGAGTATTGGCCAATACCTTGACATTTACCTTGGTATCTCAAGGTAATTTGGTACCTAGTATACATTAGCTACCCAACTCAAAACCATATGTTAATATGTACTTATCTAATACAATATCACCTACTATACTAATCTCTAACTACTAATACATATATACATGTACATATCTACATATATAGATAACTTAAGATATATAACTATATATGTGTAGATCTATCTCACTAATCAATCACAATTATATACATATAGTTATTAACTAAACTATGTAACTTAACTAATCTATCAACTAGCTAATAACCAAATGTTAACTAATACTAACTAGATAACAAAGTGGATAACTAATTACTAGAACTACCTATCACTTAACTAACTAACCATACTACTTAACTCTGTAACTGGTTGTTGCCCCTGCTTCTCCAAGTTGCTGCTGCCACTGCTGCTTCTCCAAGTTGCTGCTGCTTCTCTAAGTTGTTTCTATTGATGCTTCTCCAAGTAGCTGCTGCTACTGCTTCTCCAAGTTGTTGTGCTGCTGCTCCAAGTAGTTGTTGCTGCTGAGGTTCCCGACCCTCCTCTTACACACATATACTTCATACATAAACACATGACTACACACCTATATATAGATACATCCACACACACACACATATATATATATATAGACACCCATAAGTAATATACACTCGTACACCTATGTATATATATATAGACTCAACATATGTACATATACATAGGGTATCAACACCTTACCTAATACATATAGATACACATACACATAGGTAGATATATCACTCCCTCTCATACATAATACATATATAACATACGTATATATATACTTAACACATTTACATATATATATATATATATACACAATCACATAGCTATATACATGCATAACTATATGGTATCATATAATTACATATACTTATACATATACATAACACTATATCTATACACATATGTATACATATATTACCAATAGCTAAGATAAATGGAAATTAGATCAAGAAATGAGCATCACAAACACGTAGAGTGCATTGCACCCATATCACACTAGATCTATGATACGCTTGCGATACGAGTCCACCACACAACCAAACATACCCAAAAGGACACGAGCAAGTCTAAATTACTATATATGAATAATACAAAGAGTCAAACACATATCTACGTGTCCGTGTCAAAATATGACATGCACAAACCCCATGTCTGAGGGAAAACTCCCAAATTAACACGTATCACCAAATTATTGGGATACGACCTATACGTATCCAATTGTGGATACGATACTAGCAATAAACAAGCAAAAACATGTCAAATTGATCTATATGACCAATTAACAAACACAACAAGTGTCAATCTCGGAATTCTCCCAAAATTGACACAAAAAGTACCATAACTTTCTCCATAGGCCTCATATGAACTCAATTCCAATTCCTATGGGTAGCCTATGCATATGGGGTGGTTTCTCAGGGTTAAATCTCAGATTTAGAACCTAATTAAAGAGAGAAAACTGAATTATACCTTTTGGGAGATGGAATCCCAATGTAACCTCTAAATTTGATAAAATTGGCATTCAACTTGTAGATCCTTGCTTCCTCCTTCTATATCCTTGCTCTACTAG
This sequence comes from Iris macrosiphon, assembly GCA_036927795.1. Lineage (NCBI taxonomy): Eukaryota > Viridiplantae > Streptophyta > Magnoliopsida > Asparagales > Iridaceae > Iris > Iris macrosiphon. Next base: position 78,209,897 of record JAYESA010000008.1, on the reverse strand, counting down.
TCTCTAATGGTGATTTGGGAAGGAATTGGGATAAAATTTGGTAAGGAATTGATGTGGGAATGAAAAATTTGGTTGTCACGCCCCAGTCCCAAAATATGTAGGACTAGAAATACGTAACACGCCAGCCGTATGTATACGAACTCCAATATATGGAAGCCATATACACACGTACACTGTACATGAATATCCAATCCATAGTGGTAAATATATGTCACAACAAGTCACACGCAGTTCTATATCTCATCCACAGCACAAATAATAGAATAAAGGAAATCAATAACTGAATATCAAAGAAGCAGTCTCAAATAGTAATCTCAAAGTGTGATAGTCGGGTGAAAACAAATCCACTGCAAATCGACTCTAATGAACTACTAAAGAGAGGAGAGAATAAACTCTAATATAAGAATAAATGTCTAGAAAAGAATAGCAACTAGAATCTCTAAACAGCTGCAATGAATCACATATAATCAGAAGGTAAGATCTCCTCAGACTGATAGGTAGCATCAGGTCCAGGTCCATACTCCTGCGGGTACTCCTGCTCACCTATATCTGGAAGGGACCAGGTCCTCAGAGGGACGTAACAAGATACAAAAAGCACATGCCAATAAAGTACTGAAAATAAACATCCATTGGGGTCGCCTAACCATCTATGTGAATGCAGTTTGAGAACAACTTTCTAACAAGTGGGCTATCTGGCCATAAATAGGATTGGCATAGTTCGCTTGGAGATCCAGGGGCCTACAAAGGCACGACGACTTTCGAACGTCGGAGGCCCGCCATGATAATATATAGGGGTCATCATGACCGCGTATCTCCGGCGGAGCGTACGGGTTACACACAGAAAGTACAAAGGAGCCCAAATACGGTACTTGTTGTTCTCCCCACCCAATTCTCTAAGCATGTCATTTCCATGACACGATAATACCTCTAATAATCGCCAGGTCTACTAGCAGGCAAAGTTTCTATTGGCAGTTATCCCTATCCGTCGTACGACCTATACGTACCAGTGGCCAGCCGAATACGCAAGTCCGTGTCCTACATGTGACCCACACTCGTGTATGAATAGTGTCATGGCCAATGAAACATAAATGCCTCATGAAAATGGGGTAGTCTCATAAATTAGGTCCAATGCATATACATAAATAAAATATAGTACGACGACACCGTCGTTGCACCCAAGTTTTCTTGGACGCGCAGTTTATATAGCAGTTTAAAATAAATGAACTAAATAAACAGAAAATAAATATGCATGCCTCATATGGAATGTAAAAACAGTACAATGGCAAGGTATACTTGCCTGACAAGAAATTTGTAAAGTGTACGCGCCCAACTGTCAAGGACACAGAACCTGGAACTAAGGACTCCGAACAAACGTCTCCGGATGCTGAAATAAACATCACCAACATTTCCGGAATGAGCAAAATAGCTAAAAAGCACATCACTTTCGTCCAATTTGGACACAGGGGCAAAACGGTAATTTCGGGTAAAAGTAGGGTCCACGTGTGGCCCACTTTGCACCGAAAAGTGTGCCAAGGGTAACAGTCTCTAAATGGGACAAACTATAGGTCAAACAACTCTAGATGTCAATACGAACCCAACGGTATGTCCAAATGTGGATTCCGATGGGCCGAACAGAATTATGTCCAAAAAGTCAACTGTGGGGCCCGCCAATTGACGATTTGGTCAACCGTCTCAGAATTGCGTGAAATTTGGGTCACAGGACCAGCGCGTTACCATGAGTCCAGTGGCGCAAGTTTCGTCGCGATCTGACAAGCGTGAACAAAATACGTGCGAGTTTCACAAAAGTTACGACACGAAATGTGTCTGCAGATACGGCCTGATTCTGGCGCGTACACGCGTCCGAATCAGTCCCCACGAAATTTCACGTGTCCGGTTAGTCTGTGTGTACCATGCGGTACACTTGGTACACGGCGGGGCGGTCCCGTTTGGCGGGGCGCGCTCCGTTTTCTAACTTTTGGAAAACCGGAAAAAGTGGGTGCGCGCAGTTTTGTGACGAATATAATTATGTCCACAGCGACTAATAGCATAGGGTTATTTAACAGAAAATAAACTAGGTCAGGTATTCTACAGGTATCAAAAAGAATCACCGAATTCGGATCTCTGTGGTGGGAGATACGAACTCGACAATATGGGTGGTCATTCTGGAATTCTACGATTCCAGAATTGGGTCTGTCCGTCCACTTTGGACGCTATTTTTCACCTAGGGGCACACATTTTCCGAGGTTGGCTATAAAACGAATATTGGAGAGGGTTAAGGGATGATCATACCTATGAAAACGGAACAGCGTTTGGTCGAGCGAGTCGACGGGAAATCACTCCAGAGCGAAGGTGCCTCGAGTGGGAAACTGCAGCACACGAGGTCGGAGTCGACGGAATGGTTGGATGGCTTGGGGGCTTCTCTGGCTGCGGTGACGGCTCTAGATGGGAAGAGAAGGTCTGGAGATTCTAGGTTAGGGTTTTTGGGATGAGAAACTATATATATATATATATATATATATATATATATATATATATATATATTATATATTAAGAGAGAGGGAAATAGCGGACGGGTTTCGCGGGCAAACGTCGCTGAAGCTAACTAGGGCGGGTCTGGGTAATAGGCTGAATTGGGCGGTCATTCAGCAACTAAGCCGAATTGCAAGTTGCTGCTAAGGTACTTTAGCAAAATGCTAAAGTTGCTGGGTGTATTCTAAGTAGGTTATTTGTTATTATTTTTATTATTATATTATTATTAGTGTTATTAAATTTCTATTAAATAATTCTTTTTCCTTTCTTTCTTTTCCTAGTAATATATGCATATATATATATATATGTATATATATATATAATATATATACTCATAGAAAAATTTATAGATTAGGGTAATGCACATCGTTAGGCTAGCAACTGCTCAAGGGGTCTCCTACATGGAATAAATTCCGAAAAATTCCTGATGGTCCCAAAAGTCCTCTAAGTGCCCGAACACCTAACATAAAAATTATTAAAAATCTATTTCTCCTATTTAGACCTAATTACTATAATTTAATTAATAATTAATAAATAAAGGTATATACGATTTTCTAGGAAGGGGGTTTTACATTCTACCCAACTTGTAAAAATTTCGTCCTCGAAATTAAAATTAAGCCACGATAGAATGCAAGAATGGTATAAGATATAAATTAACAATGTAAATTCATACCTTGATCTGCGAATAGGTTCGGAAAACGCTTGCGCATGTCATCCTCGCGCTCCCAAGTTGATTTTCCTGGCGCGCCATGCCTCCATGCTACGCGAACCAAGGGAATAGACTGGTTCCTTAATACCTTCTCTCGACGATCAAGGATTCCCACGGGTTGCTCTTGGTAAGACAAGCTCGGCCCAATGGTGATCTCTGAATGGTCGAGAACATGATTGCTGTTTGTCACGTATCGCCTGAGCTGCGACACATGGAATACGTCATGTACTCCCTCCAGTGAAGGTGGTAACGCAAGTCGATATGCCACCTCTCCAACTCTCTCGAGCACGTCAAATGGTCCAATATACCTTGGACTCAACTTGCCGCGCCCTCCGAATCGGATGGTGCCCCTGGTCGGTGATATCCTCAAGAAGACATGATCGCCCTCTTTGAACTCCAAGAGACGACGATGAAGGTCTGCCCACTGCTTCTGCCTGTCTTGCGCTGCTCGCAAGTGTCCCTGAATCTTCTTGACTGTCTCTACGGTGTTGACCACCAACTCGGGTCCCAAAATCTGACGTTCTCCCACGTCACTCCAACACACAGGAGACCTATATTTTCTTCCATACAATGCTTCAAACGGAGCCATCTGAATACTCGCTTGATAGCTATTGTTGTAAGAAAACTCTACAAGATGTAGGTGGTCCTCCCATGATCCTCCGAAGTCTAACATGCAATCTCTCAACATGTCCTCCAAGGTCTGAATAGTACGCTCCGACTGCCCATCTGTCTGCGGGTGGTAAGATGTACTGAACTTCAGACGAGTACCAAGACTCTCTTGCATGCTCCTCCAAAAGTGCGATGTGAAGCGCGAATCTCTGTCCGATACAATACTGACTAGTATGCCGTGCAATCTCACGATCTGCCTCATATATAAGTCAGCTAAAGCTTCTGTAGACTAACCCACTCTAAAAGGTATAAAATGGGCTGACTTGGTGAGTCGGTCCACTATTACCCACACTGTATCTCTCCCACTTGGGCTCTTGGGAAAACCCGTGACGAAGTCCATAGTGATGTGCTCCCACTTCCATTCTGGAATCGGAAGTAGTTGCAATAATCCTGCTGTCCTCTGGTGCTCCGCCTTCACTTATTGACATACCAGACATTTAGCTATAAAACGAGCTATCTCTCGCTTCATTCCATGCCACCAAAAGTGTTGTCGTAAGTCACGATACATTTTGGTGCCTCCAGGATGAATAGAATAAATCAAACTATGAGCCTCTGCTATCAGCTCCTGTCGAATCTCTCCATTTGGAACATAAAGACGATCACCACATCGTAATATCCCATCCTCATGAATGTGCAATCCGGTTTGCTCTCCAGCCTCTGTCCTTTCCTTCAGTCTCCTGAATCTGGCATCTGTAGGCAAAGCTGCCTTAATCCTCTCTACCAATGATGATTGAACTTGTAAGTTGGCTAGTGTCCCATCTGCTCCGGGTACTATCACTTCAATGCCAAGCTCTTACAAATCCTCCAAAAATTCCCTCTGTGCTGTCAAGAAGTACGCTGCTGGCTTTCGGCTTAACGCGTCTGCTACCACGTTAGCCATGCCTGGATGATAATGTAGCTCTATCTCGAAATATTTCATCAACTCGAGCCATCGACGTTGCCTCATATTTAACTCCTTCTGCGTGAAGACGTACTTGAGGCTTTTGTGGTCTGTATAGATTTTCACTCGTTCCCTATATAAGTAATGTCTCCATAGCTTCAGAGCAAATACAACGGCTGCAAGTTCCAAGTTATGAGTTGGATAATTCTTCTCATGCACTCGTAACTGCCTAGATGCATATGCAATCACCTTGCCATGCTGCATCAATACGCATCCCAAACCTTTTCCTGATGCGTCACTGTAGATCACGTAACCTCCTAATCCTGACGGAATCGCCAATACTGGTGCAGTAGTCAGTCGCTTCTTCAACTCTTCAAAGGCTGCTTGACACTCGTCAGTCCATATAAATTCTTGATCCTTACAAGTCAGACGAGTCATAGGTGCCTCTATCCTTGAGAAGTTTTCCACGAACCGTCGGTAATATCCCGCAAGTCCAAGGAAACTCCTCACCTCTGTTGCTGATTTAGGAACAGGCCATGTCTCAACTGCTGAGATCTTCTCTGGATCAACAGAAATACCATCTCCTGTAACAACATGTCCAAGAAATGAAACTCTGTCCAAGAAGAACTCACATTTGCTGAGTTTAGCATATAACTGCTCTCTCCTCAAAGTCTCTAGAATAATCCGCAGGTGCTCCTCGTGCTCCTCGTGGCTCTTCGAATAGACAAGTATATCATCTATGAAGACGACCACGAACTGGTCCAAGTACTGGTGGAAGACTCGATTCATCAAGTCTATGAAGATCACTGGAGCATTGGTCAATCCAAATGGCATGACCAAAAACTCGTAGTGCCCATATCTTGTTCTGAATGCGGTCTTCGGAATGTCCTGTTTCCGTACCTTCACTTGGTGATATCCCGATCTCAAATCTATCTTCAAGAATACCTTAGCTCCACTGAGTTGATCAAACAGGTCATTAATGCGTGGCAGTGGATATTTGTTCTTCACTGTCACTGCATTCAAGGCTCTATAGTCAATGCACATACGCACTGACCCATCCTTCTTGGGTACAAACAACACTGGTGCTCCCCAGGGTGATGCACTCGGTCGGATGGAACCTTTCTCCTCTAGCTCTTTTAACTGTGCCTTCAGCTCGTCCATCTCCTTCTTCGCCAGTCTGTAAACATGCGATGCTATAGGTGCTGCTCCGGGTGTTAGTTCAATTGAAAACTCTACGTCTCTGTCTGGGGGTAGTCCTGGCAAATCCTCTGGAAAGACGTCTAGAAATTCTGAAATAATAGGGTGATAGACAACATCGTCCATTGCGAGCTGCATACCATCAAAGATTTTTATGGATCCTCGGGTAAACTCAAGTTCAGGCTGGCCTGGTACCTTAAAAAGAATGCTTCCTCCAAAGCAATCGAAGAAAGCGTGGTTCTTGCTCAGCCAGTCCATTCCAAGCACAATATCAAAAGACGGCATAGGAAGGACTAAGAGTTGGGCATTCATCTCCCTGTCACGTATCACTATAGGGCCCGATCTACAAACTCGACTAACTGGTACAACTCCTCCTCCGATAAGAATTCTAACACAACTAGATAATGGTGTAGAAGCAATGTTGTGTTTGGCAATAAAACTAGATGATATGAATGAGTGGGTGGCTCCCGTATCAAATAATGTCACAGCAGGAAAAGTAAAAGCAAGGGTAATACCTGCTATGACATCCACCTCATGATCCAGGTCATCTACCTCCAATGCAAAAGCTCTCCCGTTCCTCTGTGGCTGTCCATGTCCGGTCCTCATATACTGCTCCTCCTGAGTGGGTAGTGGGGGTCCTCTCTGAACTCCTCCTGCTGCTGGGGGACGGGGTGCTCCCGGTCCGGTCATCTGTTGGGCTGGCTTCGGTGCTGGAAGCGCTAGTCTCTGAATTGGTGGTGGGAGTGTCGATGTATGCATTGGGCAGTCTCTCGCCATGTGCTGCCCGGAGCCACATCTCAGACACTGACCCAAGCGAGTCCGACAATCTCTCGCTACATGTCCGCATTTCCCACAATAATTGCAGTGAGGCTTCTCTGGATTCTGGTATGGTCCAGCTCTGTGTTGCTGATGCTGCTGTGCTAAGGGACGTCTGATAGGTCCTCCCTGTTGTGTCCTGGCTGGTCCTTGCTGTATCCTTGCTGATCCTTATTGTGTCCTCAGCTGACCTCCTCTTCCTCTGCTAATGGTTTCTTGAAATCTGGCCTCTGTCAGTAGTTCAGCATAAGAGACTCGGGACTGCGAGCTTGTATAATGTTGTAGCTCCTGGGTCAGACCTTGATGAAATCTCTTAGCTTTAGCCAAGTCATTTGGTATTAAAGCAGCGCCATATTTGCTGAGTCGACTAAACTCGGCATCATACTCGTCCATTGTTCTGTTCCCCTGCTCTAAGTGAAGAAACTGATCATACAAGGTGTCCCTGACAGTGTCCGGGAAGTACTTTCCCTCAAAGAACTCCAAGAACTGCTCCCAAGTCTGGTAAGTACCCAACTGGCGCTCCATGGATTCCCACCAGTGATGGGCATTACCATCTAGAAGCGTCCGTACACCCGTCATCCATAGGTCCGTGGGTAACTGCGATGCCTCCAGTAGCTTCTGCGTGTGAGTGATCCAGCTGGTGGTCTCCTCCGGGCTCTCAGTGCCCTTGTACTGCCTTGCACCCATCTGAACAAAATCCTTTACTGACCCAACCTTAGCTCGAGGTACTGGAGCTAGTGTTTGGGCTGGTACAGTAGCATGTGCAGCCATCCTCTCCAGTGCTGCCAAAAATTCTTTTCTCTGCTCGACTGCCTGCTGCCTCTGCTCGGCTGCCTGCTGCCTCTGTTCCTGTATCATCATCTGAAAGAATTAGAACATCTGCGCTTGGCCATCTTGCGGTACTGGTGCAGGTGGAAGGTTCTCAATAGGTGAAGCGGGAAGATCAGATAGAACTGGGGTGTGAGTCTGTCCATCTGGCCCCGGAAGCCTAGGAATCGTTGGGGTCCCTCCTTGAGTCTGACCATTGACTCCAGAAGTTGCATCACCATCGGCGGCAGTACATCCATTCTGCAAATCCATCTCTCTGCAGTTGATGTACGAAATAATTAGAAAAAGTACAGGAATCAAACAGGATACAAGTATTAAATAGGAAGGATGAATTTCAATCAAGCGTGGATGAGATCCTTATACTCTATTCCTATACGCAGGCTTGTTCGGTACAGTCACGTAACCGAGACAATATATTCTTGACCTGCATGGGCCACCACAAAAATATGTCACGCCCCAGTCCCAAAATACGTAGGACTAGGAATACGTAACACGCCAGCCGTATGTATACGAACTCCAATATATGGAAACCATATACACACGTACGCTGTACATGAATATCCAATCCACAGTGGTAAATATATGTCACAATAAGTCACACGCAGTTCTATATCTCATCCACAGCACAAATAATAGAATAAAGGAAATCAATAACTGAATATCAAAGAAGCAGTCTCAAATAGTAATCTCAAAGTGTGATAGTCGGGTGGAAACAAATCCACTGCAAATCGACTCTAATGAACTACTAAAGAGAGAAGAAAATAAACTCTAATATAAGAATAAATGTCTAGAAAAGAATAGCAACTAGAATCTCTAAACAGCTGCAATGAATCACATATAATCAGAAGGTAAGATCTCCTCAGACTGATAGGTAGCATCAGGTCCAGGTCCATACTCCTGCGGATACTCCTGCTCACCTATATCTGGAAGGGACCAGGTCCTCAGAGGGACGTAACAAGATACAAAAAGCATATGCCAATAAAGTACTGAAAATAAACATCCATTGGGGTCGCCTAACCATCTATGTGAATGCAGTTTGAGAATAACTTTCTAACAAGTGGGCTATCTGGCCATAAATAGGATTGGCATAGTTCTCTTGGAGATCCAGGGGCCTACAAAGGCACGACGACTTTCAAACGTCGGAGGCCCGCCATGATAATATATAGGGGTCATTATGACGGCGTATCTCCGGCGGAGCGTACGGGTTACACAAGGAAAGTGCAAAGGAGCCCAAATACGGTACTTGTTGTTCTCCCCACCCAATGCTCTAAGCATGTCATGTCCATGACACGATAATACCTCTAATAACCGCCAGGTCTACTAGCATGCAAAGTTTCTATTGGCAGTTATCCCTATCCGTCGCACGACCTATACGTACCAGTGGCCAGCCGAATACGCAAGTCCGTGTCCTACATGTGACTCACACTCGTGTATGAATAGTGTCATGGCCAATAAAACATAAATGCCTCATGAAAATGGGGTAGTCTCATAAAGTAGGTCCAATGCATATACATAAATAAAACATAGTACGACGATACCGTCGTTGCACCCAAGTTTCCTTGGACGCGCAGTTTATATAGCAGTTTAAAATAAATGAACTAAATAAACAGAAAATAAACATGCATGCCTCATATGGAATGTAAAAACAGTACAATGGCAAGGTATACTTGCCTGACAAGAAATCTGTAAAGTGTACGCGCCCAACTGTCAAGGACACAGAACCTGGAACTAAGGACTCCGAACAAACGTCTCCGGATGCTGAAATAAACATCACCAACATTTCTGGAATGAGCAAAATAGCTAAAAAGCACATTCCTTTCGTCCAATTTGGACACAGGGGCAAAACGGTAATTTTGGGTAAAAGTGGGGTCCACGTGTGGCCCACTTTGCACCGAAAAGCGTGCCAAGGGTAAAAGTCTCTAAATGGGACAAACTATAGGTCAAACAACTCTAGATGTCAATACGAACCCAACGGTATATCCAAATGTGGATTCCGATGGGCCGAACAAAATTATGTCCAAAAAGTCAATTGTGGGGCCCGCCAATTGGCGATTTGGTCAACTGTCTCAGAATCGCGTGAAATTTGGGTCACAGGACCAGCGCGTTACCACGAGTCCAGTGGCGCAAGTTTCGTCGCTATCTGACAAGCGTGCACAAAATACGTGCGAGTTCCATAAAAGTTGTGACACCAAATGTGTCTGCAGATACGGCCTGATTCCGGCGCGTACACGCGTCCGAATCAGTCCCCACGAAATTTCACGTGTCCGGTTACGCTGTGTGCACCATGCGGTACACTTGGTACACGGCGGGGCGATCCCGTTTGGCGGGGCACGCTCCGTTTTCCAACTTTTAAAAAACTGGAAAAAGTGGGTGCGTGCAGTTTTGTGACGAATATAATTATGTCCACAGCGACTAATAGCATAGGGTTATTTAACAGAAAATAAACTAGGTCAGGTATTCTACAGGTATCAAAAAGAATCACCGAATTCGGATCTCTGTGGTGGGAGATACGAACTCGGCAATATGGGTGGTCATTCTGGAATTCTACGATTCCAGAATTGAGTCTGTCCGTCCACTTTGGACGCTGTTTTTCACCTAGGGGCACACGTTTTCCGAGGTTGGCTATAAAACAAATATTGGAGAGGGTTAAGGGATGATCATACCTATGAAAATGGAACAGCGTTTGGTCGAGCGAGTCGACGGGAAATTACTCCGGAGCGAAGGTGCCTCGAGTGGGAAACTGCAGCGCGCGAGGTCGGAGTCGACGGAATGGTTGGATGGCTTGGGGGCTTCTCTGGCTGCGGTGACGGCTCTAGATGGGAAGAGAAGGTCTGGAGATTCTAGGTTAGGGTTTTTGGGATGAGAAACTATATATATATATATTATATATTAAGAGAGAGGGAAATAGCGGACGGGTTTCGCGGGCAAATGCCGCTGAAGCTAACTAGGGCGGGTCTGGGTAATAGGCTGAATTGGGCGGTCATTCAGCAACTAAGCCGAATTGCAAGTTGCTGCTAAGGTACTTTAGCAAAATGCTAAAGTTGCTGGGTGTATTCTAAGTAGGTTATTTGTTATTATTATTATTATATTATTATTAGTGTTATTAAATTTCTATTAAATAATTCTTTTTCCTTTCTTTCTTTTCCTAGTAATATATGCATATATATATATATTTGTATATATATATATATATATATATATAATATATATACTCATAGGAAAATTTATAGATTAGGGTAATGCACATCGTTAGGCTAGCAACTGCTCAAGGGGTGTCCTACAAGGAATAAATTCCGAAAAATTCATGATGGTCCCATAAGTCCTCTAAGTGCCCGAACACCTAACATAAAAATTATTAAAAATCTATTTCTCCTATTTAGACCTAATTATTACAATTTAATTAATAATTAATAAATAAAGGTATATACGATTTTCTAGGAAGGGGGTTTTACATTGGTTGAAGAAAATTCTAGATCTAGTTTTGAAATGAAAAGAGGAGAGAGAAACTTTTTTCCCTCTTTATAATGGCTGGTCTCCCTTGCCCCTTTCTCAAGATACTATGTAATATCTATTATACCCCTTGGGGCCTCTCATAAAGAAATAATTAAGGAGGAAAGGTTCTAGTCTAATGGTTTAATTAAACTAATCATCCTCCTAATGAATGGGCTTCTAGTTGGGCTCAATTCTAACAATTGTAAATGTTGGTCCATGAGTCTAAACTAAACTGGTTAGGTCCACTAACACAAGTCCAAAACAATAAACTAACATCTAACAATAATTAAATAATACAACAATAATTATACAATATGCATAATATTTAATTAATTATAAAATTACTGAAATATTATTTCCTAGAAAATATGGTAGTGACAAGTCTACCCCCCTTAAAATAATTTTATCCTCGAAATTAAAAGACGAAAACTACCCCCAAAAAATAAACCTAACATAACAGAAAAGAACATAACATAACTAGGAAAGAACATATCTCAAGGCATAAACAAATATGGATAACGCTCTCGCATTTCATCCTTTCTCTCCCAGGTAGACCCCCCCGGAGAGTGATGCCTCCATGCGACACGTACCAAAGAAATAGTCTGGTTCCTCAGCGCCTTCTCTCTCTGATCCAGAATCTCAACTGGCTGCTCTGGATAGCTAAGAGTAGGGCCCACCTCTATCTCCGAGTGATCAACCACGTGACTAGGATCTGCTACGTGCCATCTCAACTGCGATACGTGAAACCCGTTGTGCACTCCCTCCAATGCAGGTGGTAAGTCTAGTCTATAAGCAACTACACCGACCCTCACTAGGATAGTGAAATATCCGATGAATCGCGGACAAAGCTTCCTACCTCCACTGAAGTAAATCGTGCCTAGTGTTGGAGAAATCCTCAGAAACACCAAATAACCCAACTAGAACAAAATACAACCTTAAGAACATTATCTATAATAAATAACCAATAACAAGCACAAAACAAAAATCTAAATTATACCTCAAACTCCACTCTTGGCTTTCACCTGCTGGCATACTAAGCATCTGGATACAAACTGCGTCACTTTCCTCTTCATACCATACCACCACACACTCTCTTGCATATCTCGATATATCTTGTTGGCACCTGGATGTATGGAATACTGAGAGCGATGCGCCTCCTGCAACACTTCCCCACTCAGCTCCCTACTAGGCACACACAATCTAATACCATGCCACAAAGAACCATCCTCAGTAATGGTGAAATCATACTCCAATCCTGCTCTCACCTGAGCTCTGATGCTCCTCAGAGATATATCCTCATACTGGGTTGCCTTGATCCTGTCCATCAAATCTGAGTATATCTGTAATCCCCACATCTACATAGCCAACCTAGGAACTATCACCTCAATGCCCAAGCTCTCCAAGTCCTCCAACAAATATTGATCCTGCATCAAGAACATAACTATCGGATACCTGCTCAAGGCATCGCTAACTACATTAGCTTTTCCAGGATGATACTGCAAAGATATGTCAAAATCCTTCATCAGTTCCAACTACCGACGCTGCCTCATGTTCAACGCCTTCTGCGTAAAAATGTACTTCAAGCTCTTGTGGTCTGTGAAGATCTCCACACGCTCTCCGTATAAATAGTGTTTCCATAACTTCAGGGAAAAGATGACTGCTACCAACTCCAAATCATGGGTAGGATAGTTCTTCTCATGAGTACACAATTGCTTGGATGCATAGGCAATCACTTTCCTATTTTGCTGAAGAACACAACCCAAACCTTTCCCCGATGCATCACTATAAATAGTGAAACCTCCAGACCCTCATGACAACGTTAAAATAGGAGCAGATGTCAACCTCTTCTTTAATTCCTCAAAAGCAACCTGGCAATCCTCCGTCCAAACAAACTCTACATCCTTCCTGGTGAGTCTGGTCATCTACTCGGCAATCCTCAAAAAATCTTGCACAAACTTTCTGTAGTAGCCTGTCAATCCCAAGAAACTCCTGATCTCTGCTACTGAACTCGGGATTTTCCAAGACTCCACTACTGCGATATTCTTCGGATCCACTGAAATACCATCACCAGTCACAACATGTCCCAAGAACTCCACCTTTTCCAAGAAGAACTCACACTTTGATAGCTTCCCATACATCTTCTCCTTCCTCAGCATATCTAACACAATCCGCAAATGTTCCTCGTGCTCCTTTGGTGTCTTCGAATATATGAGTATATCATCGATGAACACCACCACGAACTTGTCAAGGTACTGATGGAACACCTTATTCATTAAATTCATAAATACCGTCGGGGCATTAGTCAACCCAAACGGCATCACCATAAACTTATACTGACCATACCAAGTTCTAAAAGCTGTCTTGGGTATGTCCTCCGTCTTCACTTTTACCTGGTGGTAGTCTGATCTCAAGTCTATTTTAGAAAATACCTTGGCACCACTCAACTGATCGAACAAGTCATCAATCCATCGAAAAGGGTATTTATTCTTGATAGTGAGATTATTCAATGCCATGTAATCAATGCACATGCTTACTAATCTATCCTTCTTCGGTACAAACAATATCGGGGCTCCCCACGATGAAGAACTCGATCTGATAAACCCCTTATCCTGTAATTAGTCCACCTGCTTCTTCAGCTCGACCAACTCGCTGTTGTTTACTCTATAGACATGCTATAAAATTAGTTCTGCACCTGACACCAAGTCTATAGAGAATTTAACATCTCAATCTGGTGGCAATCCTGGCAATTCTTCAGGAAACATATCCAAGAACTCTGCTATCAACGGATACGACAACTCATTGCCTTCCACCATAGCTCCGCAGATAATACCTTCTCCCTGCTCTGCAGCTCCTCTAGCAAACTCGAACTCTGGCTCTCCCGACGGACCAAACAAAACTTTACCTCCTCTATAATTTATACTAGCACGGTGCCTACTCAACCAATCCATCCCGAGTACAATATCGTAGCTCGGAAGTGACATTACAAGTAGACACGCACTCAACTTCCGGCCTCCCAGAGTAACTCTCTGATCCTTACAAATATTACTAACTAGGATAATGCCTCCCCCGGTCATGATCTTGCAAGTCCTAAGCAAAGATTCAGCTACCAAACCATGCTTCAGAGCAAAAGAAACAGACAAAACTATGGAAAGCACCACTATCAAACAAAGCTAAAGCTGGAATAGAATCAAGAAAAATAGAACATGCGATGACATCTCTGGTAGGCTCGTCCTCCTGGAAGGTCATAGCAAACGCTCATACCTGACGTGCTCCTCCCTGATGCTGATGTTGGATATAACGATGTTGCTGGGTCGGAAGTGGCGGTACCCTCGGCTGTACTGCAGGTGGTCTCGCCTGTGCCCTCGGAGCTGGAGCTGCTCCCTGAACTGCATGACAAGGATTGGAAGGACACTCTCTCAGCTGATGCCCTTCAGTACCACAATACAAACAAACTCCTAACCTCCTCCAGCAAACCTCCCAGATGTGGTCGGGCTTCTTGCAGTAGTGGTAAGGAGCTTGCTGTAATTGTCTCTACTGTTGTGATGTATGGTGAAACGGCACCCTAGCTGGAGTCTGGTGCTGCTGCGGCTGCTGAAAAGGCCTGGACTAGAAATAAGGATGCTTGGCAGATATTGTACTGTTGTTGGCCCCCAGAAAAGAATCGCGATCTCTCTTGAGCTTCAAACCCAACTCCCGCTCAACCTTTCGTCCCTCTGCAAGTATCTCCGAGTAGGTCCCATAAAAAGACGGAATGAGGATCTTCACTTTCCAGTTTAGACCCTCACAAAACCGAATAGCTTGAACCTTCGGCTCTCTCACCAAATACTTCGTAAATCGGCTCAGCCTGCCGAACTCTGCAGCATATTCCTCCACAGACATGCTCCCCTAAACAAGACTTGCACAAGATACACCATATATACCAGGGAATAACATCTCATGACGAGATTCGGATATACCAATATATGTAACCATCATATCAAGAAATCAAGGATATCTATACTAGATACAATAAACATAGAGGATATCATAAATAAGAAACTATTAGAGAATGTACTTGCCTGAAGTCTAGTGAATAGTCTCACAAATGTCCAGTACGGTGCCTCGAAGACCTAGATAGGGAATATAACATCAATACAAGATTTCGGAATGAAAATAAGTTAAACTAGTCCACATCTAGGTCAAAGAGCCATTTCTAAGTCAAAATAGTCAAACTAGGTCAACTCTAAGTCAAACCGGTCAAACTTGGTCAAACTACCTATTTTCAGGTTGCATTAGTCAATCTCTAAGATATTGGGTCCATACACTAAGAAACTAGGCCACACTAGCTAAACTTAGGATACTAAGATACCGTATCGCAAGATACGTAAACAAGAGATACAGAAATAGTATATATGCATACACAAGCAATAATATATATACTAATCCTAATCACAAATACTAAGTGGATACCTTGGCTTTGAACCAATGCGGTATCGCACCATTAAACCCCCATTTTGATACTCAAGTCCAATACCTTGAGAATCGACCAATACCTTGACATTTATCTTGGTATCTCAAGGTAAAGCGATAACTAGTAGATATTAGCTACCCAACTCAAAACCATATGTACATATATACATGTATACATCTACATATATAGATAACTTAAAATACATAAGTATATATGTGTAGATCTATCTCACTAATAAATTACATGTATATACATATAGTTATTAACTAAACTAGGCAACTTACCAAATCTATCAACTAGATAATAACCAAATGTTAACTAACACTAACTAGATAACTAAGTGGATAACTAATTACTATAACTAGCTATCACTTAACTAACTAAACATACTACCTAACTCTGTAACTTGCTGCTGCCCCTGCTTCTCCAAGTTGCTACTGCTTCTCCAAGTTGTTGCTGCTGCTGCTTCTCTAAGTTGTTGCTGCTGCTGTTTCTCTAAGTTGATGCTGCTACTGCTTCTCTAAGTAGTTGCTACTGCTGCTTCTCCAAGTTGCTGTGCTGTTGCTCCAAGTAGCTGCTGCTGCTGAGGTTCCCGACCCTCCTCTTGCACACACACACTTCATACATAAACACATGACTACACACACACACACACACACACACACACACATATATATCTATATATATATATATATAAGTAACATACACTCGTACACATATGTATATATATATAGACTCAACATATGTACATATACATAGGGTATCAACACCTTACATAATACATATAGATACACACATACACATAGGTAGATATATCACTCCCTCTCATACATAACATATATATATATAACATACGTATATATATACTTAACACATTTATATACATGTATATATATATATATATATATATATATATACATACACAATCACATAGCTATATACATGCATAACTATATGGTATCATATAATTACATATACTTATAAATATACATAACACTATATCTATATACATATGTATACATATATTACCAATAGCTAAGAACAATGGAAATTAGAACTAGAAATGAACATCACAAACACGTGGAGTGCATCGCACCCGTATCACACTAGATCTATGATACGCTTGCGATACGAGTCCACTACACAACCAAACATACCCCGAAGGACACAAGCAAGTCTAAATTACTATATATGAACAATATAAAGAGTCTAAACACATATCTAATTGTCCGTGTCAAAATATGACATGCAAAAAGCCCCGTATCAAAGGAAAAACCCCCAAATCAATACGTATCACCAAATTGTTGGGATACGACCTACACGTATCCAATTATGGATACGATACTAGCCACAAACAAGAAATCATATGCCAAATTGATCTATATAACCAACTGACAAACACAACAAGTGTCTATCCCGAAATTCCCCCAAAATTGACACAAAAAGCCCCATAACTTTCTCCATAGGCCTCCTATGAACTCAATTCCAATTCCTATGGGTAGCCTATGCATATGGGGTAATTTATCATGGTTAAATCTCAGATTTAGTACATAATTAAAGAGAAAAAACTGAATTATACCTATTGGAAGATGGATTCCCAATGCAACCTCCAAATTTGATAAATTTGGCCTTCAACTTGTAGATCCTTGCTTTCTCCTTCTAGATCCTTGCTCTATTAGTCTCCAATGGTGATTTGGGAAGAAATTGGGATGAAATTTGATAAGGAATTGATATAGGAATGAAATAATTTGGTTGAGAAAAATTTTAGATCTAGTTTTGAAATGAAAAGAGGAGAGAGAAACTTTTCTCCCTTCTTTATAATGGCCGAACCCCCTTGCCCCTTCCTCAAGCTACTATGCAATATTCATTATACCCCTTAGGGCCTCTCATGATGAAATAATTAAGGAGGGAAGGTTCTAGTCTAATGTTTTAATTAAACTAATCATCCTCCTAATGAATGGGCTTCTAGTTGGGCTCAATTCTAATAATTGTAAATATTTGTCCATGAGCCTAAACTAAACTAGTTAGGTCTACTAACCCAAGTCCAAAATAATAAACTAACATCTAATAATAATTAAATAATACAACAATAATTACACAACATGCACGATATTTAACTAATTATAAAATTATCAAAATATCCTTTCCTAGAAAATATGGTAGTGACAATTACTAGGTGTATTTATGTGTATATATTATAGATTCAACGGTGTGGTTATGGGGTTCTGTCAATGGGTTGATTGTGTTCAGAAGTTGGACTGATGTAGAGAGTAGGATAGTATCAGACAATTGGGGGTTCTAGTGCTGAGGTTGCATATGCAACTAGGTGTACTGGCATGTGTCGAGTAGGGTACCTGCTCTTGTTGCAGTCAGTCGCAACAACTAATTATGGCATGTCAAGCAACAGACTTGGGAGAGTACTGCAGTACTTTAAATTACCAGAGCATCAAGTGGGGTTGCGATATAACAAGTATTAGAGTATAGATGATAGGATGACTTTAGGTTCACAATGGTGCAGTCTGAACCATAGATAAGTGGTGTAGCAGTAGGGAGGAATAGGAGAATGCATTAGTGAAGATTGGAGCTGTCAGTTGCAGGGTGCAAGAATATCTACAGCTCTGTTATGAGTAGTGCTTGGTTCAGTCATGAGGGTATTGAGAGGGTGGATATGGTTGCCAGTTCATATTTTGATAAAGGAATATGTAAGTGATTAGGTGTGTGTATAAATACTATTGAGAATATGTGTGTGATTGTATTAGTATAAATATTCGGGTGACATGAGGGAGAAGCACACTAGTTAAAGAGAAACTATAAAGGATGTTTCAGCCATGTTACTGTCGAGTTTTGCACAAATGGGGAGCAACACAGTGGGCAAGAGATTGGGGTCTGCTGCATAGCATATAGGAGAAGATGTCAAATCTGTAAGGGGTTTGAGATGAGGGTATTATCTATTAGTTAGTTAGTTGGTTAATTGATTAGTTAGTTTAGTTATGTATTGTGGTTTAGTTAAATCAGTTAGCTACTGTTAGTTTAGTTGAGTGTTAGTATATGTTAGATTGTTAGTGTTACCTGTTAGTGTAAGTTAGATGTTATGTTAGTATAAGTTAACATGTTAATGTTAGTTAGTATATGTTAGTAGTTAATTACTTAGTGTATATAGAAATGTCTATTAGTATCAGTAAGGATTATAAGTTAAATTAGTATATATATATATATATATATATATATATATATATATATATATATATATATATATATATATATATATATATATATATATATATATATATATATATATATATATATATATATATATATATATGAGTTAACTTAGTATATAACTAAGTTATCATTTAGTATTGAGTTAGTGTAGTAGTGATGTCAGTTATCAATTAGAGTATTATATATAAGTTGGTGTATATTAAGTATTAGTTAGTATTGGTTTTGATACTAGGTGTAGAATTACCTTGAGATAAGCCAAGGTAACATTGGGGTATGAGTTGTCACTAGTATTGGTCTAGAAATATAGGTAATGAACTTGTATAGCTAATATAAGTTAGTGTTAGCTAGTTAGTGACCAATATGGATGGATTACTTTAGTGTAGACCTAGAAACTTATGTATGGCTTGAGTTTGACTAGTTTGACTAAGATTGACCTAGTTTAGCTAGAACGACCTAGAAATGGCCTAGAAATCATACCTTAGTGCATTTTATCATATTTATCACTTTATTATACCTAGCTGACCTGCCATTCATAAATAGGTGTGTGTGACACTAGCTCGAACACCGAGTGACATCTTTTGCTCAGGACCAAAGACGAGTACATCTCTTTGTTAGTTTTCATTCTTGATAGTGTATATATCACATGTTCTAGAAATGTTTACTTAATTTTGACACAGTAGTTACACATGGATCCTGTCAAGGGATGTTATCGCCTACCATATTCAGCGGGTACTCCTTCACATGTATTCTATCGTGTATATTGGGTATTGGTTAGCATGTACTCCGTGTTCACACACTGCTCGTGTTCACTATGCTTGTATTCGTGTTCTTAATGTGTCGTGATTGGATCCATAAGTATTGGCTGGGGGGTGGGAGAGTAAGAGTTGGTTATGTGATCAAGCCCAAATATATTCATGTAGATGTCGATTATATATCACAGGTGCAATCGAGTTACCATACTATATTCGTGTTCAACCTAATTGATCACATAACGAACTTATACTCCAAGGCTCATTAGCTAGTTTTATCTATTTATATTACTTGCAGACATTACATATTGCATATTTCCTTTCTAATACATTATTTGTTTACTTTAGTTAATTTTTATTTTCTTTTACTAGTTATCTTGTATTCTTTTCTATACCTGTCATATGTGCTCTACCATGTATCTGGAACTGCCTCTAGAGTTTTGTACTTCGCTCCAATCATGATTAGATATAATTTTTAGATGATTGGCTTGAGGAGTAGTGCCTTATTTACTATGGGCCGCATGATGGCGAACCTTTAGAGGATACTCCCTATAGTAGGAGAACCTAGTGCCAGTGACTGAGGAGGCTTAGACTTATATTATTTAGACATTGTATTAGCCTTATTTTAGACTCATAGTGTGGACTTGTGGATGTTTTTATTCTTATTTCATCTCTCTATTCCATATCGTGCTCTATCTTCCTTAGTTTTATATTGTGATTGAGTATTGATCTCTTATCATGTTATTATAATGGTTCCTACATTTGGAGTTGAGATAACATTGATATATACCTTATATATATATTATATCATATGTTTAGATAGTATTATTGACCTAGATAGTGTTTTATGTCATTCTTACGATATAGGTTGGGCGTTGTTTATGTACTCGTACCCCCATTCTGGGTGCGAGTCATGACATATTTTTAGTGGTGGCCCATACAGGTTAAGTGATCGCAAGTAGTACGATTTCTTAGTGGTGCCCATAATTAGAGTTGCGACGAGCCTACTTTAGGATATAGGATATAGGCTGAGAGTATACTCAATTACAGCTAGGAACACTTCCAACTTATCTATTTTGCTATCCTTATCGATATGAATGCTTGTTTACTTTGAATAATTATGTCCTTCTTTGAGGATATCGTATCTTACTCAATATTGATTCCATTGTTCAATTTATATTCAGGATGTCGTCGAAGATACGATCCCAGTGCTTACGCGTAGTGTTAGCGAGGTCGGTCACTTCGTCACCTCCGAGGAGAGTAGTAGCAGCCATTTCTCCATCAGCTCTAGTTCAGATGGCCGCATCACCAGTCCAGGTGGGCATTACTGCACCAGCTTTTGGGGTTGCTCTACCTCCAGTCCAGAGGATAGTGCCTACAACTTCACAAAGGACGTTGCCTATAGCTTTAGAGGAGCTACTACCACCAGCACCAGCAGTTGATCCAGCACAGGTATTTTTACTCTTTCAGCAGATGATGGAGGCATAGAGGGCCCAGGCGAGGGCCCAGCAGTGCTAGTCTGAGGTCATGAGATAGGGAATTAAGAATGCCCACCAGCTTGCACTCGCCGCAGTCGAGAGAGTTGTCTTGTTTCAGCCACAGGTAGCACCACCTCCGTAGGTCCCACAGTAGCCATGGTCGGGGACTATCATTGATTTTAAGAGGATAGCGCCTAAGGACTTTAAAAGCATCAAAGTGATTATTTATAATGACGACTGGATTGAAGACATAGAGAGGAAGCTACGGCTGGCACAGATTCCAAAGAGCCTGTTAGTGGAGGCAGTAGGGAGCATAATATATGATATTGCTTTGACATGGTTCAGGACAGACCCAAGGATCTCAGCGTTTGGACTTACTTGGAAAAATTTTAAAGAGGTTTTTAAGGAGAAGTTATTTCCAAACGTGGCTCTGATTTCTCAAGTGAGCCAGTTTTAGTACCTTATCCAGGGCAGCATGACGGTGGACGAGTATGCAATAGAGTACTACAGATTAGGTCACTTTGTGTAGGGACATAATCCCTGGGGGAAGGATTGAAAGTTTAGAAAGGATCTGAACTGGGAGATCAAATCCCATACTAGCGAATATCGCACCACTATATTTTAGGAGATCCTAGCACATACACAACAGGCGAGAATGATTTGGAGCTTGGCTTCAAGAGAATTAGGGATCCTTTAGGATCTCGCAGTAGTGTGAGCCCAGTAAAGCGATCTCACTTTCAGCAGCAGAATCAAAAATACTTCCAACAGTCAGAGGCCATCTCAACCGGCTATTCCTTGCCCATTCTGAAAGAAGCCGGGATATGGATGGGAAGAATGCAAAATAAAATTAGGCCAATATTTGTTCTGCGGATCAGGAGACGACTAGTTAAGGGCTTGTCATAGGGCTCCAATTCGTCTAGCTCAGGGTGGGTCCCAGGCACAGAGAGCACCCACAAGACTACCGGAGGGACAACGGAGAGGACTTCCGTTGCTGACATAGCAACATAGGTTCACACAACACCAGCAGCAGTAGAGAGGTGCACAGCAGGGGAGAGCTTTTGCCTTGACCATCGAGGAGGAGGAGCCAGTTGGAGATGTCATCTCAGTTTTAGTCTATCATGATGCTTTTTAAGATCATGCTTTATTTGATTCTGGTGCTTCACATAGCTTTGTATCTGTATCTTTTGCTTTGAAGCATCATCTTGAGGCTGAACCATTGGTGAGGACTTTCCAGATCTCGACCAGGGGTGGCATTATCCTGGTCAGTGATGTTTTCAAGGATCGGAGAATTTTTTGTGAGGCCGAGAGTTGAGCGCGAGTCTACTCGTAATTCCACTTTCGAGCCACGACATAGTACTTGGGATAGATTGGTTAAGTAGGCACCATGCTAGTATTGATAATCATGGAGAAAGAGTTTTATTTCAGATGCCAAGAGAACTAGAGTTTGAATTCGTCAGAAGAGCAGCAAAGCAGAATGAGTGAGACTTCTGTGGAGCTATGGTGGAAAAGCAGAAGCCACCATATTCGTTGATTGCAGAGTATATGGGCATATTTCCAGAGAATTTATCGGGGTTGCCACCATACAGAGATATGGAGTTCTCAATACACTTGGTTCCAAGTGCAGAGCTAATATCACGACACATCTATTGGGTGAACAATAATGAACTAGCGAAGTTGAAGAAGCAGGTGGATAAGTTACAAGACAAAGGCTTTATTCGCTCCAGTTCATAACCATGGGGTGCTCCGATATTATTTATACCAAATAATGATGGATCGGTACGTATGTGTATTGACTATAAGGCTCTTAACAACCTCACTATCAAGAATAAATACTCGTTGTCGCATATTGATGATCTGTTTGATCAGTTGAGCGGAGCGAAGGTATTCTCGAAGATAGACTTGAGGTCGGGGTACCACCAGGTAAAAGTGAAGAAGGAAGATATTTTGAAGATAGCTTTCAGGACTCGGTATGGGAAGTTTGAGTTCTTGGTGAAGCCGTTTGGGTTGACCAATGCCCTGACGGTATTCATGAACTTGATGAATAAGGTATTTCATAAGTACCTGGATCAATTTGTTATGGTTTTCATTGATGATATATTGATATATTCGAAGACCCTGAAGGAGCATGAGAAGCACCTAAGGATAGTTCTGGAGACCCTCAGGAAAGAGAAGCTGTTTGGCAAGCTTTCGAAGTGTGAGTTCTTTCTTAATAAGGTTGAATTCCTCGGACATATGATTACAAGAGACGGGATCTCAGTAGACCCGAAGAAGATATCAGCAATTGATTCGTGGTCTACCCCGAGTTCAGTGGCAAAGATCATAAGCTTTCTTCGATTACCAGGCTATTATCGAAGATTTGTTCAGGACTTCTCCAGGATTGCAGCGCCGATGACTAGGCTGACCAGAAAGGACGTAGATTTTTTTTGGACAGAGTGTCAGGCCGCCTTTGAGAAGCTGAATAAAAGGTTGACTACAGCTCCAGTATTGACGTTGCCATAAGGATATGAGGATTTTCTATATACAATGATGCTTCGGGTAAGGGTTTGGGATGTGTTTTGCAACATAACGGGAAGGTGATTGCCTATGCTTCCAGACAATTATTCTCTCATAAGAAGAATTACCCTACCCATGACTTGGAATTGGCAACAGTCATCATTTATCTAAAGATATGAATACACTACTTGTATGGAGAGCGTGTGGAGATCTTTACAGACCACAAGAGCTTGAAGTATGTATTTACACAGAAAGAGACCAACATGAGGCAGCTGCAATGGATGGAGTTAATGAAGGACTTCGATATTTCTTTGCAGTACCATCCAGGTAAGGCCAACATAGTCGCTGATACTTTGATCAGGTATCCAGTGGCTACGTACTTGACGAGGGACAGACATTTATTGGCCAACCTTGACAGCTTGGGTATTGAGGTGCTAGTTCTTGGAGTTGCGGTACAGATATGGGGACTTCAGGTACAGTCAGAGTTGATGTACAAGATCAGAGCTGCACAGTTCGAGGATGAGTCTCTGAGGAGCATAAGAGCGCAGGTCTGGATAGGATTGCCAGAGGACTTCAGTATTTCAAAGGATGGATAATTGCGGCACGGTACCAGATTGTGTATGCCAAGTAGAATATTGTGCGAGGAGGTTCTTCAGGAGGTGTATCGATCTCAGTACTCTATGCATCCAGGCACCAAAAAGATGTATAGAGACATGAGAGAGCACGTTTAGTAGTATGGTATGAAGCGGGAGATGGCAAGCTTCATATACAGATACTTGGTATGTCAGCAGGTAAAGATGGAAAGGCAGAGACAAGGTGGATTGCTTTAGTCTTTACCCATTCCAGAGTGAAAATGGGAGCATGTGACGATGGATTTTGTTTTAGGGCTTTCGCCTTCTCCAGGAGGGAAAGACGTGTCACTACCCACACCCGGTGTAGGGATGCAAGTCGGGAACAACGCCCAGCCTATGCTGCAGAATCGGCTATAGAACGCTGTTGGGTAATCTATTTAATATAGTAAGCCATCAATAATATCAATATACTCAATCACAAATCTAAGATGGAGAATAACACAAATAAGATAAAAGAATAGAATAGTCACCATACAACTCATGAGTCAAAATAATAACATCAATGAGTCTAAAGAAATACTAAGTAATAAGCTGGAGACAAATCCAGTACAAAAGAATATTAAGAAGCTATAAATCCCGGATCATCTGTCTCAGTCGGGATGAGTACCTCCTAAGCCAGGGTCTCTGACTCTAAGACCACAACATCCTGAGGCCCGTAATGAGTAGGGTACCACTCCTTAGTGCCATCTGGAAAAAATATATCCAGTCGAGAAAAGAGCAGAGTACATCTCTAAAAGTAGTTCTAATCAATAATATAAACTATGTAACAGTAAATAGATGTGAATATACAAGATGCAATAATAGATACAAGAGATATACAATAAAGAAAATATTGGAAATAAATACAAGAATGAACAATATGGCAATGAACAAGAATACTAAAAGACTAAGTGAGTGAGTACTAGCTTTAACATATGATCGGCTTGGGAACTTGATACAAGATATATGGCATGGCTAATCATACGTGCGGTGTATGATTAGCATTATTCAATGAACAAGACTTGATACTAGGGGGTATGATCACATATCTACACTATATACTCCCCAACCCCGACTGGTATAGTGGATCCAACCATGGTACGCTATGGCACGGGATTCCCTAGGAAGATATCTAGTCTTTTCGAGAATCAGTGTCTGTACATGTACAAAAAACAAGAAAATAAGGCTTACACAAGATACACCAAATATACCAAGAAATAATATCTCATGACGAGATTCGAATATACCAATCTGTATAACCATCATGTCAAGAAATTATGGATATCTATACTAGATACAATGAACATAGAGGATATCATAAATGAGAAACTATCAAAGAATGTACTCGCCTGAAACTTGGTACACAGTATCACAGATGTATGGTACGGTACCTCAAAGATCTAGATAGGGAATATAATATCAATACAAGGTTTCAGAATAAAAATAAGTTAAACTAGTCAACATCTAGGTCAAAGAGCCATTTTAAAGTCAAAATAGTCAAACTAAGTCAACTCTAAGTTAAACAGGTCAAACTTGGTCAAACTACCTATTTCTAGGTTGCATGAGTCTAGCTGAAGGATATTGGGTCCATATACTAAGAAACTAGGCCATATAAGCTAAATCTAGAATACTAAGATACCGTATCGCAAGATAACAAGACATGGAAATAGCATATTTGCATATCCAATCAAATATATATATACTAATCCTAATTACAAATTCTAAATGGATACCTTGGCTTTGAACCAATGTTGTATCGCACTACTAAACCTTCATCTTGATACTCAAACTCAAATACCTTGAATATCCTAAGTAACTTGACACTTACCTTGATATCTCAAGGTAAATGTGATTCTAATATATAGTAGCTACCCCACTAGCTATATCTACTAAGACATGTATATATCAATCCAATATAGTTTCTAGTATGTACTAACATAAATATTGAATACCAACTACCCAACTAATCACTATCTACTAATACCATACCCATATACACATATCTATATATATAGATAATTTACTAACTAACTAACTAACTAGTTAACTAACAATAACTATTACTAGTTAACTAGCTAACTAACTATTTAACTAAACTACTAAAGAAACCAACTTATCAATTAACCAATCACCTAATTAACTAACTACCCACAATCCATATACCTCAACTAAACTAACTGATACTTGTAGATATTGTACTGATGGCACCTCAAGCTGAACTGCTAGCTAATGCAGTGGTTGTTGCACCTTCTCTTGTTGCTGCTGCTGTTGCTCCTTCTCTTGCTGCTGCTGCTGCTCCTTCTTTTGCTGAACTGCTGCTGCTCCTTCTCTTGCTGCTGCTGCTGCTCCTTCTTTTGCTAAACTGCTACTGCTCCTTCTCTCTCTTGCCTACACAACCTTTTACACATATATACACGCATTACTATATACATATATATATATATATATGGATGTATCTACATATATATACATAGATATACACCCAAGTGAACTTCCCTCATCTTATACAAATATATATATAATCATGCACATACATATATATGTTTCAACTTACATATATACATATAGGTAGATACATCACATCCTCTCATACATACTTATAGATATAGTAGCATCATACACATAAATACACTACTTACATATATGTATAACAGTCCTCTCTTCTGTACACCTATGTACATATATTACCCTCCTCTCAACTATACATATATGTATATATATACAAACACATATACATAAGTACATATATATAAATACATATTTACATATATATGTATATGAACATAACACATATACACTACTAGATTCTATACATATATATATATATATATATATATATATATATATATATATATATATATATAACTAGTTATATATAATTATGCATACCATATAATATAGATACACATAATATCAATATGCATATAAATACACAATCATATAGCTATATACATATATAACAACCATATGCATATAGATATCTATACTCATATACTATATACATATGTATACATATATCACACATAGCTAAGAACAATGGAATTTGAATCTAAAAATGTAACACAACAAACACGTTGAGTGCACCATACCCGTATCACACTAGATATATGATACGCTTGCGACACGAGTCCACCACACAACCAAACGTACCCCAAAGGACACGAGCAAGTCTAAATTACTATATATGAACAATACAAGGAGTATAATATACGCCTACGTGTCCGTGTCAAAATATGACATGCACAAAGTCCCGTGTCGGAGGAAAAATCCTAAAATCAACACGTATCACCAAATTATTGGGATACGAACCACACGTATCCAATTATGGATATGACACTAGCCACAAACAACCGAACGCATGTCAAATTGATCTATATGATCAATTGACAAATACAACAAGTGTCAATCTCAGAATTCCTCCAAAATTGACACAAAAAGCGTCATAACTTTCTCCATAGGCCTCCTATGAACTTAATTCCAATTCCTATGGGTAGCCTATACATATGGGGTGGTTTCTCATGGTTAAATTTTAGATTTAGAACCTAATTAAAGAGGAAAAACTGAATTGTATCTATTAGGATATGGATTCCCTATGCAACCTCTAAATTTCATAAAATGTGCCTTCAACTTGTAGATTCTTGCTCCTCTTTGTAGATCCTTGCTTCCTCCTTCTAGATCCTTCCTCTACTAGTCTCTGTAACACCCCGTTCCGCTCAAGCGGACTGCCGTCTCAAACGGCAATAGTGCAGCTGTCCCGACCCGCTTTGCCTCAAACGAGAACCAAAGGATATCCAGACTTGTCCCTACAGGAATTCAACTTAGTCTTTCAGAGGCTCGCTCAGACGTATCGCTCTACCGAGGCAAATCATCGCTAAGGTGGGTGGCTATGGTGAACTTGTCTTTGCTTAGCCAGCACACATAAAATCTGGAATATACATGCTAGTCGCTAGGTGATTCACCCCCTGCATGCTAATAAATCCAACGCACCTAGCTAAGGAAATAATCCCAACTTTTATTGCTTGCTAGAACATGGAAATGAAATACTGCTTATATTCAGACCCTCGCATGCTAAGTCCCTTAACGGTTTCATCTCTCGGCTTACCTTCGGGCCCTAGCAAACGTGTTGCTTATGTTCCTTAGAAACGCATGCTTGTCTGCTTGAATGTTACCGTGTTTTCATCCAAACCTCGGAAGACTACTAAGTAGTCATTTCGTGCCTGAACGAACCTGCAAGTATACGGGACCGCTAGGTCACCAAGGCAATCTTCGCCCCAGGAGAATTACATCAAGGCAAAAGTCATTCACTGAACAACGAAACAGGCAATGCATCTTGTCTTGTACTATTGTTGCCTCAACAGCTTGCCTCTTGTCTTATACTCTTGTCTTGTACTCTTGTTACCCCAACCAAGGCCCCGTTCGATCATGGACAACCAGTGCACAGGGTAACGGTCTCGCGGGCGATGCTGGGGCACTGGCATCGACCCGGTCCGGGCGAGACATATTGTTCTTAGTCTCTTGTTCGGCGGAATGGCTTGCAACGCCTCTTGTACTTTGTTGCAAAGCATTCTCGTCTAGACTAAATAGTCTCTTGTTCGGCGGAATAGCTTGCAGCGCCCCTTGTTCTTTGTTGTATACTATTCTCGTCAAAGACTATACCGTCCATTATGGCATACGCCAGTGATCGCCTTGTACTTAACTTGTTGCATGCTTGCTGGTAAAAGAAACAAAAGATAACAATTCATCCTCGCTTAGCGGCTATCCGCGTGCGAGATACTGTATAGCATCAATAAACAACTAAACACCTGAACGATCTTGGATTAAATACTCGTGTTTGCATATGCTATGCCTCCTGAATGTTTATACATGCCCCTGCTTAAATTAACAATGTTTGCCTTGGACAGGGAAGGAGATGGTAAGTTGGTAAGTCTCGCCGTGTTTCCTCAAACATCGCACGGCGCACTGCCCGACACGTTAGGCTATTCAATGCTTGCATGAAACTGATCCTAAGGCAACTAGAAAGACAACTTAATAGTTGTGCACGGAACCTGTATTACGTGTTTGGATTTGTCGAGAGGGCGAGTAGCTTCCCCACCAGTGCATTCAATGTACTGATAATCCACCAGTTTGTATGCAGGGTGCGGGAGAACCTCGTACGGTGGGGATGCCTCCTTCGTGCGTGCTAAGGCCAGGAGTTCCCTCTGAAGCCTTGCAACGGTGCGTCCGGGACTGAAGCGCATATACAAGATATAATGTTGTGAACATCGCCTAAACATCGCCTGTACAATCATCCACAATTGTAGCCACTTGGCACGCTTTACTGTTTCAGAGAGAGAGGCTTGAGCGACTTGTAATCTCAGCTATACGCCGCCTGTAACACATGTTCATATTAATAAAGAGCTTGCTTTACTTCAACTTGTGTTTCAATGCTTCCGCTATATTGTCGACTCAGTAAACCTGTTACCAAATCGCTATGCGTTTATGACTCCACTGCACTCGGACAATATGTGCGACTCTGTGGCTTAGAACTCTTGCCGCCAGCCAATGAACCATGGCCTTGCACGGGCGTGGATCACGCTCGTGCGGCATCACGCCCGGATGGGTTAAGCGATCGTTCCGCGGGAGCGCTGGCGAGGGTGATTCCCGCCTAGCGGGAATGGCCGATTTGCCTGCGGGAGATCGGGGCGTGACATGTTTGTATCAGAGCCTGGCTTCTACGCCTTTGGCCTTCAATTCGATATGTCTGTTTCGAAAGCTCGTTCGTGGGTTATGTGCACGCTCTCTCTTAATGCCTCGATGGGATGTTCCAACAATAAGTCTAAATACTTTCAAAATACGTTTTGAATGATATGCTTGCTTGTCTGGTTGTATGCTGGGAGTGGCCTTTATGCCAACCTGTGCGAACCCTTGAGAGTATCGCTAGTAGCTTGTCCGATTTTCACAAACCCTAAGTTTGGTTGAATGCATCTATTCGAGGGACGCCTTGAAATAGTGCACCATCCAAGACTTAAGAAAAGGTGAAACTCGAGTGCGGAGACTTCGCTATCACTAAGCTGGTTGACGTGTTCACGCTAGAGGGGCCCTTCGAAAGTGCGCATGATCCAGTCTAAGCGATATGCTGATTTCGACGCTTGTGCAAGTGAATATCCAAGTGAATAAGTATAATGACTTGTCTAGGATTGCCTCGACCCTAGATTACTGCTTGTCCTCAGTAAGTCTCGAGGACGAGACTTTTTCTGAGTTGGGTAGGATGTAACACCCCATTCCGCTCAAGCGGACTGCCATCTCAAACGGCAATAGTGCAGCTGTCCCGACCCGCTTTGCCTCAAACGAGAACCAAAGGATATCCAGACTTGTCCCTACAGGAATTCAACTTAGGCTTTCAGAGGCTCGCTCAGACGTATCGCTCTACCAAGGTGAATCATCGCTAAGGTGGGTGGCTACGGTGAACTTGTCTTTGCTTAGCCAGCACACATAAAATCTGGAATATACATGCTAGTCGCTAGGTGATTCACCCCCTGCATGCTAATAAATCCAACGCACCTAGCTAAGGGAATAATCCCAACTTTTATTGCTTGCTAGAACATGGAAATGAAATACTGCTTATATTCAGACCCTCGCATGCTAAGTCCCTTAACGGTTTCATCTCTCGGCTTACCTTGGGCCCGAGCAAACGTGTTGCTTATGTTCCTTAGAAACGCATGCTTGTCTGCTTGAATGTTATCGTGTTTTCATCCAAACCCTGGAAGACTACTAAGTAGTCGTTCCGTGCCTGAACGAACCTGCTAGTATACGGGACCGCTAGGTCACCAAGGCAATCTCCGCCCAAGGAGAATTGCATCAAGGCAAAAGTCATTCACTGAACAACGAAACAGGCAATGCATCTTGTCTTGTACTATTATTGCCTCAACAGCTTGCCTCTTGTCTTGTACTCTTGTCTTGTACTCTTGTTGCCCCAACCAAGGCCCCGTTCGATCATGGACAACCAGTGCATAGGGTAACGGTCTCGCGGGCGATGCTGGGGCACTGGCATCGACCCGGTCCGGGTGAGACATATTGTTCTTAGTCTCTTGTTCGGCGGAATGGCTTGCAGCGCCTCTTGTACTTTGTTGCAAAGCATTCTTGTCTAGACTAAATAGTCTCTTGTTCGGCGGAATGGCTTGCAGTGCCCCTTGTTCTTTGTTGCATACCATTCTCGTCAAAGACTATACCGTCCATTATGGCATACGCCAATGATCGCCTTGTACTTAACTTGTTGCATGCTTGCTGGTAAAAGAAACAAAAGATAACAAGTCATCCTCGCTTAGCGGCTATCCGCGTGCGAGATACTGTATAGCATCAATAAACAACTAAACACCTGAACGATCTTGGATTAAATACTCGTGTTTGCATATGCTATGCCTCCTGAATGTTTATACATGCCCCTGCTTAAATTAACAATGTTTGCCTTGGACAGGGAAGGAGATGGTAAGTTGGTAAGTCTCGCCGTGTTTCCTCAAACATCGCACGGCGCACTGCCCGACACGTTAGGCTATTCAATGCTTGCATGAAACTGATCCTAAGGCAACTAGAAAGACAACTTAATAGTTGTGCACGGAACCTGTATTACTTGTTTGGATTTGTCGAGCGGGCGAGTAGCTTCCCCACCAGTGCATTCAATGTACTGATAATCCACTAGTTTGTATGCAGGGTGCGGGAGAACCTCGTACGGTGCGGATGCCTCCTTCGTGCGTGCTAAGGCCAGGAGTTCCCTCTGAAGCCTTGCAACGGTGCGTCCGGGACTGAAGCGCATATACAAGACATAATGTTGTGAACATCGCCTAAACATCGCCTGTACAATCATCCACAATTGTAGCCACTTGGCACGCTTTACTGTTTCAGAGAGAGAGGCTTGAGCGACTTGTAATCTCGGCTATACGCCGCTTGTAATACATGTTCATATTAATAAAGAGCTTGCTTTACTTCAACTTGTGTTTCAATGCTTCCGCTATATTGTCGACTCAGTAAACCTGTTACCAAATCGCTATGCGTTTATGACTCCGCTGCACTCGGACAATCTGTGCGACTCTGTGGCTTAGAACTCTTGCCGCCAGCCAATGAACCATGGCCTTGCACGGGCGTGGATCACGCTCGTGCGGCATCACGCCCGGATGGGTTAAGCGATCGTTCCGCGGGAGCGCTGGCGAGGGTGATTCCCGCCTAGCGGGAACGGCCGATTTGGCTGCGGGAGATCGGGGCGTGACAGTCTCTAATGGTGATTTGGGAAGGAATTAGGATAAATTTTGGTAGGAAATTGATGTGGGAATGAAGAAATTTGGTTGAGGAAAATTCTTGATCTAGTTTTAAAATAAAAAGAGGAGACAGAAACTTTTCCCCCCTCTTTATAATGGCCGGCCCATCTTGCCCCTTCCTCAAGCTACTATGTAATGTCTATTATACACCTTGGGGCCTCTCATGAAGAAATAATTAAGAAGGGAAGGTCCTAGTCTAATGGTTTTAATTAAACTAATCATCCTCCTAATGAATGCGCTTCTAGTTGGGCTTAATTCTAACTAATTATAAATGTTGGTCCATGAGTCTAAACTAAACTAGTTAGGTCCACTAATACAAGTCCAAAATAATAAACTAACATCTAATAATAATTAAATAATATAATAAATAATTATTTATCATGTACAATATTTAATTAATTATAAATTAACCAAAATACCTTCTTAGAAATGTGCTAGTAAAAAGACGCGATTTGGGTCATCGTAGATATATTGAACAAATTGGCCCACTTCTTGCCATTAAGAGTAGGTTCATCTATGGAGAATCTCGCGGAGATGTATGTGTGACAGATAGTAAGATTGCATGGAGTTCCTGTGAGCATAGCTTCGGATCAGGATAGTCGCTTCATATCCTACTTCTGGAGGAGTTTGTAGGCTAGCTTGGGCACCCAGCTCAAGTTTAGTACCGCATATCACCCTCAGACAGACGGTCAGTCAAACAGGACTATCCAGATTTTTGAGAAAATACTACGCACCTGTGCTTTGGATTTCAGAGGATCTTGGGAGGATCATCTTCACCAGGTAGAGTTTGCTTATAACAACAGCTATCATACCAGCATTGAGATGTCA
Organism: Iris macrosiphon; assembly: GCA_036927795.1. NCBI lineage: Eukaryota > Viridiplantae > Streptophyta > Magnoliopsida > Asparagales > Iridaceae > Iris > Iris macrosiphon. Next base: position 78,176,658 of record JAYESA010000008.1, on the reverse strand, counting down.
CCATTTGACGTATTGTATGGATGGAGATGCCACACTACATTATCATGGGATGATTTTTTGATAGAGCCTTATTGGGACTGGAGATGGTCATGGATGCAACTAAGAAGGTAAAGCTTATCAGGGATAGACTTCGAGTGGCGCAGGACAGACAACGACACTGGGCCGACAGCTACCGGAGACCCTTGGAGTTTGCGATATAGGTTTTGTTGTATTGCTTGTGTTTGCCTTATTTTAGATAGAGTGCTAAGGGTGTGCTTTATGCTAGATTGGCGATCTGGTGTTCTTATGGATTTAGCCGACGCGGAGCACGATTCACTTTGGTGGAGGCGAGAAGCTTAGTCCATGGTACATCAAACCCATCAGTGTTCTTGAGAGGGTCGGTGCAATGGCCTATAGACTAGAGTTGTCGCCTGCACTAGAGGGAGTGCACAACATGTTCCATGTGTCACAGCTAAGACATTACGTGGCAGATCCTAGCCATGTATTAGATTACTCGGAGATCAAGGTGGGTCCGACTCTCAGCTACCCAGAGTCGCCTATGGAGATTCTGGATCGTAGAGAGAAGATGCTGTGAAATTAGACGATTCCTTTGGTACACGTCACGTGGAGGCATCACTCTCTAGGGGAGTCTACCTGAGAACGAGAGGCCGAGATGCGCGAGCGATATCCTTATCTGTTATAGCCGTGAGGTATAATTCTTTTTTGTTTATTGTGATTGTTTTTTGTAGTTAGTTTCTTCCTTAAATTTTTAGGACGAAAATTTTCTAAGGTGGGTTGGTTTATCACCCTGACTTTTCCAAATAGGGGTAGTTGAGTAATTTGGCGTAATTATATTATTTTAGAAATTAAATATTACTTAGTATAATATAATTATTTGGTACTTTGTATTATTTATTTATAGTTAGTGGGCTAGCCTATTATTTACACTTGACACTAGCGAACCCAATTAAACTTGTCATGGCAACTTATTGAGCCCAACATGGACTAGGCCCATTAGACCCATTTCTACTAATTAATTAGGAGGATTAGATTAATATGCATTAGAGTAGAAACTTTCCAAAATAGCCATCCTTAATTATTTTTTATAATTCTTCATGTAGGGGCAACTTAGACATTTGATGGTAACTTGGAGAGGGAAAAAAGGGCCGGCCACTATAGAGGGCTATTATCTCTCTCTCCTCTTCATTTGTACTCATTTTTAGATCACCAATTCACTTTATTCCTCCATTAATCCCTATCAAATCATTCATATTTTCTCTCATACTCATCACTCCAAGAGCATTGGAACTTTGAGTAGCAAGGAGCACTTAGAAGAGGAGCCTTGTCAAGTAGATTATGTTCGGATCGTATCCCTGGGAACAATTCATTGGGAATCTATATCCTAATAGGTATAGATCTGAATTCTCCTTCATTCTAGCCTCTAAATCATGCATTGGTCTATTAGAAACTACTCTATCATATAGGGCTACATATATAAAGAAGAAATAGGCCTATTGGACACCAAATGTGACTTCTACATAGGTTTTGTGTGTATAATAGGAGAAATTAAGAGATTGACACATCAAGTGTGTGTCATGACGATAATTTAGTTATATTGAACTTAGATCAGGGTTGGGATACTAGCTACATGTCCACAATTGGACACGAGTAGGCCGTATCATGATACCGTGGGATACCGTGTGATTCAAAGCTTTATTTTGGTTATTTTGTACAATTATGCTTGAATTCTCATTGTAGCAAGTTGTATTAGCTATATTATTATGTAATTGGTAAGTGGGAATGATATTTGTGGTATAATTGAATTTTTGGGGTTTATGTAGATGAGTATTATGAGTATCCTCGTGTATGTATTCTAAGTGTTTGATGAATTGTATGTTTCTCTAAATTATATTGTTTTGTATCTAATTTATGATGGTATTGTATATATATATATATATATATATATATATATATATATATATATATATATATATATATATATATATATGAGAGTACATATCATATGTTTATGTATATATGTATTTATTACTATGTGTACTTATGTGTATATATATTATAAGTTCAGCTGTATGGTTATGGGGGTTCTGTGAATGGTTTGTTTGTGTTCAGTGGTTGGACTGATGTGGAGAGTAGGATAGTATCAGATGTAAAACCCCTATTTCTAAAAACCATATTTATTATTTTTTTATTATTAATTAATAATTTAAATATAGTATTTAGTGGCTAAATAGGAGAAATAGATTTTTAATAATTTTTATGTTAGGTGTTCGGGCACTTAGATGACCTATGGGACCATCAGGAATTTTTCGAAATTTATTCCATGTAGGAGACCCCTTAAGCTGTTGCTAGCCTAACGGTGTGCATTACCCTAATATATAAATTTTTTTATGAGTATATATATATATATATGTATATACAAATATATATATATGTATATATATATTTTATAAAGAGAAGAAAGGAAAAGAATTATTAATTAATAACTAACTAAGTATAATAATAGTAATAATAATAACTACTTAGTATACATCCATTCCTAGCAAACTTGCTTGCTGTGGCCGCTTGCAAAATGTTAGCAACTTGCATTTGACCGCCAACTTGCAGCAATTGACCCGCCCTTAGTACTGCTAACAAGCAGCAAGCCATTTTTTCACCCGTCCACTTCAGCACCAGGGACCCGAACCCCCTTCAACCCGCTCCATCCGCTCCATCCTCTCTCCAAATTATTTTATAAATATATATATATTTCTCTCTCAAAACCCTAACCTAGAATCTCTAGACCTTCTCTTTCCATCTAGAGCCGTCACCGCAGCCAGAGAAGCCCCACCAAGCCATCCAACCATTCCGTCGACGTCGACATCGCGCCCTGCAGATTCCCACTCGAAGCACCTTCGCTCCGGCGTGATTTTCTGTCGACTCGCTCATCCAAACGCTATTCTGTTTTCATAGGTATGATCATCCCTTAACCCTCTCCAATATTTGTTTTATAGCCAACCTCGGAAAACGTGTGCCCCTAGGTGAAAACAGCGCCCAAGTCGGCGCGAGCAGACAGAATCCTGAAATCGCAGAATTCCAGAATGACCACCCATATTGCCGAGTTCGTATCTCCCACCACAGAGATCCGAATTCGGTGATTCTTTTTTATACCTGTAGAATACTTGACCTAGTTCATTTTCTGTTAAATAACCCTATACTATTAGTTGCTGTGGACAGAATTATATTCGTCACAAAACTACGCGCACCTACTTTTTCCAGAATTCCAAAAGTTGGAAAACGGAGCGCGCCCCGCCAAATGGGACCGCTCCGCCGTGTGCCAAGTGTACCGAATGGTGCATGCAGCGTAACCGGACACGTGAAAATTCGTGGAGACTGATTCGGACGAGTGTGCGCGCCGGAATCAGACCGTATCCGCGGACACACACCGTGTCGCAACTTTTGTGGAACTCGCACGTATTTTGTGCACGCTTGTCAGATTACGACGAAACTTATGCCACTGGACTCGTGGTAACGCGCTGGTCCTGTGACCCAATTTTCACTCATTTCTGAGATGGTTGACCAGATCGCCAATTGGCGGGCCCCACAGTTGACTTTTTGGACAAAATTGTGTGCGGCTCATCGGAATCCACATTTGGACATACCGTTGGGTTCGTATTGACATTTAGAGTTGTTTGACCCATAGTTTGTCCCATTTAGAGACCGTTACCCTCGGCACGCTTTTCGGTGTAAAGTGGGCCACACGTGGACCCCACTTTTGCCCGAAATTACTGTTTTGCCCCTGTGTCCAAATTGGACGAAAGGGATGTGCTTTTTAGCTATTTTGCTTATTCTGGGAACGTTGGTGATGTTTATTTCAGCATCCGGATACATTTGTTCTGCGGCCATAGCTTTTGGTCTTGTGCGTTTGACTTCTAGACAGTACACCTTGCAGCTTTCTTACCAGGCAAGATACCTTGCCAAATTGTTTACAGTACTTTGCATGCTATTTATATTTCTGTTCATTTATTTCATTTCTGTATAGTTCTTGCATGTGTAGTTTTTCTCCAGTCATTACTATGTATTAGATATGTTAACACACACATGGCACCTAGTATCATAGAGGACAATCATTAGGCGTATGGGCTTCTAACCACTCTGGTAAACCATAGTATATAGCTCACACTACGGGCGTGTGTCGCGCTGGTCGCTACCCCCGCGGTATGTCAATTTCTGGAGTCTCGCTGGTCGCTACCCCCGCGGTATGTCAATTTCTGATGTCCATTGACGTGTGTGTGAGTTATGAGGTAGATCGAGTAGCCTACCCTTGCCCATACGTCGAAAAGTTGTCCTCATTTGCATTCATATAGATTGTCTGGTACAGCGTACTTAATTATTTTCAAATTATATGCATGTTTACTGTGTTCAAGTTAGCTCGTATTTTCTGTATCTTGTTACGTCCCTCTGAGGACCTGGTCCTCTGCCAGGTGTATTTGCTCTTGAGTATTTGCAGGAGTACGGGCCTGGACCTGACGCATTCCTTTCTGTCGAGGAGGTCTTACCTTCTGAGCATCGTTGATTATCTAGCGATGGATTCTTTTCGCTGATACACTTCTGTCTTCACATTATTTTATATTGGAGATTTTATACTCCTCTCTCATTTTAGTTTTGGGTATAGTCTTTGGTAGTGGATTTGTCTCCACCCGACTATTATTTTCTGGATATTTCAGACTCCTTATTCTAGTTAGTATTTCTTTTCTATGACTTGTTGTGTGGATGAGATTAGCATATCTGTGACTTGTGACATTGTATATACCACATGTGAGTTTATATTCATATTACAGCGTACGTATGGGTTATGGTTTCCATATATTGGAGTTGCCATATCCATGCGGCTGGCATGCTTACGTGTTCCTAGTCCTACGTATTTGGGACTGGGGCGTGACATATTTTTGTGGTGGCCCATGCAGGTCGAGTTAGCCGTTTTGGTTACGTCACTGTACCGAGCGGGCCTGCACCTAGGATTAGAATTTTAGATCTCATCCACACTTGACTATAACTTACCTTCCTTCCAACATGTCCTACTTAAGTCCTTGCATCATGCTTGATTCATGTACTCTTCTTAATCCTTCGTCCATCTCTTGCAGAGAGATGAATTTGCATAACGGGCATGCCGCCATCGGGGACAACACGTCTCCAGGGGACGACGACCAACCACTAGGAGTGACCTCAACGACACCTCTTCTTCCCGGACCGGATGGACTGACTAATAATCAAATTCCATCAACTCCTTCCAAGATACCTAATGGGACATTTCCAGCTCCACTAGCACCGCAGGATGGCCAGACACAGCTGTTCCAATTCTTCCAGATGATAATACAGGAATAAAGGCAGCAGGCAGCCGAGCAGAGGCAGCAAGCAGCGGAGCAAAGGCTAGAATTTCTGGTAGCGCTTGAGAGAATGGCTGCACTAGCCCCTGCACCAACCCAGGCACTAGTTTCAGTACCACAAGCTCGGGTTGGTTCAGTCAAGGACTTTGTGCAGATAGGCCCTAAGGCATATAATGGCAATGAGAGTCCAGAGGAGACCACGAACTGGATTGCCAATACCAAGAAGTTGTTAGAGGCATCACAACTACCTACTGACCTATGGATGATAGGCGTGAGGACTCAGTTAGAAGGCAACGCGCATCACTGGTGGGAATCAATGGAGCGCCAGTTGGGTACGCGTCAGACTTGGGAACAATTCTTGGAATGCTTTGAGAGGAAGTACTTCCCGGATACTGTAAGGGACGCATTGTATGATCAGTTCCTCCATCTAGAGCAAGGGGACAAGACGGTTGATGAGTATGACGCAGAATTTAGCCGTCTCAGTAAGTATGGCACAGTCCTAATACCTAATGACTTGGAGAAGGCTAAGAGGTTTCACCGCGGACTGACTCAGGAGCTCCAGCACTACACTAGCTCCCAGTCTCGGATCTCTTATGTCGAGCTATTGACAGAGGCCAGGATCCAGGAGGCCATCAGCAAGGGAAACGGAATTCAACAGAGAAGTCACCAAGGACCAGTAAGGATACAGCAAGGAGGACCCATTCAACACCCTTTGACACTCCAGTAATCAGATAGTGCTGCACTATATCCAACCAAGGACCCCCGTACTTGTCACTTTTGTGGTAAGGTAGGTCATATTCATAGAGACTGTCATCGTCGATTGGGGCTGTGCATGATATGTGGATCAAGTCACCATCAAACCCGAAGATGCCCTCAGCAGAACCAGAGGTCTATGGCAGTAAAATCAGGAACACCGCATACACCCTCAAGTATAGAAGACCAAAGGGACCCACCACTGCTTCTACAGTCTGTACAAATGGAAGGGACTAGACCCCAGTTGAATAACCAAGGACAAGGCCAAGCACTCATTATGACAAGTATGGGAGAACAGACATAGGAAGCCGTAGATATAGGTACGACCTTTTAGTTATAAATGTCTTTGCATACTCATAACCCCATTGTGACACAAGATCTTAGATGCACAAATAGATATAGAATTATATATATGATAGTCTAGCAGTTATGAGGATATATTTCTATTCTACCCAGATGGCATACACGCGATGCTAATGGATGACGGGAGTAGCAGTAGTAGTATTCTTCCCCTATCCTTACCTCGCCCTCTTGGGTGACTCATCTCCTCCTTTTATATTTATTCCTTATCTCGTGCGTAACTCTTCCTATCATAGTCATATCTTTCGTGCCATTATGAATTGTTTGATATCAACCCCATCCCTATTTTGTTAGTTAAACATAAATGTGTTAGTAATGCTTGATAACTAAGGATGAGTTCTTAATATGTATATGCACTATAGCAATATATGTATTCCTTATTAGTTTAACCCTTAAGTAGCACCATGCAGTATAGTAGAAATTGTTAGATCATTTGAGATAGATCATACCCCTAATAGTTAGTCAAGACCTTAAGTGTTCCCTAAAACTTAGACTATGCCTAGGAAAGAGTTGAAGGCACTTGTTACGAACTGATGACTATGACAAATCGCTGGCAAGGTAGCGACAGTTGCCGCCAGATGATTATGGTAGAGTAGTCGAATTACTTGCAGCCATACTGGCCAGGTGGCGAGGCAGTATTAGACTATGATACTTGACGGTTATGGGAAAAGTTATAGTTATGAGATTCCAGACAGGTATCCCAAGATTCTCGACCCAATAAATATAATTGCCTTACAATCTAGACAATAGCTTCAAAGAAGGTGACCACTAGTAGAATTCTTGTAAGTTGGGTAGTGTAGACGAATTAGAGGATGATAAAATAGTGGATAGACAATAGATGGAAAAGTGTTAGAATGGCAGACCATGAGTTTTAGGAGTCCTACTAGATACCAATGTAGTGTAATAGTTATAGTTATCATTATGAATAGGGGTTAGTGTCAATTTCGAGGACGAAATTTTTGTAAGTTGGGTAGAATATAAAACCCCTATTTCTAAAAACCGTATTTATTATTTTTTTTATTATTAATTAATAATTTAAATATAGTATTTAGTGGCTAAATAGGAGAAATAGATTTTTAATAATTTTTATGTTAGGTGTTTGGGCACTTAGATGACCTATGGGACCATCAGGAATTTTTCGAAATTTATTCCATGTAGGAGACCCCTTAAGCTGTTGCTAGCCTAACGGTGTGCATTGCCCTAATATATAAATTTTCTTATGAGTATATATATATATATATATATATGTATATACAAATATATATATATGTATATATATATATATATTTTATAAAGAGAAGAAAGGAAAAGAATTATTAATTAATAACTAACTAAGTATAATAATATAATAATAATAGTAATAATAATAACTACTTAGTATACATCCATTCCTAGCAAACTGGCTTGCTGTGGCCGCTTGCAAAATGTTAGCAGCTTGCATTTGACCGCCAACTTGCAGCAATTGACCCGCCCTTAGTACTGCTAACAAGCAGCAAGCCATTTTTTCACCCGTCCACTTCAGCACCAGGGACCCGAACCCCCTTCAACCCGCTCCATCCGCTCCATCCTCTCTCCAAATTATTTTATAAATATATATATATATATTTCTCTCTCAAAACCCTAACCTAGAATCTCCAGACCTTCTCTTCCCATCTAGAGCCGTCACCGCAGCCAGAGAAGCCCCGCCAAGCCATCCAACCATTCCGTCGACGTCGACATCGCGCCCTGCAGATTCCCACTCGAAGCACCTTCGCTCCGGCGTGATTTCCCGTCGACTCGCTCATCCAAACGCTGTTCCGTTTTTATAGGTATGATCATCCCTTAACCCTCTCCAATATTTGTTTTATAGCCAACCTCGAAAAATGTGTGTCCCTAGGTGAAAACAGCGCCCAAGTCGGCGCGAGCAGACAGAATCCTAAAATCGCAGAATTCCAGAATGACCACCCATATTGCCGAGTTCGTATCTCCCACCACAGAGATCCAAATTCGGTAATTCTTTTTGATACCTGTAGAATACTTGACCTAGTTCATTTTCTGTTAAATAACCCTATACTATTAGTTGTTGTGGATAGAATTATATTCGTCATAAAACTGCGCGCACCCACTTTTTCCTGAATTCCAAAAGTTGGAAAACGGAGCGCGCCCCGCCAAATGGGACCGCTCTGCCGTGTGCCAAGTATACCGAATGATGCACGCAGCGTAACCGGATACATGAAAATTTGTGGCGACTGATTCGGATGCATGTGCGCGCCGGAATCAGACCGTATCCGCGGACACACACCGTATCACAACTTTGGGGAACTCGCGCGTATTTTGTGTACGATTGTCAGATTGTGACGAAACTTGCGCCACTGGACTCGTGATAACGCGCTGGTCCTGTGACCCAATTTTCATGTATTTCTGAGACGGTTGACCAGATAGCCAATTGGCGGGCCCCACAGTTGACTTTTTGGACAAAATTGTGTGCGGTTCATCGGAATCCACATTTAGACATACCGTTGGGTTCGTATTGATATTTAAAGTTGTTTGACCCATAGTTTGTCCCATTTAGAGACTGTTACCCTCGACACGCTTTTCGGTGCAAAGTGGGCCACACGTGGACCCCACTTTTGCCCAAAATTACCGTTTTGCCCCTGTGTCCAAATTGGACGAAAGGGATGTGCTTTTTAGCTATTTTGCTTATTCTGAGAACGTTGGTGATGTTTATTTCAGCATCCGGATACATTTGTTCTGCGGCCATAGCTTTTGGTCCTGTGCGTTTGACTTCTGGACAGTACACCTTGCAGCTTTCTTACCAGACAAGATACCTTGCCAAATTATTTACAGTACTTTGCATGCTATTTATATTTCTGTTCATTTATTTCATTTCTGTATAGTTCTTGCATGTGTAGTTTTTCTCCAGTCATTACTATGTATTAGATATGTTGACACGCACATGGCACCTAGTATCATAGAGGACAATCATTAGACGTATGGGCTTCTAACCACTCTAGTAAACCGTAGTATATAGCTCGCACTACGGGCGTGTGTCGCGCTGGTCGCTACCCCCGCGGTATGTCAATTTCTGGAGTCTCGCTGGTCGCTACCCCCGCGGTATATCGATTTCTGATGTCCATTGACGTGTGTGTGAGTTGTGAGGTAGATCGAGTAGCCTACCCTTGCCCATACGTCGAAAAATTGTCCTCATTTGCATTCATATAGATTGTCTGGTACAGCGTACTTAATTATTTTCAAATTATATGCATGTTTACTGTGTTCAAGTTGGCTCGTATTTTCTGTATCTTGTTACGTCCCTCTGAGGACCTGGTCCTCTGCCAGGTATATTTGCTCTTGAGTATTTGCAGGAGTACGGGCCTGGACCTGACGCATTCCTTTCTGCCGAAGAGGTCTTACCTTCTGAGCATCGTTGATTATCTAGCGATGGATTCTTTTCGCTGATACACTTCTGTCTTCACATTATTTTATATTGGAGATTTTATACTCCTCTCTCATTTTAGTTTTGGATATAGTCTTTGGTAGTGGATTTGTCTCCACCCGACTATTATTTTTTGAATATTTTAGACTCCTTATTCTAGTTAGTATTTCTTTTCTATGACTTGTTGTGTGGATGAGATTAGCATATCTGTGACTTGTGACATTGTATATACCATATGTGAGTTTATATTCATATTATAGCGTACGTATGGGTTATGGTTTCCATATATTGGAGTTGCCATATCCATGCGGCTGGCATTCTTACGTGTTCCTAGTCCTACGTATTTGGGACTGGGGCGTGACATTAGACAATTGGGGGTTCTAGTGTTGAGGTTGCATATGCAGCTAGGTGTACTAGCATGTATCGAGTAGGGTGCCTGCTCTTGTTGTAGTCAGTCGCAACAACTAATTATGGCATGTCAAGCAACAGACTTTAGGTGCACAGTGGTGCAGTCTGAACCATAGATAAGTGGTGTAGCAGTAGGGAGGAATAGGAGAATGCATTAGTGAAGATTGGAGCTGTCAGTTGCAGGGTACAAGAATATCTGCAGCTCTGTTATGAGAAGTGCTCGGTTCAGTCATGAGGGTGTTGAGAGGGTGGATTGGGTTGCCAGTTCAGATTTTGATGAACGAAAGTGTAAGTGATTAGGTGTGTGTATAGATACTGTTGAGAATAATTGTGTGCTTGTATCAGTGTAAATTTGTAGGTGGCATGGAGGAACAGCACACTAGTTAAAGAGCAACTGTGAAAGATGTTTCAGCCATGTGATTATCGGGTTCTGCATAGGTGGGGAGCAACACAGTGGGCAAGAGATTGGGATATGCTGCACAACATATAGTAGGATATGTCAGATATGTGAAGGGTCTGATATGAGGGTGTTATCTATTAGTTAGTTAGTTGGTTAATTGATTAGTTAGTTTAGTTATGTGTTGTGGTTTAATTAAATCAGTTAGATACTGTTAGTTTAGTTGTGTGTTAGTGTATGTTAGATTGTTAGTGTTACCTGTTAGTGTAACTTATATGTTATGTTAGTATAAGTTAACATGTTAATGCTAGTGTTTAGTTAGTATATGTTAGTAGTTAATTAGTTAGTGTATATAGAAATGTCTGTTAGTATCAGTAAGGATTATAAGTTAAGTTAGTATATATATATATATATATATATATATATATGAGTTAACTTAGTATATAACTAAGTTATCATTTAGTGTTAATTTAGTGTAGTAGTAATGTCAGTTATAAATTAGATTATTATATATAAGTTGGTGTATATTAAGTATTGGTCAGTATGGGTTTTGATACTAGGTGTAGGATTACCTTGAGATAAGCCAAGGTAATATTGGGGTATGAGGTATCACTAGTATTAGTCTAGAAATATAGGTAAGACCTAGAAACTTGTGTATAACTTTAGTTTGACTAGTTTAACTAAGGTAGACCTGGTTTGACCTAGTTTAGCTAAAGTGACCTAGAAATGGCCTAGAAATTATACCTTAGTGCATTTTATCATATTTATCACTTTATTACACCCAACTGACATGTTATTCATATTTAGGTGTGTGTGACACCAGATCGGAGACCGAGTGACATCTTTTGCTCAAGACCAGAGGCGAGTATATCTCTATGTTAGTTTTTAGTCATGATTATGTATATATCACATATTCTAGAACTGTTTACTTAATTTTGACATAGTGGTTACACGGACTGGTATTAAATAGATCTTGTCATGGGATGTTATCCCCTACCGTATTCAGCGGGTACTCCTTCACATATATTTTATCGTGTCTAATAGCTATTGGTTATCATATAATTCGTGTTCACACATTGCTCGTGTTCAATATGCTTATATTAGTGTTTGTAACATATCGTGATTGGATCCATAAGTATTGGTTAGGGGACAGGAGAGTAGGAGTTGGTTATATGATCAAGCCCAAGTATATTCGTGTACATATCGATTACATATCACACGTGTAATCGAGTTACCATACAATATTCGTGTTCAACCTAACCGATCACATTACGAACTTGTACTCTAAGGCACATTAGCTAGTTTTATCTATTTTTATTACTTGCAGACATTCCATATTGCCTATTTTTATTTCCACTATATTATCTGTTTACTTTAGTTCATTTTTATTTCCTATTACTAGTTATCTTATATTCTTTTCTATTATCTGCCATATGTGCTCTACCATGTATCTGAAACTGCTTTCAGAGTTTTGTACTTCTCTCCAATCCTGATTTAATATATTTTTTAGATAATTGGCTTGAGAAGAAGTATCACACTTACTACAGGCCGCAGGACGACAAACTATTAGAGGATACCCCCCTAGAGCAGGAGAACCTATTGTCAGTGATTGAGGAGGCTTAGAATTATATTATCTAGACATATTAGCCTTATTTTAGACTCATGGCATGTGTATTATTATTTTGGGAGTTATTTGTGCTTAGACTCATAGGGTGGACTTGTGAATGTTTTTTTATTCCTATTTCATCTCTTTATTCCATATCGTGCTCTATCTTCCTAAGTTTGATATTGTAATTGAGTATTGATCTCTTATCATGTTAGTATATTATTCCTTCGTTTGGAGTTGAGATAACATTGACAGGTACCTTTTATATATTGTATGAGATATTTAGATAATATTATGGACCTAGATATTGTTCTACGTCGTTCTTACAACATAGGTTGGGCATTGTTCATGTACTCGTACTCCATTCCGGGTGCGGTTTATGACACTCAACTTACTAGATTTTGACTTATGGTTAATTATTATTGATTGCTACAAAAAGCCTGCCAGAATTATTGTAGATGGTAACCTTGTTGATACGCCTAATGATAGATACACTGACCTAGAAAAGAAATAAGCTAGTCTTGATGCTAGAGCTATAAATGCTTTATTTTGTGTTGTAGACAGGAGTGAGTTCAATAGAGTATCTACTTATACCACTTCACACGACGTTTGAAAATTATTGAGATAACTCATGAAGGAACTTCACAAGTAAAGGAATCCAAGATAAGTAGGCTAACACAAAAGTATGAGGCATTCAAATTGAAGCCTAATAAGACCATCACACAAATGTTGACATCTTTCTTTGATATTATTAATCCTCTTTCTTCTCTTGGCAAGGATTATAACAATCATAAAAAGATACGCAAAGTACTTATACGACCACTAAGAATTGAAAAGCCAATGCTACTATAATTATTGAAGGAAACAAACTCACTACCCAGACTCTTGAGACACTCATGGGCAAGCTTATGACACATGAGCTGGACCTCAAAGAGTTTAAAGAATCAACGCCAAAGAAGAAGACCAAATATTTTAAGACACATCATAAGAAGGTCTACAATGATGAAACTGAAGATGATGATTCTGAAGATGAGAAGTTGGCCCAAATTTCTAGGAGCTTCAGACGATTCTTGAAGTTTGAATAATCAAACCGAAAGTAGAAAGATGTCAATGATAAAGAACCTATGTGCTAGAACTGCAAAAAAATTGACCACATAAAGAAGGATTATCCTACTGCTAAAAATAAAAATTGCTATGAGCGTACAAGTATAGGAGGATCATCATCTCACAAATATGCAAATACAAGTATTTGGTGCGAAAGTGAAGCTAGCAATTCGGAAGAAGAAAGTCCTCGACATGCTGAAAACCTATGCCTAATGGCATTAACCAACGAGGTACAAGATAATCCTTTATTGGAAGAGTTTTCTTATGATGAATATCTGATGCTTTCAATGATTTATTTAAAGATTGCAAGAAGCTTAGAAATAAGTATAAGCAAGCTAGAAAGGATATCCTATCATACAAGCTTGAGAATAAAAAACTTACATACTTATTGAATGATGTTAGAGATACTTCTCCTGATAACTCTGATGAGATTTCCACACTTAAGCTTAGCTTGCATAATGCACATGAATGCATTGAGAAAAGCAGTCAAGAAAATGCTAAACTTAAGGATGAATTAGAATCGGAAAAGAATATGTATTCTATTGCTTCACTTTTAATTGATGCTCTTACTGCTAAGTATAATGAGATATATTATATTAATAAGAGATTGGAAATTAGATTGGAAAAATAGGTTATTCAACCTATTGCTCAATCAAGCACCAAACACGTATGACACGTGACTCAATAAAAAGTTGCCACCACGATAACCTCTAACAAGAGTGACAAGAAGGAAAAAAATTCTCACAAATATGCCTTTGTCTATACACAACCACGAAAGAATGTTCATATCACACATCATACCTATACACCTATTTCAAAAACAAATATTCATGTTATATGTCACTATTATGGTTTAAAATGAAATATATCTAGACAGTGCTATGTTAAAAAATAAGTTAATATGAATATATTCAATTGGGTTCCCAAATCTAACCAATGTAGATCAAAATTTATTTGGATACCAAAGTCTTCGCCTAATATTGTAGGTGGAGCTTCTTATGTTGGGACATAGCACCGAGGAGTGCATTGGTGATTACAAAGCTACAAAGGTCATCTTTCAAGTAATTGCACCAACATAAGTATGGCCACTTGAACCACTTTAGTAACATGATAATTGGTTCTTCCTAGAATGGCTAAAATTGCAGAATCTAGCATATTCTAATTAATGTATTGCTACTAGCTCTTATTGATATATTTTAATAGTTTATCTAAATCAATATGAGATATATGAAACTAACATGATTAGTTTATTTCTTTTTTAATTTATTGCTAGTTGTTTGGCTAAAATATTAGTTTACGCTATTTTATTGTGTGACGCACTTATTTATGCATGCTTTATAACTATTAGTAAACTTTATTTGTCGATAATTAGGGATTCTAGATTCAGATATTGTATAAAGATATAAGTTGCTTAAATTCCTTTTAATCTAAGTTCTTTAAAGTTAAAATTATTTTGGGTACACGACGAAAGGGTTCTTCTGTCAAAAAGGTATAAATAGCCTTAAGCGACATGGTATTTAAGTATTTTTGGACCACCGCTAGCTGGGATCCGGTCACTATAATAACCCAAGATGATCAACACTTAATAGAATAATGATTTGTTAATGTCTACTTGCAATTATTTCCAGAATACATTACCAAATCTAAGTCATACTTTTTGACATAAAGTTGGCAACGTTTAGTATGGACTATGACACTATGACATTTAGTTAGCAGTACTTGTAACTTTGGGTATTTCTAGTTGTTTCTGAACTAGGTCACTTAGTTTAAATTTGAGATTGGACTTTGCCTAGTTAAATGATACGCATATTTTCTTTTCTACTACATAATTTGATGTTGGACTATGATATATAGTGTAATATTTTCTAACTTTTTGAGATTTATTTGACTTATATTTTTAAGTTGGGATATTTGAGAGAAGATATTTAATTGTCTCTTGCATATGACTAAATATGAATATTTATTAATGCTTCTTTTGTATTATTGTTGCCTAATATTTTATAGCACTTTTATTCTATGTGTTGAATAGTTTTATGCATGTCATTGCTCTACATTATTCCTTATGTAGATATTCTAGCTACTTACTTTTCATTTACCACATGATCATATTATATGCTTTATGTTATTTACGTTGTCTTCATGATATATTCTTGGTTTATAGGGGAGCTATAAACTACTTATTTGACAAAGGATGAAATATGTCCAAAATGTGCATATTCGCCAACGTCTCATGTACTACGAGGGTGCTTATGCACAAGTATAAGCTTCGGTAATATCATCTGTGTGAACATCTCCTATTAAGAGAGAGCTTATTTTTTATCATGTCAACGGGGGAGAAGTAAGTTTAAGTATGAGTAAGTATGTTTGTCAAATATGAGAAATAGTTTAAGTAGTATACTTTTAGTGATATGTTAATATATGCATCTATTATATTATCTTAAACTTATGATTTGCCATAATAAAAAAGGGGAAGATTGTTAGCCCAATGATTAAATTAAGTTTTTGAATATGGCTAATCGATTATGTTTAAGATTATGATACTCACAAACAATCATGTAATCGTTATAATATTGAAACTTAAACTTAGTATTGTCCAAATATGTATTAAATATTTTCATATTTTGCTTCTGTAAATTACTTTGTTCGTACAAAATATATTTGCAGAAAAGCAATAAGTAAGATAAGATATGGACATATGCAAAGAAGAAAATATGTTGTGCCAAAGACGATGTTATACTAGAAGTTTTCTCTAAACCACCTGCTATATCTTCGGAGCATCACACTCAGGGGTTTTGCTGCCTTGTCAGTGGATGGGGTTGAGGGGCCAGCATCCCCATAGGGGTTCAGGGGTGAAGCCCCCAAAAGGTATAAAGATTTTCATATATGTCTATCTTTGGACAATTGTTATCAAGAAAAAAGCGTATTCAAGTCTGCTCAAATGTCAGAAGAATAACATCATCAAAGTGCTCTTGAGTTTATATCTTATTATGTATTTTCGATTTTGTATAGGACAAATATACATCGGGTCGCATTGGCACTATATAGCATAAATCCAATCATATAACCCACTATATTTCAGTCCACCATATAAATCAATCCACAAACACAGACCTGATCCAAAACCTAAATTGACCAAAATAATTTATGTATCTATGGAGACTGAACTCGGGCCGAACTCGGTCCCAGAGACCCAGTTTTAGCTGACTTGTTCATCCCAAAAATCATGGTCCAGTGTTCAAATTTATGAACGTTGGGGGACCAAACTCTACCCGAACTTTGTTCCCTTACAAAACTATAAATAGAGGCTGAATTCCATTCATTTCAACCATCTCTTACTTTTAAACATATTATATTCTAAGCTTTAATTTTCCTATTCCCAAGATCAACTCCCAGCTTTCTAGTGCCAAGTGTGATCTCGGTTAGAAGTTTGTTCAACTTGTAGAGCTTGATTTTATTTTATTTAAAGTCGGCAAGCTCTTCGGATCAAAACTTGTGGTTGTAAGAAGTTGGCGAGCACTTCGGATTAAAGCTCATAGTTTTAAGAAGTCGACATACCCTTCGGATCAAAACACATGTGTATATTATTTATATAATAGTGGATTTAACTTCGAACAAGATTTCTTGGGACTGGATTAGTCCTCCACGAGGGAAACCAGTATATATCGCGGTGTTAGCGTTTGTGATTTTTGAACTCCATTTACTTTCCATATATTTTCTATATATTGCTATTATATTTTTAGTTGGTAATTAGCCTTACTTTATTTAGTAATTATTCTGTTGCACTCTATTTACCCCCCTCTAGAGTTGCCTTTAGTATAAAGGCGGTGTTTCTTCTGGAAATTTAGCTTCCCGTATCGAACAATACTAGGCCGTCAAAACGACATCAAGTCATCAGTCAAGGAAGGTAAAAGAACTGAAGATATGATGTATTAAGATATGGAATAGTTGAAAGATATTTCTTACTCTTGGACAAAAGTTTTGTATAATTAAATTTTATAGCTATATTATAGTGTTAACTTGAAATATGACTCTATCTAAGTCTTACTCTAGTGATCCCTTAGTGTCAAATAAATCAATACAATCTTAGTCCACTACCATAATCACAAACAAGTTTCCTTTATGAAAATACAATTTGGAAAAACAACTCTTTGAATTTCTACTTTGTCTATTTTTCGGCAATAATCCCGTGACCAGGGATCAAGTTGTGGCAGGATGGCACGGTGCTTAGCATTCGGCCTTGCATATCTGGTGAGGAAAATATTGTGTATCGATTTATTTAATCAATCTTTTTAATTGAAATAGGTACGAATTCAGGGTAGGTAAGTGAGCTTAGCCTCATACATTCACTTCGCAAGGCCTTGAGAATGACCTAACTATTGATAAGCCTTAGTTGTTATTATACTACCGGAATTACGTAGGTAGTATTCAAGTTGTTCTCCTCCGTCCCATGCTCTAACCTAGAGCTACAAACAATTTCTACTATATTATCTTTATTAGTTCTGCTCTGTATCCCATCTCAATTATTAATATGCAAGTGGGTCTTTTATATAGAATTTTCTGGATATAAGAAGGCATCTTGTTTATATTTCCAGGAAGCAAGTACATATTAATTTCAATTTTTAAATGTATTTCATTCCAATCTCGGGATAATTGTAGATACAAGAATACCAATTCAGGAAATACTATTTTTTCTAATTGGCACAAAGCAGAAAACATTTAGAATTTAAATTGGATTTTACTTGCGAGATCGGTGTCTGTGTCCTATGCATCCTGAACTCTTACTAATCGTCCCCTAAATAGATTTATTTAAGGGTTGTAGTGAACCTAGTTCTAATTAGAATATAGTATCCTAGAATTTAAGATTTAAGTATAAGCAATAATTTTTGGAAAACGAAAATTTGGTTAACTTCCAAAATTCTTAAAAATTTCGTCAAAGTCTCATTTATATTTCGATCTTTAGAATTTTGATAGTTTATAATTTCAGACCTTGGGCAACTGTCCGTAGAATTCCTCGAATAGTTCGACCCCTTCTATTTAACAACTCAACACCAGAACACAAACAGGTATATAATATATGAAATTAGAATGCAAGAAGTTGGAAATTCTTACCAAAAATGATATATGTTGATATTTGTTATTTCTTTCAAGGTCCTTGCAAATGTCCAACTCAAAATTGAAATTAGTATGCAATATAAGATCAATAATACATAATTCATTGTTAGGCAATGATATAGATAAATTCAATTACCTTCGTAAGGTTTTGATCGTTTAAAGCATATAGTGAACCAAGTCTTCATTCTAGGAATTTATATGAAAACTAAGGTTTTTGAAAGTTTAATCTTAACTTGGAAAGTTGGAGTGATTTAATAATGAAGTCCCTATTATAGTCTACTTTATGTAGGTAATATTACTGTTATTATTTATATAAATATTATTTTATCTATATTATGAGTTATAATCATGTATAAGATGGTGAAACTACAATATTAGTTCATCTTTCATATATAATTTTAAAAGTAAATTTATCACTCATATAATGAACTTCGCATACTAGTTCAATTTGTAACATGGCAATATTTCACCCGAACATCAATTTTAGACCAATCTCCCTTAAACAATTTTATATTACTGATACCCTTCTAGTATAACTAGATATCTTGGTTTAAATGATTACAAGTCATGTATTCCATATATGTTGAATTTATAAACAACCTATAAATCTTCAAATTCAACCCAAAATTGGACCTGATTCAACTCATTTGACACTAAGTGTACCAATCTAATTGATACATTACAACATATTTCATGATTGATAATAAATAATAAGTTCTGGTAGGAATTTGAAGGAAAAAATCTTTGACTTTGTTTTTCGACCATATCTTTGACTTTGAATATATATTAAATATATATACATAGATTTCTAATATATATTGTAAGCCTACATAATGTTGGATTTCTATACCTATAAAATATTGGATTCCTATGCCTACATAATATTGGATTTCTATATATGGACATAAGATATATTATATAAAGGGGTCTAAAGGTTCTCCTAAAAATATCTCAATTGTGCTCAATGATTGTTGAATAAGTTAAATATAAGAGAGCAGAAGTTATTGAATAAGTTTAACACAAAAGTTTTGACAGAGTTTTCTTCTTCTTCTTTATCTTTATGGTTGAGAGTTCTTGAGAGCAAGGAGAGAAGTGTTAAGAGAGCAATTATAATTTATTTCTTCTTTATAGTGGAACTGAGTCATCTTCGTCCGTGGAAGTACGCATCTTGGCCGAACCACGTAAACTCTTGTCTTTGAAGTTGTGAATTTTCTTTGAGGTATTCTCGGATTTCTTGGGTTTAATTTTGTTGTGCCTCAATAATTGGTATCAGATCTTTGGGATTCTAGCAAGATATCTGACAAAGTTTTCAGAGAAAGTTAATTCGGTAGATTGTTAATATGGCTCCGTTAAGAAAGGTTAAAAAGTACGAAATTGAGAAGTTCAACGGAAAAAAGATTTTGGTTTTTGAAAAAGTCAGATAAATGATGTTCTTATATCTCAAAAGCTTCACAAGGCTTTACAAGAAAAGTCAAAGAAGGCCGTTGACATGACCAATGATGATTGGGATAACATAGATCTCGAAGCGTGTGTCGTTATTTGCCTTTGTTTGCAAAGGGATGTCATGTACTCTGTGAAGGACGAAACCACCACCGCTGGGCTCTAGTTGAAGGTAGAATCACTCTATATGATGAAGACTCTTACCAACCAACTTTATATGTTAAATTTTCTCTACAGACTGGTGATGGAGGAAGGTACATCGAGATCATATTTTAAAATTCAATCAAATTATTTCTGACTTGAAGGATGTTAAAATATATGAAAATTATGATCGTTTCAAATTGATCCTATTATTTTCTTTCAAGATTCTTATGAGAATCTTATTCAAACATTACTATATGGGAATGACTCAATTTCTGTAGAAGAAGCTATGAGTTCCTTATTGTCTAATGAGGTACAGAGGTTGGCTTCTAATGGTGGAAACAGTGGAGAACAGACCCAAGGTTTGATGCCAAAAGGGAAGACAAACGATAGAGCATCTTCTAGTAGAAGGTCAAGATCCAAGTCCAAGATACCTATTGAGAAGGTGAATTGCTTCAACTTTAATAAAAAAGGACATTTTGCCTCGTCCAAAGAAGAAGAACAAGAAAAATAAGAATAAGACAAAAAGAGAAGGTGATGAAGCAAACTGCGCTTCAGAAGCCGACAGTGACAAAGTCTGTTTCTCGGTGGCATATGACAACATGAGTGGCCGTTGGATTCTTAATTCTAGATGCTCCTACTGTTAGGGTTATATACTAAAAGCATCACTTTTTATTAACTATATTTCCTTATTTTTGAATGATAATCATATTGGCAAATGTTTGCAAATTATATTTTTTATAATGTCATTACAATTGTCTGATATTCTATATTATAGATAATATGGTGTATGGTGTCACACAGAAGATTATATTATCAGTTTCCTGTGAAATATATAAATAGTTCACAACCTAGATGTAGTTGGACAAACCATTAGTAAGGTTGTAGTGCAATCCAGTATTAGTCTATCTTGACTATAGGTTTACACTAGTACACTTTGTGTGTATTGAACAGGGCCACTTAAGGTTATTCTCTTTGTACTGATTATATAAGAGAACAAATACCTCTGTTATTATAGATGCTTGTGCTCTTAATCTGGATATAATAACAGACATGTATATGCAGTGTGCATTACTTTGACTCATAAAAAAGTGAGATTCATTATGGGTCAACAACCTCTATGAATTCGGTAATAACATTATGTGCATAATGGGTTATTGATTACAAAAGGAATATATGTCCCGGTATATCAGGTTGATGATGTCCCCTTAAGAAACTCATTAGAATTTTTATGTAAACCTTGTAGGTGGATTATATCCGACATAAAAAATAAAGTTGAGTGGTACTACTTAAGGATAAGAACTACCAAGACCAGTGGCATATGACCGCTGCCTATCCCGATCCACCTTTCATTCTCGCTGTAAGTGATGGCGAGTAAAATATGTCGATTAATATAGTTGTCAGTAACTTAATTTGATCCACGGACATTTGTTAACTTAACATAGACAGATGAACTTGCATATAATAAGAAGAAGACCATAAACATAAAATAGGATTAGAAATATAGTGCAACAATAGATCTTTATTGGATCGAGATATTATTAACGGGCCTGGGTTGTGTATTCGGGATGAACATGGGATACCCAGATCCGTTAGGAGACCTAACCCTAATTTTTCTCATGGTCCCTGTCGTAGCCTATATATATCCTCTATTCTCTGGCCGTCATGATACAACAGAAAAGAGCAGCTTCCCCAAAAGTGATTTTCACGTAAGGAGAGAAAGAGAGGTCAGCCAAGGAGAAGAAAATGTTGGAATATCGTCACCCACACGACGTTCAACCCGAGGAAGGAATCTTGGGGTCGCTAACTGATCGAGGTTGTAAAAACCTTTGTCTTCTTCTCGTTACTTTAGGTATAATTCGTGAATGCTAGTTTTTGCTTTTGAAGGGTTAGATCACGTATTAAACCTGTTAATCTTCTATCGATTGATATTTATACCAATCTGCAGTCCTGGGGATCCCCAGTTCCATCACCTACCATATGTGCCTAAAGAGGGAGTAGTTTTCTTCCTACAAGGCAATAGATGGTGGTTCTGTGTTGATGGAAAATAACAACACATGTCGAGCTGTTGGAATTGGGTCTATCAAGGTAAAGATGTATGATAGAATTGTGCAGACTTTGGCTGATGTCAAACATGTTCTTGACCTCAAGAAAAATATTATTTCTCTTGGTATGCTTGACTCTAATGGTAACAATTTTTTTGCCGAGGGTAGAGTCTTGCGGTTTGTTCATGGTTCTTTAGTGGTAATGAAAGGTCACCGACATGGTAAACTTTATATCTTATTGGGAAGCATTGTGACTGGGACTTCAGTAGTCAGTACATCTGATTATTGTGATAGCACACATCTTTGGCATATACGGCTTGGGCATGTTTGTCATTAATTCAAACTTGAACAAGTTTTGTTTATATAACAAATGAAAGAGTACAAAAAACTAGACAAAAAATCTAAGAATAATATTTTTATTCTGGGGAGTATGGCGATGGAGATCTAGTATTGCAGTGACTCCTTTACTCCGTTAACGTTCCGACGAGGGAATGAGAATGCTTTCTTCTGCTCTCTCTCTCTCTCATATTCCCTCAGTTTTTTTTTGTCCCTCCGTATCCCCTCGTAAGTATGCCACAATACTCTTTATAGCCGTCATGCTGACGGGCCTATGTGCGCATGGATGCTAGATCTACCACGTGTCCATCCTCAACAGGATGCAGGTGCAACCGTGGATAGATGTCACGATCGAGCTGCCACGTGGAGTCATTATGGGGATCTACTATTACAGAGAATCTGGTCGGTTCTCGTACTTTGTGTGCGTGACTTGGTCAGCTTGACACGTAACCTGCACTTAATTATAGACAATCTCCTTTGTTGTAACAAAAAGATTTTGGCTTCAAAAGGTACTGCCATGTTGAACACATGGGGTTTAGAATGCATAGGGCCAGATTCACATGGAACGCATAGAGTCTGGAACACATAGGGCTAGAGACACATGGAACGCATAGAGTCTGGAACACATAAAGCCAGAGATACATGGAACGCATGGAGTCTGGAATGTATAGGGCCAGAGATGCATGGAACGTATGCAGTCTGGAACGCATAGGGCCAGAGGCACATGTGTCATGACCTACACCCGGTGTAGGGGCATGAGTACGTGGGTACGTCCAGCCTACACTGTAGCATCGGCAGTAGAATGTTGTCTAGGTCAACAATACTATCTAAATATCTCACACAATATATATAAGATACCTGTCATGTCATCTCAACTCCAATGGAGGACAATATGATATATGATAAATGAAAATCAATACCCAATCACAATAAAAAACTAAAGGGATATAACAGCATAATATGGAATAGCAAAAGAAATCACAAAGTCATAATACAACTGAAGTCCAAGTCCATAATCTAATCATAATACAATAGTCTCATATAATAGTACATGCTAATGTGTTTAACTAGGAAAATATATAATATCATAAATGAATTAGCTAAGTCTCTCCAACTGGTGGTAATATCTCAAAAGGCTCTAAGGTGCTGGCTCAACTATCTCGCCATCCTGTGGCCCGTAATAGGTGGGACACATCTCTTCTAACCAAGCATCTGAAAAATATATTCAGTCAGGAAGAGGCGAATACAACCCAATTGTAGTTCCAAGTTAATTGATAATGACTATAAACAATGATAGTCAATGCAATACACAACGAGAAGGGAATAGCGTGATATCATAATATAGCAGAAAGAGAGAGAGAGACAGGTAATCTAGAGCAATAGGGCAAAATCGATACACTAGGAGATGGAATAAGAGAAGAACTGATCCTATACTAAGTATTTTGCAATAACTTTCCAATATGTGTTTAACTAATAGTCAATAATCAATAAACAATAACCATAATATTACGATCATGATAGTACAGCTCAGTCCCTTAGGAGTGGCTATCCACAAAAAAGCAAGCACGATAGTATGGCTCAATCCCTTAGGATTGGCTATCCACAATAATAAAATAGTATGGCTCAATCCCATAGGATTGGCTATCCACAATAATACAATAGTACGGCTCAACCGAATAGGATTGGCTATCCATAATAAATAATAGTACGACGCAATCCCTTAGGATTGGCTATCCACAATAATGTAAGAGCAATAGTACGACATAATCCCTTAGGATTGGCTATGCACAATAATGCAAGAACAATCAAGTCACATCACAATACCAGTAATACAAGATAAAATTAATATATGAGCAAGGTGATCGGGTATACAGTGAATGTGAGAACAATAGATATATCAGAACTAAAATTCATACAACTAACATGTGTAACCATTGTGTCAAAAATCAGGTAAAATATTACTAAATACTTGTATTATAGTAATTATCAAATAATGGAAACTATATAATCTTCCGTTTTACGCTTAGGCTTAAGCGAAGAAATGTTCGTGTTGGATGCCATCAATAATGATTTTTTTTAGAATTCGGACACTTGATCGATTCACTTACTTCTATTATGTCAATATTGATTACTACTGTTGGAATCATGGTTTTTATTTATAGTGACAATTATATGTCTCACGATCAACGATATTTGAGATTTTTTTTCTTTACTTAAGTTTCAGAGGAATTCTGGAACCCAAGAATTAAGAATGACAAGTTCTTCTTTTATTGTAAAAAAAAAATCAATCTTTCAATAAGAAAAAAATATCCTTTTCTTGATACTTTACTTAAGGATCATGAATATGGATCATTAGGATAAGAGAATGTACTCGCCTATGGTCTTGACCAAAAGGAATGACTCAGTGTCCGAGCTGGTGTGACACAACCCTATATACGAAATATCATGTTATTTTGGTGTAAAGAAGTGATAATTGAGTTATAATAAGTCAAAATATGCTTTCTAGGCCATTTCTAGGTCACACTAGTCAAACTAGGCCAAAACCTTGATGTTAGGTTCATACCTAACCTCTAGATTTACTACAAGTCTAATCTAGTTTATTCTAGGTAATACTAGATCATACCTAGGTTTCTAGGTCCTTCTAGTGGGTATTCTAGTTTATATACCTTAATACCTAGACTATTACCTACTAACAAGTCACTCTACCAATAATTTACCCAAAATTTCCACTTAGCAATTACCTTGGTGTCTACCCATAACTTACTATACTTATATCTAAACACCTTACATTAGCTAGTTACTATGGTACCTATCACTTTAGTGATATATACAAGTATCTGGCACCTTAACTTATACTATTACCAACATCCTGATATCTTAGCCATTTTTGATAATATCGATTTCTAATTCTACTACTTCACTCCCAACTTAAACTTAAACTTTACCTTAACCTCATCCTAGTCTCATTTGGTATCCATGTGATACCCAACTCACACCCATTCTCACTGCTGCACTACACAGTACCATACCTCACTAACTTGGTATCAGTCTGATACCCAACTGATACTCTCCATACCCCATCCTGCTCACAGTTTCCTTTTCCTGTAGACGCCAAACCTGTTGTCTTAGCTTATACTCAGTTGCACCAGGGTACATAACTCCTCCTGAGCAACTGCATATCTTAAAAGCTCTCCTCCACCCTAGTTACTAACTGCAATAATCAACTGTATACTCAGTTGGACTGCACTCGATCTCCTTCCAAAATCTTGGTACTCCAAACACTCTATGGCCAGGTTCTACCTTGCAACCCTGAACCCTTCTAACACTGATGGTACCAACTACAACCTTTTAATTACCACACTGCAACAGCAGTAGCTCCAACAACTTTACCTTAATACCACAGCAGTAGTAAGCACCCACTGACCAGGCCAAATACAGGTACATCATTGTTGTAGTTGCCCAAATCAGATACACATGTATACACTAATCCTTACACACAGGTATATATTGACTGATAATAATACTTAACTATTGGATACCAAAATTTCTACACTCAAGCACACCCAATACACTATTTTACTGATCAGTCACAACACACTACCTGATCCCTCAGGCCACACTCCCCTAACCCGAGCTTCCCTTCACAGTGACACCTTTTCTACTGCCCCGTACAGGGTCTAATTTCCTGTAAGCTTGAACTGAACAGTTACATACCTAATTTCCTAGTGTATAGGCACTAGTACAATGCACCCCTTACCTCTTTATATACTAGACTAAAATAATAACCATTTCATAGACTTCCCCTTGAGTTTCCAGGTTGCTACCTTAATGCATATACCCCCAAATCACTGCAACTGCTGCTGCTCATTCAACTTACGGATATGACACTCGAGCCTTAACCCAAAGCCTTAAGGCCTAACTAATATATCAATATAACCTACAGCTACACTCTTCTTACATCTACAATTGCACCTCTCTAGGACACCACTACAATACTAAAGTTCCTTGATACTTAAGGACACTAGTACCTAATTGACACTACACACACTAACACAAGTCAGTTCTCACTTATCACACATTATCCCCCTCACTGAATCAGTATTGGCTCCCCATTCTCTTAAGCACAGGCCCTACACTTTTGATACATAATATTTGCCACTGTCACTCCAATATCCTCCACTCTACACCTAGATACAAGCATCTCAACTCATGGTATCCAATACAACAGACACACACAACTACCACTAAAGCACATACCAATAACTCTAACACCAAACATATCACAAAATACTCTATCATAACACACTCCATTGTGTTTCCAGATCTAGGGATGATCCTCCCCTCCCCTCCCCTCATTCACACAACCATGACTCATAATATACCTTTATACATATCTAAATGCAACACACACAACTAGAAATATTAAACCAAATACTTGACATGCGCCTGAGAGATACTATATGATACACACTCCCATGAGATACCAAACTCCTATTTCTCTACTAAAACCAATAATACAACTCAATTACATATTTATATAGCTAATGTAACTAATTACAATAGGAATTTGGGGAGAAATTGCACAAATCAACCAAATTAAGTCCCGTATCAGACCATATCGTACTGTATCGTGATACGACCTATTCGTTTCCATTTATGGACACGTAGCTAGTCTTCCAACCCTGATCTAAGTCCAAATAGACTAAAGTAGTGTCATGACACACATTTGATGTGTCAATCTCGTAGTTATCCTAAAATACACACAAAAACCTATGTAGAAGTCAAATTTGGTGTCACAAGAGCCTAGCTCTTCTTCCTATAGGTAGCCCTATGCCATTGGGGTATTCCTCAGAGTCAATTTCATGATTTAGAAGCTAGAATGAAAGAAAAATTAGATCTATACCTATTGGAAGATGGATTCCTAATTAATTGCTCGAACGGACATGATCTGGATATGATCTCCTTGTCAAAGCTCCTCTTCCAATTGCTCCTTGCCAATCCAAGCTCTAATGCTCTTATATTGATAGAAATGAGGGGAAATAATAGAATTTATGGTGAATTTGGTGGAGTGATGAATAGAATTAGGGAAGAAATTGGCAAGTTGTGTCAATATGTCAAAGTTGTAAGGCCACTCCAGTCCTTGTGCTGCCTCCTTCCGCAAAGGTTTGTCGAAGTGATTCTCCTTCTGCTTCTATTTGTCCATTGTGGGAGGTTGAGACGGACCTGGGTCGTATGCAACATATGTCATGGTTGGAGGAATAATGACTTTAAGAGCATTATAATCGCGTTGGTAGGCGAGGCCCAATCTTGTTGCTCCTGCTAATGCTTCCTCTATAGAGGGAGAAACCATGTAGCAGGCTTTGGACTTCTTCCCCTTAGACTTGGTGGTAGAAGTCGGAGGTTTCTATGTCATATCTTGAACAACATCTAGGTGAACCCACATGACCTTGCCCCATGGTGTGCTAAGCGATACCAGTCTGGCTGCTTGGTTGCGAGCTGGAGGGAGGTTTATAACCTCCATCATTGCCCTCAGAATTGGGACAACATTGTCTTAGGCCTCAGTCGCTGTGAAGTCACCAAACTGGAGGGATTTCATGTTGGCAATGACCATATTGTCGTCAAAGTCCAAGATGAGGGGCTTGGAGTTGAGAAGTCGCTGGATATAGCATTTCAACACATAGCAATTTTGTATTAGATGATGGACATACCGATGATAATGGCAGTATTTGGGATTGTCTGCCGCATCATGGCATTTAATCTCAGGCAGTTGGAGCTTATTGCCCTCCATCAGCACGTCAAAGATAGGCATGACGTCTCGAAAGAGTAAGTCTCCCTCAGCTTTGGAGCTTCAGCCGACTTTTGTTCGGGTGTAGGTGATTTTTTGGACAAATTGACGGTAAGGGCTTGCTTTCCTTTGCTGTCACGGCCACCATTGTCGTTGTTGTTGTTGTTGCTACTGTTGTAAGGGTGCTTCCTCCTGTCATCAGCAATGGGGATCTGGATTCCAAGCAGTCGGGCGTCCTTCACATTTTTCTCAACAGCGACAACACTAATAATGAATTTCATCCAATCTTTGAATTAAGTAGTGTCGGTCCAAAGCCTTATTGTTGGAAGTAGATTTTTCTGGCACATATACATTATTGTTGATTCAGGATTGCCGAGGGGAGGTTTAGAGAGGACACCGTCATGACATTTCTTTCGTCCAATCTTTGAATTCTCAGCAGCTTTCCTGTATCATTCTATAAACTCCCGTACAGGCCCTTTTTCTTTCTGGGCGATGTCTGTCAGAGAGGACATCGTCATGACATTTCTCCCGTCATAGAATTGGGCAAGGAAGATACGCTTAAGGTCTTCGAAGAACGAGATACAGTTGTCTTGGAGACTACAAAATCAGTCAAAGGCTACCTCGAAAAGTGCCCCAATGAAGAGCTTAGTGAGAAGAACGTCACTACAGGGTAGATTCCTCGTTGTCGTTGCAAACTAACTCATGTATTGACGGAGAGATGTCTTTCCTTCAAATAGAGTCATAGTAAAGGGCTTGTACTTTGACGGGTATAGCACATATTTTTACTCAAGAGGATATGGTCGTCGTATCCCCATCTCGCACAATGTGTCTCAATTTCCCATCTAGTCAAGGCAAGCTCGAAGTTCTAATATTTTCGAAAAAATCTTTAACTTTGACCTTTGACCATATCTTTGAGTTTGACCATTTCTTTGATTTTGAATATATATTAGATTTCTATACATAGATTTCAAATATATATATGTGTGAGACCCATCTCACAATTTTTGTATTATCTAGTATATGTGTGTTATAGTTGTATAATTGCTTCCAGTGTAATTTATGGATATTTCTAGCTGTTTTCATATAATTTCTAGAATTGTGTATAGTGTTAGTCACCCTTTGATATATATAGCCTTCCCTTTCTCTCTCCTCCTTATTCTTCTTTCTTTCCTTCTCTTTCTTTATTTTCTTCTTCCTCTTCCCTCTCCTCTCCCTATCCAAGAGCAGCCCGAGGCCGGCCTCCCCATTCCCTTTGGTGGTTGTCATGACCCGCACCCAGTGTAAGTGCACGATTACTTGGTTACGTCCAGCCTACGCCGCAGCATCGATGGTAGAACGCTGTCTAGGTTAACAATACTATCTAAATATCTCACACAATATATATAATGTACTTGTCAATGATATCTCAACTCAAAAGGGAGAAACAATATTATAATATGATAATCAATACTCAATCATAATAAAACTAGACGAAGATATGGTACAATATTGAATAGATGAATAGAGTAACAAGTCACCAAACAAAGTCTCAAATATATATGCAATACATCAAATATCTAAGATATGGTCATATCCAATATAACAAAAAAATAGCTAAATCTGCTCGACAGCTGGCACTATGTAATCCTGCTCTAAAGGTGCAAGCTCATATGGCTCGCCATCCTACAGCCCGTAGTATATGGGACACAACTCCTCTGACCAATCATTTAAAAAATATATCCAGTCAGGATTGGAGCGAAGTATAAAACTCTGAAAGCAGTTCCAAATACATAGTAGAGAATATATGACAGGCAATAGAAAAGAATACAAGATGCACTAGGAAATAGAAATATAGCTGAAACATGCAAATAAATATAATAGGAACTGGAACGGTAAATACAGGAAATATAGAATAAACTGTAAGTAAGAGAAACTAGAATACTGTCTTTATGATTTAGAGCATAAGTTCGATATGTGATCGGATTGGGTTGCACATGATTATTCTAAGGTAACTCGATAATACGTGAAGTGTATAATCGACATACACATGATTACGCTAATAGATTTTATCACATAACCAACTTCTACTCTCCCTCCTCAACCAATACTCATGAATCCAATCATGATATGTTACGTAATGATTTAATATAAGCATACTACACATAGATAGTGAGAGCACATGAAGAACATAAAAAATAATACCCGATACACATGATAAAATACATGTATAAGGAGTACCCGCAGTACACGGTAAGGGACAACATCTTCTAACATGATCCATATTGTACCAGTCAGTGTAACATGTGTCGGAGTCAAGTATACAGTTCTAGAACATGTGATATACACTAATCATGAAATAAAAACTAACAGAGAGATGTACTCGCCTCTGGTCCGAAGTAAAAGGGTATTCGGTATCCAAGTTGGTGTCACACAATCCTAGACAGGAAATATCATGTCAAAGGGTGTAATGGATGAGAATTAAGTTAAAGAATACACTAATATGATTTTTTTATGTCATACTAGCTAAACTAGGCTATTAGCTAACTATTGCAAGTCAATACTAACTATATTTGTTAATAAAACTAATATCTATATAATAAGATACTCTACATAACTAACTGACCTATATATACGACCAATTAATAAATAGCTAACTCATATAATATACTGAATAATATTTACTAACTAAACTAATTATGGATAACTATCATTCATTTATAGCTAACTAACTTAACTAACCCTGTAATATCCACAACTGATATTTAACTTAACTTGACTATCTAATACACTAACTGTTAGCTAACATCTAACTTAGCAAATGTACCCCACTACTCGAAATCCCCCCTAACTTTACTGAACTGCATCATCCTAACTGGCCACACAGTAATGCAGTATTATTTCACTTCCAGACCAAAACCCCCATGTTGATACTCTATGTATTATTCCAACTGATACATTGAGTTATTTCCCCCTCTCAAGTGAGTATCACCCTTAGCTTGATACAACTAAACACCTTCTTCCATATTGATGTTGCTACTAACCCCCCTTCCTCCCCCCCCCCCCGTTTCCTAACTGACCTTACCTTGCTTAAGTATCATTGGCTTGTTATTAGCTGCAGCTATATCAGCAACTGCAATGTTAAATTTTTATCACAGTGTTGCCCGATACCTCATGTTCAAGCTAACCACATTATCTTACCTGCCACCAATACTAGGATAAAACCATACCACCTTAGCTCCTACAGTCATTATTCTTGTTCACATAGCTCCAGGTATCTGAAATTGAGTGTAAATACTCAATCATCCACATACAAACTACCACCACCATCAATAAAAACCATATAATAACGGCAACAACATCAACATGCATCAACCTTTTTGTTAGCACTGTTGCTGCTGCTTGATGCTTCATTGTGTTGTTGCTGCTAATGCATATTGTTTCTACTGTCCGTCATAATCTGAGACTGAACCTCCCCCCCCCCCCTTACTACAACTTGAACACCAAGTAACTCATACACAGACACAGATATATGTGTCACCTGAACACACACTAAACAGTCACAGGCACACTCTGATACACAGGTATTCTCTCTACACACACTACCCACTAATTATATCCACACACATATAGATAACTAATAATATATATATATATATATATATATATATATATATATATATATATATATAATAAACATATATATTGTGTCACTACCACATTCCAAAAATAAGGGTATTTTTGACTTTTTATATATATTTAATATTGCGTGTATTTAATTTAAATAATTGCATGAGATGTGTATTTATAATATTATATATATACAATGTTCATTAATGTTGAGCTGGTAGACTTGACCTAGAAGCCCACTAGATGAACACCTGACCGAATTATAGGATTGTGTATGAATTTGTATTAATTAGAATTTAATTATTTGGGATTGTGATTAATTATCGTAATTTTATTTAATTGTTGCGCCTTACCGTTGCTTCGATATTTGGAGCGCTACCCTAGCTTTTGCCTTCCAACAAATTTTACAACTTTGCCCTAGACGTGCCCGCCTTCCATCCTGACCTTTTTGTAACTCATAATTATGCTCTCTTATGCTTCATTTTAGGCGCACAATATTCGTCGCGGACGTTTATTTAATTTCTAAGTAAATTCTAACTTTGTATCGTTGTGCGTTCCAATCGAAATTGGAGACACGATCTCGACCATTATCGTGCAACCCAAATTAGGATAATATTCTGTTCTGAGTCTTCTTCACTAATGATATTTGTGTCCCAACCTAATTTTGGTCCCATGTACTCCTAATTAATTTTAGAACACCACTCACATTTGTTCCTAATTAAATTGGGGATACCAACTTTGGCTAATCCCGTTTAATCCCGATTTAATCCAAATATCCCATTAATTAAGCCCATACAAAACACACAACACCCCCTAACCCTACAAAACACCAAGCACCAAATCGTCCACCAATTTTTCATTATTTCATGTGTCTGTGCAAATACCCAAATTTAAGGGGGCTAATTTACAAATATTGCATTAGGTGTCAACACCCCATTGGTTCAAACCAATAGAGAAGCCCAAATATTTGACTAGTCAACAACCCTCACCCTTGCATAAATGAATCATCCATGTCAAATCCTGACCATCCATTCAAAATGGGTGCATCATCACTACTCATTCCCACACACCTCTTCCTATTTAATGTCTCATCACACACTCTTCCCAACTAAGACCTAATCCCCAAACCTAGGGAAGCCCCCATCTCCTCCCCCTCACTCAACCATAGCTTTTTATATTTTTACATTTTTCCATTTATTTCCTCTTTCTTCTTCTTCTTCTTCTTCCCTTCTTCTTCTTCTTCTCTTTTTAAAAAGAGAAAGAGAGGGAATGTAAAATGTAAACCCCCTCGATTAATTCTATAGATAGTCAGGTTTGGATTTGGAAAATTTTGGATTCGCAGCAGATGTTGAGGTTTAGTGTAGAGTTAAGTTTATCCGTTAATTTAAATTTATTTAATTAAAATCCTAGGGGCGCCCTATCATTATTTAATTATTCGGAGCCCAATATCAGCCCATAAATTCTATCAGACTATTGTACTTCTGACTTGACTCGCCAATTTAGGCACTGGACTTTTCCGTCACACAAAAGTCGAATTCGTTGTGCTCTAAATTAATTGCACAATTTTCTATAAACGTAATCCATATTTAATTCCGTGTCGGACACCTGTGTCGTTACCCTCAATTTCGAGATACCAACTTAACCCGTTGAGCCGGACCAACTAAAGGGTCCAAGACTGACTCCAAGCCCCCACCATTTTTGACCTTTGTGTCATTTTCAAATTTTGACCCCAAGTGCCCCCATTTAATTTAAAAGCGCAGGACACTTAAAATCCTATTTTTCGGGGATACCAATTTTGCCTAATCCTATTTTAATCCCCAATTAATCTCGATGGCCATTAAATTAAACATGAACTTCACACACAATACCCCCTCACCATGCAAATCATCAAATACAATTTTCTCCACAATTTTTGCATCATTTTTTGCGTTCGTGCAATTTCCCGAATTTAAGGGGACTAAGTTGCAATTTATTGATTTTAGGTGCCCTTACCCCATCGGCCAAGACTAAATGGAGAGGTTACAAATTGTTGACCGAAGTCAACATCTCCCCCACTCCATTTCTCATGAAGAAATGATTTTACTCATGTGAAATCCTAGCCCTCTATTTTAAATGGGAACATCTCCACCCTCCATCCAATGCACCCCTCCCTATAAAGCCATCACTATCACCCTCACAACTCCCAAGCAGGCCCTAATCCCAAGAAGCCTAGAAATACCCCTTTCTCTATCTCCTCCCTCCTCCATAAGTTCCCATACAAATTTATTCTTCATGCAAAGCTTTCTTCTTCTTCTTCCTTTATTCTACTTCTCCCTTTCTTCTCACTGAGCGAAACCCCCGGCCGGCCGACCGTTGCAGCCCGACCCCGCGGCTGACCCTGCACACCGCCCCGGTGGTGCACACCCGTGCAGCCCGACCGTGGCAGCTCGGCCCCACGGCTGACCCCGCAACCCGCTCTGGCAGTGCACCCCCGTACAGCTCCGCGGTACAGCCGATTTTCTCCCGTGATCGACCGCCTATGCACCCCTGATCGACCGGCCTGTGCAGCGCCGTCCTTCTCCGACTGTGTAGCCATTTCCCCCGCTTCGGCCCGTCATCAACAGCTGGCTCCGACACCGTGTAGTCTCCCGACTCCGGCGGACTACAGCCCCGCTGTGCAGTCCCCCTGACCCGCTCCGGCAGTGCAGCGCTCCCCGCTCCGATCCAGTCCCTCTCCCGACCCACGGTGCAGCCATCCCCATCCGGCAGCGCCGCTCCGGCCATCTCCTCCCCGTCAGCCTATCCTACTCCTCCCTGTCCAGCTCCTATCACCACCACCATTAGCTCCTATCACCACCACCATTACATCTTCATCATCATCACTACTACCACCACTCGGCACCACCACGCGGCCACCCTCCACCGGCCGTGCTCCGGCGTCAACAACCTCGTTGAGGTTGACTCTCCCCCTCTCTTGTTTTTAAATTCCAGATTTTAATATTGAATTAAATAGGATGTTATTTATATATGGATGTGTAGATTTAGCTAGGGTTATGTTTATATAATGTGGTGTATATGGAGTTGTAGTATGGTTCATGCATTCGTGTGTTTAATGAGGTTGGATTTGGATGATGTACTTAGTTAGAGTTAGGGTAAATGCAACTTGTGAGAATATTATTACGATATTGAGCATGTGATGATGATTGGAGAGGATGATCAAGGACTTGGGAATTTAGCTTGTGGTATATCGAAGAGGTGTATTTGTGATAGGTGGATTATAGATTAGGGTTGTCTTCTACATGAATTATAATAATTTAATTAAGTTATGTATTCGAGGAGAATTGGGTTTTTGACCTTTAAATAAATAATCGGGATCTATAGTACATGATGGAAAATATTAATTTAATTACGGAGAATTAAATCGAGGAGAGTGTACAGATGACTAGTAGATTTGACTATCGTACCGATAGTCAACTGTGGTCAACCCCCCTAGTGTCTTGTCCCTGTGAGTCATAGCTGAGACTGAGTTTAGGTGTAGATGTGTGTCGCATCCCTGCTTGGCATAGAATAGATTATTAATTTTGGTTTGTATCTATCTCTAGGTACTGCGGGACCTGAGGACTTGGACACGGTACCGGATCCCCGTCATCAGCAGCCGCACGCAGGCAAGTGTACCTTGCCACCCTATATTTCAGATTACAGATATTTGTTGTTCTTTATGTACATTGTGCGCGTATTTATGTTAATGTTCGATACTTCGCGTCCGGATCACAACCGGGTGCTGACATTCAACGTAACGTCTTAGAATAATTGATAGATGCTTCGTAGCACCTCGATGCACGTACCTGAGTACATCGACACCCCAGGACACACTCATATATTATGATCGTGCCAGATTCCTGTATCCTAATACTAACATCATGACCAGAGACTGGGACGATCTTAGGGTCGCGTCTGTTGAGTTAATTCTGTGTGTCGAGACTGTAGTTAGAAGTTCAGGTTCAGCGAACAATCGTTGATCGCTTGAAAAGGGGAAGACAGTTACTAGACGTTTAGGCTCCTCTGCACGCGCTTATATATGTATATATGTTTTTTGTTTCTGTAGTGATCATGTATCTAGTGTAGTTGTATCACCCGTGTGACTCTTTGCCCGGAGCTGCGGTACGTCCCGTGTGTTTCCGTGTCTGGAGCTACAGTTTTATTTTAGAAAGCCCACGCGTCGAACATTGTCTTTAAATTATGTCACATTTGTTTGGTCATGATAGAGTACCCTGTCGTTGCACTTGTACTTTCTGTTTACATGGCATGCTGTATTTTTGTACCTTGTTACGTTCCTCTGAGGACCTGGTTCCCTGCCAGTTTTGCAGCATAGATGATTACGGAGCATTTGGAGTGGCTGTTGGAGTTGCATGTCTTGCGAGCATGGTACCAGGTACTCACATCTTATCTATCGGCATTATGGTTATTTTACATTGATTATTCATCTGCTGCTGTAGCCTAGTTTTTTTATAGGCTCATACTTCTTCTCGAGTCTATTCGAGTTAGTGTGTTATTGGGCAGCCGACTCTAGCACATATAGCTCTTTCTTGTATACTGATGTACATGGTGGATTAAGACATAGAGGTTTACATTTATGGAATATCTAGATAGTGCCCTTTATATTACAACTTATACGTATTCGAGTCAGACCAGAGTCTGGTCGAATGCGTAGCTGGCATGTCACGTATTCTTGGTCCTACATATTTTGGAACTGGGGCGTGATATAAAACTCTCCCCACTGTTCACCCAGGCACCCCGGCCCCATCTCCGGCCGACCCGCCAGACATCACCGATTCTCCACCCCAGCCGAACTCTCCCCGACACCGTTGCTACTCCTCTTCCAAGCCTCAACTCCACCACTGCACAGCCCGGCCGGACCCCCTACTCCTGTCGACATCCCCTCTTCTCGACCCCGTCGTCAAGCTCCCCTCGACTCCACAGTCTGGCCTCCTGCACTCGACCTTCACTCGCCGTACCACCTCTTCACTCTGGCCACGAGAACCCAGCACCTCCCCCGCCTGAAGCTCGGCCGACCAGTGACAGCCTACCTCCATTACACAGCCACCCGGCCGAGTTCCCCGGCTCTTCCCTACATCCGGCCAACACCCCTCGACTCCACAGTCCGGCCTCCTGCTGCACTCCGTCACCACCACCATATCGAGCCATCACCACCACCATATCGAGCTAGCACCACCACCATCATCATCAACTATCACCGGCCTCCCACCAGCTCCCTCTCCTCTTCTCCGAGTAGTACCACCCCGAGTCCGGCCTGCTGCACCGACCCCGGCTACTACATCAGAACCACCCCCCTCCACCTGTGAGCCTCCCTCTTCCCTCCTTCATTGGTTGAGGAAACGATTCGACATAGTGTATATACGTATGTATTAGTATATATAATTTAGTGTGTATATATATATATATATATTTATTTATTTATTTATATTTATATATATATATATATATATGTATGTATTTTGGTATGTATATATATGTAGCATATATATAATTGTATTGGTATATATATGTACTTATATACGTATATGGTATATGTATTAAATATAGTCTACGTATATATATATATATATATATATATATATATATATATATATATATGTATATATATATATATATATATATATATATATATATATATATGTATATATATATATATATTCAGTATACATTTTCTTTTGATACATAAATAGTGGTTGTAGTATATATATATAAATGTGGAATATATATTTTTAACATATTGACATATATATATATATATATATATATATATATATATATATATATATATATATATATATATATATATATATATACAGCATATAATTTAGTGTATATACAATTATACATATTTGTATATAATTATTGGTATACCCATAAATATGTATTAATTTAATTATTGATAATATGTATAATTGATGAATGTTTTAGGCGACCCGAGTGTAATTACGCATGCCCCGTCTTTATATTGACCTGTAACCCTGTAAATGTTAGCTGACTGCCTGCCACATGTACACTGACGTACTGGCGAGCCCCGTATTATTTTGACCGTCTGTCTTGCACAGCAATTACAGACGTGACCCTCGTGCAACTTGATGCACACTGACCCTAGTTGACCAGTATCATACCTAGCATAGCCCTGAGTCCAGTATATTTATAAAGGTGTGTTAGAGTAATATCTGATGCAAATGTTGTATTGTTTTATGATATGTCTATAGGACTGTTGGTTCATTATGGCGATACTCTAGAACAGGACATTGGTATTACCAGCTAAGGACCCAAGGCGAGTACATTCTCTGATAATTTCCAATTATTGATAATATCTATAATTCCAGTATCTAGAAATATTACATCTGATTCTGACACTGTGCTACACGGACTAGTATATAGATTGGATCTGCAGTCATGAGATGTTACATTGATTATCGTATTGACATTGTACATGATATTGATATTTAGACCTTGTACATGATATATTGGATATTGCTCGTGTATCGTGATGTGTCGTGATTGGATCCACTGTACTAGTTGGGGGCGAAGAAAATATTAGTAGATTATGTGATCATACCCAACTCTACATGCATCATAGCTCACTCCATATCTCATGTCGGGTGCGGCCTGACCATTACATGCCTCATAGCTGTTATATATGATTAGCCTGACCACTACTAGCATCATAGCTAACCAAATTGTTAGCCTGACCTTACATGAATCATAGCTAATCATATGTAACCAGCCTGATCTTGTCCCAAGCCGATCACAGGATAGACTGATATTTTAAATACTTAGAATAGTTACAGTTCTCTATTTTAGATCATATACTACATCACCCGTATATGATATTATACCTCGTTCTCTTCATTTTATTTACGCACTGACTGTATCATATTGCCTATATTGCCTGTCTCTTCATATTGCCTGTCTTTTTATTATGCCATTGCACTTATTCATTATCTTCTCTCAGTATATAGCATCATCTGTTATTGCTTTATAGCCCTTATCAATTAAATGGAACTATTATTTGAGATGTACTTTGCTCCTTCCTGACTGGAAAATATTTTCCAGACTATGCCTTAGAGGACTGGTGTCCGACATTTATGGACTACATGGTGAGTAGCTGCAGACTTGGACTTGGTAGTTCAGTTGTGATTCCGGAAGGTTTAGCCGGAATCACTAATTATCTGGTTAGTTCTTTTAGCAGATTATTTTTGGTACCGGATTTATCTCCGGCATACTCTTTGAGACTTGGATTATATTGTTGAGTTAGACTATTTCTATTTTAGACTTGTGTTGCATCTTATTTGTTTCTTCGAGATCTTATCGTGCTGTAGTTATGTGATTGAGTATGTTGTTCATATTATATTGTGGTATCCGTGTCTCCTCATGGAGTCGAATACTCGTGTGAGATTGTTTAGATAGCATCAAGACTTAGACAGTGTTCTACCGCCGATGCAGCGGCGTAGGCTGGACGTACCCACGTACTCGTGCCCCTATATCGGGTGCGGGTCGTGACACGTTTTTAGT
Organism: Iris macrosiphon; assembly: GCA_036927795.1. Lineage (NCBI taxonomy): Eukaryota > Viridiplantae > Streptophyta > Magnoliopsida > Asparagales > Iridaceae > Iris > Iris macrosiphon. Next base: position 78,137,230 of record JAYESA010000008.1, on the reverse strand, counting down.
GGTGGCCCATGCAGGTCAGACTTCGCAAGTTGTGCGATGTCGTGGTAGTGCGACGTCTTAGTTGTACTACTGTGTGCCTGCTATAGAATATAGGACATAGGATACTAGGATGAGAGAGGATACTCAATCACAAAATTCTTGAGAGATTCCTGGGACGACCCCTTGAGAATCTTATTACAATTTCCAATTTAAATCCTTCGCCCTTGTTTCCGTCCGTCCTCACTCGTTGATATTGAGTTTGATTCTTGTTGACCGGTTATTAAATTTAATTCTTGGTATCATTGCTGAGTTGATTTTATATCAAGATGAATTTTACGGGCTAAAATTTATGGTATCATCTGATGACATATATTGATGAGGACAGTGAGAAAGGTAAAACGTCTACTTTGGTTATGGAACCTAGAGTTTATCGCAGCCATATTAGCTGTCGTGACAAGAACGTAGGAACCTGACTTGGATGTACATAATTTAGTTATGAAATTTAGAGTCTCTAGCAGCTATACCGGTTGGCGTGACAAAGATTCTAGATGACATGATTATAGAGTTGCATACCTTAGTTACGGGACCTGTCGTTTATCGCACCTATGCTTACTGGCATGGCGAGGATTCTAAATATCATGATTTCTGACAGACGTGTATGATTATCAGGTTGTATCTTAAATTGGTTCTTAAAGTATCATCTCAACACTTATCTATTTTTGTTATTACATGACTTTATTCCATCGTTTCTTTTGTTTGCTAGCAGTAGAAATACCTTCAGTCCTCAACTTTCTTTGAGGATTCCTTGTTAAGTATGATAATTAGTGACTTGTAATTATGTCTGTGTCTTGAGTATTAGTATTGACTGAGTGTTGCTTGTGAGTTTATAAGTGTTTCCTAGTTGGGCATGTGAGCAGTAGGCATCAATCTAGAGTTAACCCATAGCGTAGTGCCTTGTAGCAATAGTTCTATGATAGGAGTGTTATAGTTAGTATTGGCACTATAGATAGAAGGAGAAAAGAGTATCAGTGATGGTTCCAAGAGTTAGTATCAGAGCCAGCATACCCGTCCTGGATAATCATGATTATGTAATTGGATGATCTATGTAAACAATTAAGTATCAAGAAATTGTGTTAAGGATTAATGGAGCATGATGTTCAATTTGATGATTGATACCAGGTGTGTAAAAAATAAAGAAATGTATATGCATAAAGGGTTTTAAATGAGATATCATAAGTAGAGAAATATCAGGATTGGTAATGAAAGTTGTGAAGCGTATCACAGATTAGTTTAACAGGCTGTAAAAGATTAAAGGAAAATACATATACATCAATCGAGATGAGGAACCATATACTTGCCTATGAGAGTAAAGTGAAACATGGGTGTTATAGAAGGTGCAAGTAATCATGAGTTCTAATAAGTTGATGAGATGATCCAATAATGAAGCTAGTGTTATCATACCAAGGGTACTAATAATTCTATATCGAGGATTATTTGAGCAAGGTGCTAATAGTAAGTGCCTTGTATGATAATGTTAAATTAGTATATCTGGAGCCATTCTAAAAAGGGAGAAATTAGCAAGTTAATATAGATAGAAACTCATTAGAAAAAATATGTGTGATGATAACTTTAATCATTTGGAAGTAATAGTGCAAGTAATTCGGGCAGTACAAATTTTAGTACACAGTTGAGAGTTGTAGACAATGGGTGTATTTGAGTGCACCTTGAATATTAGAAACCGTGAGTATTTATATGTATATTATGGATTTAAAATTGGAGAGTGGAAATGAATTTCAATTTTTAAGAATTTTGAGGAGTTGAGATTTTATGTTATTAAATTTTAAGGATTCAATAAACATAGTCAAAGCTATAAAGATTTTAGAAGCGATTAAAGTTTTATTTCGATATTGAGTATTTGACTTTTGAGGAAGTATATGTCTCTTATTTTAAATCGTTCGAGAAGTAAAATTTTGATGATTTTATTTGGAGGATTAAATTTTATGGTGGGTAAGAAATATATATTAGTATATGAGTGGATGAAGTGCATACGTAAGGATCTGTTGACTTGGGCATGATTGAGATGGCACTGCAAACAGACTTAGGTGTCCATCTAAAGTTGTATTAGAGAGAGTAGTACTTAGTATGGTGTGTTGCACTTGGTGTGCACTTGAGTGATAAGAACAACTAGTATGAACAATTATAGTAGGAAAGAGAACTAGCAGTGGGTGTACTTGTAGTAGAACTGTGGTACCTAAAGGGATAGGAGTATCAAACCTTGGATGCATCATTGACCTATGAAATCACAACTAGGAATATTTCCAATCTATTTATCTTGTTATCCTTATTCCTTCTGAATGTTGCTTCTTTAGAACTTTACTGTCCTTCCTTGATGATATCGCATTTATTGCCTTAATTGATTCTTTTGGGATCTGTCTTCAGGATATCGCCGAAGACACGATCTATAAGAGTGGGAGCACCAGCTTTAAAGGGGTCTGCCACCTCTCCACCTGATGGACGTCTAATCCGTAGTTCCTCCTACATCTCCGATGCATGTGGGAGTATATGCACTTTTCGGGGGTCCTCCTCCCCCACCTGTTTAGATGATTGCCGTAGTTGTAACGGACAACCTTCCTCCTTCACCGACTCCGATTTTCAGAGGTGTGCCCATTGACGGGGCACAGGTGTTTACTTTGATCCAGGGCATGGTAGATGCCCAGAGAGTGACGGCAGATGCTCAGCGAGTTCAAGCTGAGGCTCTGAGAGTGCAAGTAGAGGCACACCTAGCGCAGACTGAACTGATAAGAAAGAGCATGGAGAATGCTCACCAGATGGCGCTACAGGCAGTTAAGAGAGTTGCCCAGCAGTATCCTGGCCAGCAGCAGCCAAGGACGTTTCAGCATAACCACCAGTAGTATCCAGGCCAGCAGCAGCCGAGGACGTTTCAGTATAACCCCCGGCAGTACCAGGCATCGGTTCATGTTCAGCAGGATCAGCAGACTTGTCATTACTGTAAGAAGCCAGGTCATCTTAGGAAGAGCTGTAGAGCGAGGCTAGGACTTTGTTTGCACTGCGGCGCTGCGGGACATCGAGTGAGGGATTGTCTTCGAGCTCCTTATCTTTCCGGCCAGCATACAGCTCCAAATTATAGAGATCCAGTTAGGCCACCTGTGGAGCTACAGATTGCTCAACACCCGCGGAGGGAGCTACCCCAGCAGGGCGGAGCATTTGCGATGACGGTCGAGAAGACCGATACTGCAGGTGACGTGTTAGCAGGTTTTGTTCTTTTTTTTCCTCCTGTCCTCTTTATTTGATTGATTGATTAATTCCTTAGTACCATAGTTGTATTCGTGATTTTCTTGTTAGAATATAGTTAGTAGTACACCCTGACAGAGACTGCAATACCATGACAAAACAGACCATAACCATGCATGTTTCCTCTAGATTGTATGTTGTATGACTGTAGGTAAATTTTTCTTAGACCATGATCATTGGGGTTTGACCATAGCGAAGATTTATGAAGAGGTTATTGTAGAAGCATGAAAAATACGCTGGAAAGAGCTACACAGCCTCTTGATACAGAGCAGCGTAAAGCAGAGGCCTTCAGAGCCATCAGGCGTACGACAGAGTTTCTCCGCTAAAATACAGCGTAAAGAATAAAGCTCAAAGGACCATCCGCATAAATACAGTACGTCCAGGCCGCTCCAGCGTGAAACAGAGTTCTTCATCGCCTCCATGGCGTAAAACTCAACCGCTCTCAAAGCAGCGTGATAGCGTACGAGGAACGCTTCATCTTCCCCGAAATGAACCTGTCAAAGTCACGCAGTGAATCTGACCTCTGACTCCTGACAAAAGGTGATGCACGGCTACCCACACGACGGCTGAAAACGATGGCAGACCTCTCGGGACGCGTCCCACAGTATGATGGCGAATCTCACTATTTAATGCAGAGGATTTGGTAAAACATCACCAAACCGTCGTTTACCGGAGTCCCCTCAGCATAAACCGCTCTTTTGCGTATAAGGGAATACGTCGCCCTGTTTTACACAGGCAAACATGAGCTGTTTTACGCTCCGCAGCAGACAAACCGCCTGCCACGTCAAAAGCTGCACTTCGTACGGGATTCGAGGCACGTCTCCACGTCTAATTGCACAGAGCGGTGACAGTTTCTCTCAAGACACGTCTCTGCGACGGGTGCACAGAAGGCCTGCAGACCTTCGAAATACGCCTCCGCATTTAATGCATAAGGTGATGGCAAATCCCTGCAAGAGATTTGGTTATATCTTCAAAAGCCGTAATTCCGGCTAAGACGTCCACATCAGCACGATATGCAGCGGCTTCTACGCCCATTCAAGATCTGTGCTCAAGCGGCTTCTACGCCCATTCTGGCACGATATGCAGCGGCCTCTACGCCCATTCAGGATCTGTGCTTATGCGGCTTCCACGCCCACTCAGTCTCTACGACTACTCGACTTCCACGCCCACTCAGTCTCTACGACTACTCGGCTTCCACGCCTACTCGGCTTCTATGCCTGTTCGGCTTCTATGCCTACTTGGCTTCTATGCCATGGTGATGGATATTTGGCTTCTACGCCAACCTCTTCTACACAATGGATACCTACCCGCGTGGCTTTTACACCGTGATCTTAGTAGCAACCGTACGTGTTGTGTCCCCTTAGTTGGACCCACGTCACCCGCTCAGTCAAAAGATCATCTACACGTAGGTATTGGTTGCTTTAACCGTTGTGTAAAAGGGTGCTGTACTTTCTACTCCTCGGTTGCTATACCAACGAAGTGGTCACTGTCACCAAAGACTCTATAAATAGAGGCCCCTGTCAATGGGGAACAAGGTCGAAAAATTGGTCAAGAAACCGATATCAGATCCCAGGTCAGAAAATTCGGTCAAGAGTACCAATACCAGATCCAAGGTCGACAGTCGGAAAAGATCGAACAAGGAAGAGAGAGAGAGAGAGAGAGAGCCCGAAGCTCAGGCAAAGAGCGGGGATCGACGACTTCGGCATCGTGCATCCACCCTCTCCTGCAACCTTCGAAGCTGCTACCTGTCTTCCACGGCACTTCTTCAACATCGCGTGGTCCAAGGGCTAAAGTGATCGACCGCAGATCAGACACCTATAGCAATTTATACCCAGATTAAATAAATTGTACTCCCACATCCTCGTATAGGATTACATTGTACAAGTTTGTTTGTAAACCAAAGGGCACGGGTTTCGCATAAACCCCGTCATTGAAATACACTTTCATTCTTTCGTTTAAATACCACAAACAAGATGGCGACTCTGCTGGGGACGTATTTCTCTTTTGACGAGGAAGTAATTGCTCAACGCGATGCGGTATCTATAGGAACCGTGAAGAAGATGCTGGTCGTTTATTTCGACCAGTCTGCTTACGAAGACATGCTTCGAACCGGGGGTAGCTCTCACTCTCTCTCCGTCCAAGACAACAGAAAGCTGCGCAAAGTGTGGATGCCCAAGACATCCTCAACCATTCCTGTGGACTCTCTGATCTCTCCGATCTCTCCGACCAATGAGGTGGTAGCATCGCTCCCTCCGTGCCCTGCACGTAAAATTCAGTCTCCCGCTACGCGCGGTACAGACAAAACTTCGGGCAAGGCCTCTGCGCTAACCCAGAAGTATCTACTGTGCTTTATGCGTAGGAACCAGTCTCCCGCTACGCGCGGTACAGACAAAACTCCTGGCAAGGCCTCTGCGCTAACCCAGAAGTATCCACTGCGTTCTACGCGTAGGAATCAGTCTCCCGCTACGCGCAGTACAGGCAAAACTTCCGATGGTGCCTCAACGCCAAATCGGAAGAACAGATCACGCTCCACGCGCGAAACAACATCTGACTTCTATGGTAAAACAGATGAGCGCGGTGATCTCCGCGAGGGGAAGCAAGCAGGCGAATATTCAACCTCTCGGCCTTTGCGCCAGCAAGAGAACAATCTGCCTACCCTCCGGATTACGCGAGAAGCCGATGGCCGACTGAGGACCTCTTCAGCTTTACGCCAGTCTGAGCGAATCTCCAAATTACGCCAGGCGAAGTCCCGCGACGTAAAGCAAGCTCCGGTTGCTACTCCTGACCTACGCGAATGCCTAGTCCAGAAGCGTAAGGAGAGGGGATCTTCCAACATGTCTATTACACCCCCTAGAGAGCAATGTTGTAATAGTCATAAGATTATGATTGACTGCCGCTGTTCTAAAGCAAAACGGTCGATCTTCGACCGATTGAGCTACTCTCAGTTTTTCTGAAAGAAGAGCACGCGTATGCGTCCGTGAACATGGCTTCATGCATACCCAGAAGAAGGTCGAGCTCAAGACGTCATCCCTCTGGGCCTCCGAGCCAAAGAAGATTCGAAGACCTCCTCTGGAGCACTGAAGCTGGGGTGTTCAAAAACACCCGGGCAAGGTCACAGCAACCAGCTCCGTACTCGTCTGATTCCGACGCTGGGGGTCGCCAATCTCCCAGAACATATGCTGAGAGTGTAGAGTCGACTTCTGCGGCGACCTATACTAATCCTTCGATGACGCCCAGGGAAGTAGGAGCTTACGCCATTGAAGACGAACGCGAGGAGGCTTCAGGAAACGCGGAACAACGTATCACTGTGCTAGAGACATCTTTGAAGCAAATGCAATCCGTAATGGAGAACATGCACCAGATGATGCTAACTCAGTGCGCGACTGCCATGGCTCAAGCGTCGATCCCGCCAACTCAGATACGTATGGGGGTGGACTTACCACCATCCGACCCAAGCCAAGAACCTGCTCTAGATCAAGAGTCAGCAGTCCCTCCGCTTCCAACTGAGAATCCGATGCAGGCAGTGCGGGAGTTGAAAGCCCAATTTGACGCCTTGAGGCACAAAGATCAGCTCAAGAAACTGGGAATCAACCAGCCTTACCCGACTATCTGGGAAGAAGTCCCTTTTCCTCCGAAGTACAAACCTCAGACTATGGCTCTGTTCGAAGGAAAAACATCACCAAGTCAATACATGAACTATTTCAGTATGATGACGGTGTTGCTACAAGGGAACGACGCCCTCCTCACTCGGGTGTTCAAGGGCTGCCTCTCAGGAGTAGCCTATCAGTGGTACCGTAGCTTGGCGGACAACTGCATTACTTCCTTCGAAGACTTCAAAGCGCTATTCTTCACACGATTCTACGAGGGTGGAATGGACATGTCTATGTCCTCCCTCATTGAAGTCAAGCAAAGGGAAAAGGAAGACGTTCGCACCTTCGTCGAACGTTTTTGTCAGGCCACCTTACAAATGCCTCCAAGAGTTCCAGACTCGGCGTTAGTAGACATTTGCAGGAAGAACCTCCTTCCTATAGTCTCGGTGTTCACATGACCATATCAGTTCCATGAGTGGCCCTCGTTCATCGTCTCGGCAGTGGCCGCCGAAGACAACAGTCGCAAGGCGCGCGACAACGGCATCATGATCTCCGCCTCCGACAGAGGCAAAAGGCCATCTCCCAGCGGCGACCATCCTCGCAGTTCCAAGGAAAAAGAAGCTCTGACAGTCAATACGTCCAGACAAAAGACGGCAGCGACCACGCAGACAAAGCCCGGGACTTCTAGGCCCGTCGAGGTCTACTCTTTCGACGACAACGATATCCCTAGTATATTTGAGTGTCTCGTCAAAAGTGGCAAGATCACCCTGCCGGAGCTAAGGCGGCCCCAAGAGGTCGGCAGTACCGACGACCCCAAATACTGCATCTTCCACAGATACGTACACCACCCAATAAAAATGTGTTACGTACTGAAGAGGAAGATCCAGGGGTTGATCGATGCTAAGGCCATCACCCTGCACGACACCGAGAAAACGGTCACAGCCAACATGATCTCTCTACGGTTCGGCGATCTGCCTCCCCAAGAAGTCATGGACGGTATCACGCCCATTTCCCGAGCCACAATGGACATCGTCAATCTCCCTCCGGCTAGGGATCAAAATCATAACCTGGTACCCCTGACCACCCGTCAGGGCGAGATTATGTGGGTTCATCCAGATTTTGTGTCAGAGCTCGAGGAAGGGACTAGAGCTACGTCCAGGAGGAGCTCAAAGTGCAAACCATGCCATATGGTCACAAATTCTTCGCCATCAGACGAAGACGAGGTACTTGCTGCAACCCGGTCAGGGAGAGCCTACCTCAACGACTACGGAGCAAGTCAAGAGGATATACCGGCAGACGTTTCAGCTGCCAAACCTGCAGGGCCAAGCCCCGTCATACCGGAAGCCAACCCTTCAAAACCGACGTCGGCGGACAAAGGAAAACAAAGAGAAGTGTGCTTCGATAAACCTATAAAAAACATTCCGAACAAAGGTTTTGAGAAGCCGTATAACTTCGATATCCTAGCCCAACTGGCTAATACACCGGCCAGGCTCTCCATCTTCCAGCTACTCAGGCTCTCCCAAGACACTCGTCTAGCCCTGAGTGAAGCACTGATGCAGGCGGAGGCATGCTTGACCCAGCTCAAGTCTCTCGACGAAGAACCAGTGGCGTGCCCTCGGTGCCACAGTGTAATGGAGGTGGTCCCAAATATCACCTTCACCCAAGACGACATGCTGTTAAAACATAACAGGCATGACAGGCCCCTCTATTACACCGGGTACATCGGTTCCATGGAGGTTGATCGGATTCACATAGATCCGGGATCATCGATCAGCATCATCCCGCACAGTCTGCTCAGACCGTTGAGGATTCCTACCAGCGAACTGGCTTACACCTCCACTACAATCGTGGGATTCAACGCCGAAAGAAGTAAGTCGTTAGGGAAGATTCGCCTGAGAATCCAGATTGGCAACCTCAGATCGGTGGCCACATGTTACGTGATCGATTCAGAGGTATCCTACAATATCTTGCTAGGAAGACCGTGGATCCACGATCACAATATCGTTCCTTCAACTCTACATCAATGTCTTAAATATGTAGACCCCCAAGGGATGGTACAAACGGAGGTGGCCGACCTAAACCCGTTTAAAGGAGTAGAGTCCTACTATTCCGATGCCGTATTGTACTCGCAGGACCACACGGAAGAAGTGGCGGGCAAGACAGAGAAGGAATCCCACCGGGAGCCAGGAGAACCCTCTGCCGCACTACCGCTGTCAATCAGAGTGAAAGGACGAACCACTCGTCCAAAAGCCATAGAGCCCATGGCTATTCACCTGAACAGATCCAGCTCGGGGAAAAGAAGCAATTCTCCAGCGGTTACTCTGAACCAGAAGCCTCCACCTTTGGTCATCAACCTTCGGCGCGACAAGCAGCCGACCGATGTAAACACGACCAGGAACGGAGTTCCAGATGGCAATAAACATCCTCTTTTCCCGTACATTAATACTCAGATTCCAAATCAGGAACCCGCTCCCCGTGACGAGGTAGAACCCATAGCACAAAAGTTCTTGGAAGCTATGGACTCCTACCATCCGCATATCTGGGAAGCAGCGTCATCATCCAACGTCATCACAACGTATGGACCGCATGAAGATTCTATCTTCATAATCCCGCCAACCTGCAGCAGTCAGCGTCCAATAGTATTCGGCCGTATGCGCAATCAGCCAGCCATCCAGGAAGATCCTTTCGATGACGATACTGGGAAGATGCAGGTTCACCGATACAGCCCTCAAGCGCTGAAGATCATGCAAAACATGGGCTATGACTTGAAGCGAAAGTCGGGCCTCAACTACGGAAGTGGCAGAAGAACGCCGCCACGCGGTGACCCCCGCTACCAACAAACTCATTTCGGGTTAGGGTATGCCACCTCCCTTACGGCTTCCACGTCGGATAAGGACATCTTTTCACCCTCCGACTCACCTGATGCCCTCGAACAAGCACTATCAGCAAATATGGTGATGACAGATCCCTCAGAAACAGAGGAACGAGATTCTGAGCCGTTTGAGAATGACTCTTGGGCTCAGCAAATAGACACACAGTGGGAATTCTGCTTCGAACAAAGGGAACCTCCAACCAAAGACGAAGTTATCCAAATCGATGTTGGGGGTGAGCTTTCGCCAAAGCCGATATTTATCAGTGACAATCTTCCACCAGCCGAAAGGGAAGAAATCATACAGCTGATAAAGGAATACGTCGATGTCTTTGCATGGGATTATAGAGACATGCCGGGCCTAGACCCGAAGGTGGCTACTCACAAACTCAACATATTGGCTGACTCAAAGCCTGTGAAGCAGCACCAACGCCGGTTCCGACCGGACATGATGGACGCCATTGAAGTTGAAGTCAAAAAGCTGATAGCCTGTGGGTTCATCCGGGAAGAACAACATCCCGACTGGGTCGCCAATGTTGTCCCAGTCATGAAGAAAAATGGGAAGGTACGTATCTGCATCGATTACCGCGATCTGAATGCGGCCTGCCCCAAGGATAAATTTCCTCTTCCCATCACGGACATCATGATCGAAAACACCTGTACAACCCAGTAGAGAAAGAATGTCTGGCTCTGATGTTCGCTATCCAAAAGACGCGGTACTACGTCATCGGCCAGACTATTCATATCATCTCCAGGATCAACCCTCTTCGAGTACTGATGAGCAAGCCGAGTATTCTTAATTCCCGACTCACAACCTGGGTGATGCTGTTAACACCATATGACATGGTGTACATCCCGCAGAAGTCCATCAAAGGCCAAACGCTGGCCGACTTCCTGGCTGCTCATCCGATCCCGGAGGCCTCCAAGTTATACGAAGACATTTCCGACAAAGTTACAGAATGTAATTCCGTAATGGAAAGTGACACATGGCAACTGTTCTTTGACGGCGCCTCCAGGACTGGCCCCCAGGGAAACATGGTTTCAGGGGTAGGAATCGTCCTGGTCACTCCTGATAAACTCATCATCTACCGGGCATACTCTCTTAATGAACCATGCTCCAACAATGTGGCAGAATACAACGCCCTGTTGATCGGGCTCCAAGTCGCTGAAGAGCTGGGGGTCGAAACCCTGGAAGCTTTCGGTGATTCTCTGCTTATCGTCAATCAAGTCAGAGGGATATATGAAGTCCGGAATCTAGACCTCATCCCCTATCACCGAGCGACAATCGAGATAGCCATGACGTTCAAAGGGTTCTTCCTAGAGCATGTACCTCGATCTCAGAATCTGGAAGCTGATGCCCTGGCCAGTCTAGCTGCGGACTTAGCTACCCCTATAAGAAGGCAAGATTCGGTGATCCTTCTTAACAGAGATTTATTCTGCGTGAAGAACAACCTTCACATAGAATGCAGCCACGCTGTGAACATAGATCCCCCCGGAAGAGACTGGAGAAGTCCCTTCATAGATTTCGTCGCATACGGAATCTTGCCAGAGGACCCCAAAGAAGCAATATCCGTCAAGAGACGATAATTACGCTTCTATTTTGATGCATCTTCACACTGCCTATATCGTCGAACCTACGACGGACTGCTATTAAGATGTCTCTCAGACGACGAAGCATAGCAGATTATCCGAGAAGCTCATGATGGCGTATGCGGAGCACATCAGCCCGGTCCTAAGCTACAGGATCGTATCAGGAGAATGGGCTACTACTGGCCCACTATGATCACAGACGCGATCAGCTATGCAAGATAATGCAGAGCCTGTCAGGTTCATGCAGACTTCATACACCAACCGTCTGAATATCTACATCCTACGGTCGCATCCTGGCCCTTCGAAGCATGGGGTATGGATATCGTCGGTCCCATTCACCCGTCTTCCTCCAGAGGCCACCGGTTCATACTGGCCATCACGGATTACTTCTCCAAATGGGCAGAGGCGATCCCTCTGGCTGAGGTAAAAGTATCTGACGTGATCAGCTTCATCAAGCACCACGTCATTTATCGCTTTGGGATTCCTCGAAGGATAATCCATGACAATGGGCCTCAGTTCATCAGCCAAGCGTTTTATCGATTTTGCGATAAAAGTCGAATACATAATATTGCCTCTACGACATATTATCCAGCTGCTAATGGTTTGGCGGAAGCTTTCAACAAAACTATTATCAAACTCCTGAAGAAGTTCGTTTCTTCAAACAAAAGAGACTGGAACGAGAAGCTGGGCGAATGTCTCTGGGCATACCGCACAACGGTACGGACACCAACAGGTTGTACCCCCTTTTTACTGGTCTAAGGGAGCGAGGCAGTTCTTCCCATCGAAATACAGATCCAGTCGCTCAGGATAGCAGTGACTAGTGAGTTGACTCGAGAAAAGAATGACCTGTTAAGGCTCCAAGAGCTTGAAGGATTAGACGAGAAACGCCTACAAGCTCAACAGCGCATCGCGCTTTACCAAGCACGCATTTCCAAAACTTTTAATCATAAAGTGAAGGAAAGAGTGTTCAAAGTCGGCGAGCTAGTTCTAGCCGTAAGAAGACCGATGATTCTTACCCACAGAAGTAAAGGCAAATTCCAACCCAAGTGGGAAGGCCCTTATGTGATCGAGACAACGTTCTCGAACGGCGCCTACAGGATAGCCCAGTCTAATGGAGACCTGTTAATGGCTCCTATCAACGGCAAATTCCTAAAAAGGTACTATGCTTAATCCTCCCGCTCGGGTGGGACATAGCAAGGACCTCGATTCTGACAAAACTACTTCCAAAACGCAATTAGTAGGGTTACGCTCTATCATATCCGTATGATCTCTGAATAGATGTGTCCTGCTAAGAAGTTTATCGGGAGTCTATCATGTCCATACTACCTCTGATAATACTCTCACCAAAACCGGTCATTTACATTCCGAAATGATGGGTCCACAAAAGTCAGAAAAGAGTCGCCTTTATTTATTCCCGAGAGGGAGGCAGAATTACATCTGGGCAAGCAAAAAGGGAAAAGGATACATCATGATGGCAGGTGAGTCAGATTGTGAATCTGCCGCTCCAGCGCAGCTATCCTCTCATTCCTAAGAACCAAGGCGTCGGCACGAGCCTGCTCCAGCCGTGCCTCGGGAGTGTCCGTGAGGGTCAGATCAGCCTTTGCCCGAAGATAGCATGTGCGAGCAGCTTCTGCACGGTCCAGCTCTCGTCGCGTTGTGCTCAGTCGACCGGATGCTACGTCTAGACCTGCCAGCGACTGAGAAGCCCACTCCTCTGCCCGAGCGAGTTTTTCCTTCAGCTTGGAGACCCTCGCTGCATTCCCTTCATGCTCAGAGCGACACCGCGTCTCAACAGCAAGAGCCTCTTTCGCGACAACTTTTCTCCTATCCACCTCCAGCTTATGCTTCTGGATAGAGTTGTCTAGGCTTTCCACCTTCGTAGCAAGCCGCGCAGTCATGAGGTCGAACCGAGCCTGAACATCAGCATCGAGACCCCGAGTCAGCCACAAATGTTCGTTAATAGGTTGCTCTAACCCATTAACCATCGCCTCCAGGGCGTCAGCTACCCCAGGATCGCCGAGCTCCCTGATGACCCCGATCGAAGCAAGAGGAGTCTTCCTCAGGCGCTCAAAATCCAGACTCTTCGCTAACACCATTGACACCATCGTTCTCAAACCGGTATAGAAAAGGCTGGTATGTTGCTCGGTCAACGCAACTAGATCCGACTGAACGCCGGGAGCGCCCGCAATGTCAGCAAGTCCCTCTCCAGGGATGATTGCAGACGAGGTGGCCACAGCCGTCGCATCGACACATGGTGCAATCGAAGAAGGTGCGGTAACGGCGGTCGAAGTCGTCGCCACACTCACAAGAGGCAAGGTCACGACGACGTGTTCATCCTCCTCTCGAGGTGATGAAGCTACTCCAGGCGTACTGGCCCCCGAAGCCACTTCCTCATCAAAGACGAACGCCTCCTCGTCAGAAGCCCGAGCGGAACCAGAATGCGCTTCAACGCTATACTCCCCGTGGGCGCTATCCCCTGAGAAGAAGACGAGAAAGTCAATATCAGTATGATGACAATCTTTCTCAAAGGAGACATAAAAACGACATTTTACCCGGAGCCAACGGCATATACGATGCATCTGCAGTCGATATAGCTAAACCACGCCTTAATGACGCAATGCGAATCGTCATGCCTGGAGAAGTAGGTGGGCCGACCGACATCGCCGAGAGTTCTGTCAGGCCTCCACCAAGACGTGGTCGAAGTTCATCGGCCGGAATCTCGCCAGGCGCGCTCACTAACGCGGCAGGAGTCATGCCCGCTGCTGGCCTCGGGAAAGATTCTCCCATCTGCCTCGGCCACACAGGCAATCTCGCTCCGCTACCTGGAGCAGTAGCCGCCACAGCCACCTCTAACGAGGATTCTTCGACATCGACGACCGGAACTGTAGGAGGCCCCTCTCTAGAAGGCGAGGAACCTCCAGCCAAGGAGTCATCCCCGAGGTAGGGAGAGGCAGGCTCACTCCCAGGAGCCACAATGCCAGGAATGCGGAGAGGACGAGCAACCGTCTCCTTCCTCCTCTTGCGAAGAGAAACTTCCTTCAGAGCAGAAGCCCGTCGCTTCCCAGAAGGGACTACCAAAGCCCCCGCAGGCAGAGGCACTTCGCACCTCGGCACCGATACCAGAGGCTCGTCCGGAGTACCAGACTCCTCACCTTCGTCCGAAGAAACCGAAGGGACGTCAACTCTTCCCCCAGGCTTGGGAGAAGGCACCTGGAAGCTTCCCCGCACGTCGAAATCATGATGGAAGGTGTTAATCGCCACGTAAAACTGGGCGTAAGAATGGAGAATGCGAAGCTCCGTGGAGGTTGTAACAACCGGCACAATGAAGGTTGCCCTCGTACAACCCATAAGGAAATATCGCCACCCTCTAGCTCCATCAATGAGTCCGCCCCTGGACCTAAAGCTGGTAACGGCATTGCCCACATGCAGCTGATCGTACCCAAACTGCCTGGCAAACCGGCTAGGCAAGTAGGGCTCGAAGAAGCAGTGATCTTCGCTCCTGTACAGCAGATGGGAGGGTCTAATACAGACCAACCAGTTAAAAGCTTTCGGGGAAAGGTCGGTCTTCTCTTCACCTGAATCCTTAAGCCACACCCCTGATTGATTGTGATGCACGGGGGGAGCAGTACAGAGGAGCTTCCAACCGTGGCCGAGGTTCAACACCAGCCGGCAGTCTAAAACTGTGCTCACATTCCAGGAGGAATCCTTGTAATTCAGCAAGAATATACCCCCCGAGCTGCTACCGGACCCAGGAGACATCACCCGGGGATTGTGGAGAATCAACCATCCCATCAAGTATAGGTATGGTAATTCCACCCTGGGAAAACTCTCACGTCGAGCTTCGTCGACGAGCAACCCGTCAGTTATGGCTCTAAAGCCAGCCTGTATACGGCACACCATGGCAGGAAGCAAGCCCAGTCTTGCCCCAAACACCAGGCGCACTGCCGGCCACAGGATGTTTCGGTGAATGCGGTCCGCGGACGCGGTACCTGGCACCACTACTCGGAGCAACCATATGGAGAGGAAACCAGCCAGCTGGGCTTCCTTAGACAAAGGCCTGCGACAATGCCTCAAGTAACTACAGGCCTTGGTGCTTTCCGGGTACTTTCTTACCCCATCGACAAGAATCTGGTCCAGAGCTTCAGCCTCCTCCATAAGAGTCTCCACAACCTGGGCACTAAGCACGCCCAAACAGTTCATAGGCTCATTCTTGCCACCCGAGGCTTTCTCCGACCTGGCGACCCCGGCTCGGTGGAAGAAGAGGTAGGATATCCACTTGGTGGTGTGAGCCAAATCAGAAGGCTCGTTATAAAAGGCGGTGCACGCAAAGTATTGACACATCAGCTCCTGATATACTTCCGCCACCCGAGGGTCCAAATCCCCCAACTCCCGGTTGGTGGGAACATACCCTTCATATGGAGTACCCCCATCGACAGTCTCGAGACAACTGCCATCTCGTGGACCGCCAACCCCAACTCCCCCAGTGGAGTGGCAAAGGTCCCGGTGAGCGGAATGTACCGCTCCATCAGCGCCAGGAACAAATTGGGATTCGGAGGCAACCCGATGCTCGTCGCACTCACAGCGGCATATAGTCCAATGCCCTCCAACTCTCTCTGGAAGTGCTTCAAGGCCCAGTCAACTAGGCATCTCCATCGGGAGTTTGTTGGGGTGATCCACCCATTGCACCGAGGATTCTCCTTGGGATATACCCCACCTCGACCTATAAAGTCGTTGCAGAAGGTCGGCAATTGGACCGGCTGGATCACCAAGCTATCTTCACTTGAAACACTTCCCGGGCACAGTCCTCTGAACAATGTCACAATGCCGGAGGGGCGACTGACGAATGACCCCTGGTCAGCTCCTTTCAGATGAAAGATCTTCCCCGGCTTGCCGTGAAGATCAGGAGTCAGCGTCCACGACATCTTTCTAGGATGCGTCGCGTGGAAGAAGGTCGAGATGGGATAATCCCTCAGCATCGTTGGCAGGTACAAAACCAAATTCCCGGCTGAGAAGACCCAGGGCTCCCTCTTAGGCTTCGTCTGGGACTGTTTGTCGATCATGTCCCCAAAAAGGAAAGCCGGCTTTACGTACGGCTCCCCGTCTACATAAGTCAGAGGCTCCCCGTTGATCATGCTCAGCAGCATTCGCTCGCCCTGAGCCGATATTAAGACCCTCCTTCCTTCAGGGTACTGGGGTCCGGAGATAGGGAAGGACACGTGGGACAAATCCTCCAGGTAGTTCGAGTGCAGCATCCCAACAGCGGAGCCCATCACCTCGGCCAGTGGAGACTCACCCAAGTCAACTACAAAAGTGCAAAAAAAATACGTCATCACAAGTCTTGCACGAACATACGGACCGAAAGAAACAACAGTCTGTGCTCTACGCAGTATTATACAAATCTGGCAATTTTACGCCGGAGGTCCCCTCCACAAGCATAAAAATTCAAATTTTACGATATACCCCAATTTTCGGTAGCCAGAGCTTCTACGCTCAGAACTACGAAAAAATGGAGTCTTTACGCTGACACATTAGAAATATGGGCATAAAAGATGAAAATGCCTCCGTGCATCATCTTCCTCAAGAAGAGGCTATCAGCACAGAAGACGACCTAGCGCGGTCACGTTCAACATGTGCAAAGGATTTTTTGTCATTTTTGTCACCCCGAAGGCTTTACCTCGAAGACCGGGTGCACTGCTCGTCGGCGGGACACTTCGCTCAGAAGGAAGTTCGCCTTGACCGACCAAAGACTCCCTCGCCGGGGCGAAAGAATGAGAAGAGGAACCTATACCCTTTCCCTTAGCGAAGGAGGTTTGTTTCGACGCCATTTTCTGAAGATTCGAGGGAACGAAGAAAAACTCGAACAGTCGAAAGCTCTCTTTCACAGAAGACGGATAAAAAGTTTCTCTCTCAGAGAACTTGGGATATATATAGAGTTCGGGCCGACTCTTCGAATCCTCAGACGGACTCCTCGAGACCCTAACCAAATCTCACAAAATTAAATAATGGGTTATGATTGGATGCCACGTCAGACCACTAACCTCGAAAGACGGACAGTCAGCAAATTCAAAAAGTTTTTCGTGCAAAGACGGTTCAGCAGGTCCTACGCTGAAGGAGCTTTCTACACGCGACAGCAACAGATCTACGGTTTTACGCTCACAAGCTATAAGTCTATGTTTTTCCGCCCGGATGCCTTTGTTCTCAGTAGATTTTACGCTCGAGAGGCCACAAATCTACGACTTTACGCTCAGCAGATACCAAATCGATGATCTCACGCTCGATGGCGCTCAGTTTACGCTCAGAAGCAACAGATCCGCAAGACTTCACGCTCGGAGAAATTTTCTTTTCAGGAGCTACAGATATACATTTCTATACTAAAGGAGCTTTCTACGCTCGACGGCTACGAATCTACAACTTTACGTTCGACAGCTACAAGTCAAGTTTTTGGCCCGGATGCCTTTGTGCTCAGTAGCTTTTATGCTCGAGAGGCCACAAAACCCATAACTTCACGCACAGGGACTACAAGTCTACGATTTCACGCTCGATGGTATTCTACGCTCACAGGCTACAGATATACAGTTCTACGCTAAAGGAGCTTCCTACGCTCGACGGCTACGAATCTACAACTTTACGTTCGACAGCTACAAGTCAGGTTTTTTGGCCCGGATGCCTTTGTGCTCAGTAGCTTTTATGCTCGAGAGGCCACAAAACCCATGAATTCACGCACAGGAACTACAAGTCTACGATTTCATGCTCGACGGTGTTTTACGCCCGGAGGCTACAGAATGATTTCTCGCTCCACGACTTTCCGTATATTCGAACGGTCCCCAAGATGGTCAATTACAGGAGTTCACACAGAAGATACTCCTCCTTGGCCTCAACATATCCCAAATACCCAAAACATATAAGAGTTCAAACATTAAGAAATTACTCTTCTCGGGTCAATTGGAGGTTCGTCCAAACTCCAGTCTGAATACCTCGTCTATCAAAAGATGGCAACTCAGTTTTTGACAGCCATTCCTCGACCCTGTTCCAAGGGATTTTTGAGAAGTCACTCTTGAAGGCGAAGACTGAACAAAAATTCTGTTTTATCAGAAGTTCAGAGCTCTACGCGGTTCCTCAGTCCCAGCAACAGGACAGTTCTAAGATGTTCAAAATGCTCTACAGCGTTCTATGAACTACTCGCTATACGTAAAGGACAGGACCTAGCACTCTTTCTACAGAGTCGGCGTACAGATTCAGACGTGTTGAAGCTGCACATATTCAGACTTCACAGCAACATATGGCAAGGTGATCATATGAAGAAGAAAGGCAATTTTTATTAAAGATCAAAATCATGATTACATATGAGGGAATCCAATCTACAAGGGTTTTCTTTTCATTTTCATGATTACATCTGAGGGAAACTCCGTCTACAAAGGAGATACCGCCTCGTCGTCTGAAGATCGCCCAGAAGCTATTCTGACAGGTTCTCGCTGGGCTTCAATTCTTCATCCATCTCCACCGACAGTCGGTCAGCTCCAGCAAACTGACCGACATGGCAATGATCACCGGCGGGCACGACAGAGTTGGGGCTCGCATAGATTTTGCAGATCCCACGCTCCGTGCACCGATCAATCCGGGACAGAACGAGTCTGTCTGACTCTCATCACCGGAGGGCATCGAGAGAAGGCGCGACATGCCAGCCGCCGTAGTCAAATACGACCCTTCCTCTCTCCTGGGGCAACGTCATACAAAGTTGCTGATTATCCCGAGCAAGGGAGGCTAAGATATCCTTCCATGATCCATCATTGCAGTGGACACTTGCTCGAAGACGCCATCTTTTTTGGCTCCTTACACGCTGGAAGAACATGATCTCCTTCTTCCTCAAATCGACCCGACGAACTCCGGTGATCATCTCTGCGTGGTGATGAAGATGTGGGGAGAACAGGCTAACTCCCCCAGCCTTTTATAGGCAAAAGAGATCACAGCGGTCCTCCATAAATCCGCCATAAAGTCTGCACCGACCGTTTCAACGCTCCACTCAGAAACGTTTCGAGTTACGAGGGGCCATTCATGCTTCGTTCAAAGCGTTTCAAATTCCAAGGAATTTAAAAGCTCTGAAGGGGGTCTTGTAGAAGCATAAAAAATACGCTGGGAAGAGCTACACAGCGTCTTGATACAGAGCAGCATAAACCAGAGGCCTTTAGAGCCATCAGGCGTACGACAGAGTTTTCTCCGCTAAAATACAGCGTAAAGAATAAAGCTCAAAGGACCATCCGCATAAATGCAGTACGTCCAGGCCGCTCCAGCGTGAAACAGAGTTCTTCATCGCCTCTATGGCGTAAAACTCAACCGCTCTCAAAGCAGCGTGATAGCGTACGAGGAACGCTTCATCTTCCCCGAAATAAACCTGTCAAAGTCACGCAGTGAATCTGACCTCTGACTCCTGACAAAAGGTTATGCACGGCTACCCAGACGACGGCTGGAAACGATGGCAGACCTCTCGGGATGCGTCCCACAGTATGATGGCGGATCTCACCATTTAATACAGAGGATTTGGTAAAACATCACCAAACCGTCGTTTACCGGAGTCCCCTCAGCATAAACCGCTCTTTTGCGTACAAGAGAATATGCCGCCCTATTTTACACAGGCAAACATGAGCTGTTTTACGCTCCGCAGCAGACAAACCGCCTGCCACGTCAAAAGCTGCACTTCGTACGGGATTCGAGGCACGTCTCCACGTCTAATTGCACAGAGCGGCGACAGTTTCTCTCAAGACACGTCTCTGCGACGGGTGCACAGAAGGCCTGCAGACCTTCGAAACACGCCTCCGCATTTAATGCATAAGGTGATGGCAAATCCCTGCAAGAGATTTGGTTATATCTTCAAAAGCCGTAATTCCGGCTAAGACGTCCACATCAGCACGATATGCAGCGGCTTCTACGCCCATTCAGGATCTGTGCTCAAGCGGCTTCTACGCCCATTCTGGCACGATATGCAGCGGCCTCTACGCCCATTCAGGATCTGTGCTCATGCGGCTTCCATGCCCACTCAGTCTCTACGACTACTCGGCTTCAACGCCCACTCAGTCTCTACGACTACTCGACTTCCACGCCTACTCAGCTTCTATGCCTGTTCGGCTTCTATGCCTGTTCGGCTTCTATACCTGCTCGGCTTCCACGCCTACTCGGCTTCTATGCCTGTTCGGCTTCTATGCCTACTTGGCTTCTATGCCATGGTGACGGACATTTGGCTTCTACGCCAACCTCTTCTACACAATGGATACCTACCCGCGTGGCTTTTACGCCGTGATCTTAGTAGCAACCGTACGTGTTATGTCCCCTTAGTTGGACCCACGTCACCCGCTCAGTCAAAAGATCATCTACACGTAGGCATTGGTTACTTTAACCGTTGTGTAAAAGGGTGCTGTACTTTCTACTCCTCGGTTGCCACACCAACGGAGTGGTCACTGTCACCAAAGACTCTATAAATAGAGGCCCCTGTCAATGGGGAACAAGGTCGAAAAATTGGTCAAGAAACCGATATCAGATCCCAGGTCAGAAAATTCGGTCAAGAGTACCAATACCAGATCCAAGGTCGACAGTCGGAGAAGATCGAACAAGGGAGAGAGAGAGAGAGAGAGAGAGAGAGAGAGAGAGAGAGAGAGAGAGAGAGAGCCCGGAGCTCAGGCAAAGAGCGGGGATCGACGACTTCGGCATCGTGCATCCACCCTCTCCTGCAATCTTTGAAGCTGCTACCTGTCTTCCACGGCACTTCTTCAACATCGCGTGGTCCAAGGGCTAAAGTGATCGACCGCAGATCAGACACCTATAGCAATTTATACCCAGATTAAATAAATTGTACTCCCACATCCTCGTATAGGATTACATTGTACAAGTTTGTTTGTAAACCAAAGGGCGCGGGTTTCGCACAAACCCCGTCATTGAAATATACTTTCATTCTTTCGTTTAAATACCACAAACAGTTATGACTTGACAAAAGAGACAAGATGATTAAAATTTGGGGATAAGCATTAATTTAAATAAAGAGTTAAGGAATTAATATAGCAAAATTGATGGATTATTGATTTTACGAAGATTGAGATATGATTGAAATTATCATTAAAATTCAAGGATAAACATTAATTTAAATGAAGAGTTGAGAAATTAACATGGCATAATTGATGATTTATTAATTTTAGGAAGATTATGATATGCTTAAATTGGTTATTAAAATTGGAGAAAATTGGGGAGATTATTAGTATATCTATTTGATTGCAAGATATGAATTTAAAATTTTATATTATGAATGTTACATTTGAAGATTCTATAAGTATCGCTTTGTTGAGTATTTTGAGAAAAAAATAGAATTTGATTTTATTTCGAGGATTTTCAGGAATACAATAATTTCAAAATTTTGAAAATTGTGAAATAACAAGGTGGATTATTTCATGATTATGTGGGTTGATGAATTTAACTTTTGATGGAAAATAATAATAATAAGAAAAATATAATTATTGAGGATCTTGAATTTCGAGGACGAAATTCTTTTAAGGAGGGTAGACTTGTCACTACCACGTTCCAAAAATAGGGTTTTTTTACTTTTTATATATATTTAATATTTTGTGTATTTAATTTAAATAATTGCATGATATGTGTATTTATAATATTATATATATACAGTGTTCATTAATATTGAGCTGGTAGACTTGACCTAGAAGCCCACTAGATGAACACCTGACCAAATTATAGGGTTGTGTATAAATTTGTATTAATTAGAATTTAATTATTTGGGATTGTAATTAATTATCGTAATTTTATTTAATTGTTGCGCCTTACCGTTGCTTCGATATTTGGAGCGCTACCCTAGCTTTTGCCTTCCAATAAATTTCACAATCTTGCCCTAGACGTGCCCGCCTTCCATCCTGACATTTTTGTAACTCATAATTATGCTCTCTTGTGCTTCATTTTAGCCGCACAATATTCGTCGCGGACGTTTATTTAATTTCTAAATAAATTCTAACTTTGTATCGTTGTGCGTTCCAATCAAAATTGGAGACACAATCTCGACCATTTTCGTGCAACCTAAATTAGGGTAATATTCTGTTCCGAGTCTTCTTCACTAATGATATATGTGTCCCAACCTAATTTTGGCCCCATGTACTCCTAATTAATTTTAGAACACCACTCACATTTATTCCTAATTAAATTGGGGATTCCAACTTTGGCTAATCCTGTTTAATCCCGATTTAATCCAAATACCCCATTAATTAAGCCCATACAAAACACACAACACCCCCCTCACCCTATAAAACACCAAACACCAAATCGTCCACCAATTTTTTATCATTTCATGTGTCTGTGCAAATACCCAAATTTAATAGGGCTAATTTGCAAATATTGTATTAGGTGTCAACACCACATTGGTTCAAACCAATGGAGAAGCCCAAATATTTGACTATTCAATAACCCATACCCTTGCATGAATGAATCCTCCATGTCAAATCCTGACCACCCATTCAAAATGGGTGCATTATCACCACTCATTCCCACACACCTCTTCCTATTTAATGTCCCATCACACACTCTTTCCAACCATGACCTAATCCCCAAACCTAGGGAAGCCCCCATCTCCTCCCCCTCACTCAACCGTAGCTTTTTATATTTTTTCATTTTTCTATTTCTTCCCTCTTTCTTCTTCTTCTTCCCTTCTTCTTCTTCTTCTCTTTTTAAAAAGTAAAAGAGAGGGAATGTAAAACTCTCCCCACTGTTCACCCGAGCACCCCGGCCCCTTCTCCGGCCGACCCGCCGAATATCACCGATTCTCTACCTCAGCAGAACTCTCGCCGACACCGCTGCTACTCCTCCTCCAAGCCTCAACTCCACCAATGCACAGCCCAGCCGAACCCCCTACTCTGGTCGACATCCCCTCTTTCCGACCCCGACGTCGAGCTCCCCTCGACTCTACAGTCCGGCCTCCTGCACTCGACCTTCACTCGCCGTACCACCTCTCCCCTCCGGCCACGAGAACCCAACACCTCCCCCGCCTGAAGCCCGGTCGACCAGTAACCGCCCACCTCCATTACACAGCCACCCGGCCAAGTTCCCCGGCTCTTCCCTGCATCCGGCCAACTCCCCTTGACTCCACAGTCCGACCTCCTGCTGCACTCCGTCACCACCACCATATCGAGCCATCACCACCACCATATCAAGCTAGCACCACCACCATCATCATCAACTATCACCGGCCTCCCACCAGCTCCCTCTCCTCTTCTCCGACCAGCACCACCCCGAGTCCGGCTACTGCACCGACCCCGGCTGCTACATCAGAAACACCACCCTCCACCTGTGAGCCTCCCTCTCCCTCTTCCCTCCTTCATTGGTTGAGGAATCGATTCGACATAGTATATATACGTATGTATTAGTATATATAATTTAGTGTATATGTATTCATATATATATATATATATATATATATATATATATATATATATATATATGTATCTATTTTGGTATGTATATATATATATATGTAGCATATATATAATTAGGGCTTAGATAGTGAAATTAGGGCTAGTTTGAACCAATTTAAATTAGAACGCGACATTTATTTAATTATGCATTAATTTATATCGCGTAGCGCACATTACCGTTGCTTCTATAATTGGAGCACCTCACTAGCCATTGCCTTCCAACAAACTTCACAACCTCAACCTAGGCCTGCCCGCCTACTATTCTGACCCTTGTACAACTTATAATATTGCTCCTTGGTGCTACATTTTAGCCGCACAATAAACGTCACGGACGTTATTTCTTAATTCGAAATAATTTCCAATTTTGTACCCTTGTGCGTCCCAATCGAAATTGGAGACACAATCTTGCCCGTCCTGTGCATCTCAAATTTTATTAATATTCTACACTGTCCCCTCTACGTCCCAGATCCTTTGTTCCGCCTATTTCTATTTTCTTGTGCTCCTAATTAATTCTAGAACATCGTGCACCTTTTGATTTAATTAATTAAATCTAATTTCTGCCTTTGTGCAATTTTCTAATTGTTGGGGGTGTTTTATGCAAAAATGCGTTAAGATATCCCCACCATTGGACAATTCATAAAGAAATTTATTTTTCCCTTCACGTAGATTTTTCGTAAATTTCAGCATGTGCAACGCGCATATCGCCCCATTTATTTCAAACCCATCCTCGCATTCTAAACCATGTAATTTAAAGCCCCAGCATCCTCATGTGAGGCCAAGACCCACTCCAAGGATTGTAGACCAAGGCCAAGCCCAAGGAATGTTGACCAAGTCAAAACCAAGCTTTTAGGTCAAACACCTACCACATATATAAATAAATTTCCTTCCTTTTTTTTTATTTTTTTTTCTTCTCTCTCAAACAAAACCCAGCCAACACCCCCTATCCCCATTACTGTTCTCCTTCTCCCTCTTTTGATTTCACCAGCTGCGATTTCTCAAAAATCTAGGGTTAGGGCTTCGAAGAAGAAGAAGATGTCGCAGAGGCACTCGAAGAACAACAATGACCTCGCGTTCTTCACGTACGACGAGAAGAAGAAGCTAGGCTACGGGACACAGAGGGAGAGGCTCGGGAAGGACTCCACCAAGCCGTTCGATGCGTGTTGCCTCTGCCTCAAGCCCTTCATCGACCCCTCTGCTGCAACAAGGGACACGTCTTCTGCAAGGAGTTCATACTCCAGTGCCTCCTCTCCCAAACGAAAGACATCAAGAGACTAGAAGAGCACAACTCTGCAACTGCTCAAGATTTCGAGCTTCTTGCCATGGCGATCTGTTCTTCCACCACCGAGCCTTCTCCGGCGTTCTCAAACATGACTAGAGTTTCAGCCGATCATCTCTTCTGACAATCTCGAGAAGCCGCTCCGATGATCATCCTCGATTCCGATCTGTGAGTTCGTTCCCTTCTTAAATGCTTTGTTCTGTTTGATTCTTTATTTTGAACAAGGGAACAGTTGGTGATCGAGTAGATCAGACAAACTGATCAACTGACCTTCCATCACGGTTCAATCTTGAGATTCTGCAATAGAATCATGATGAGACAATTTGGTCGGCAAGATCGTGTGTTCTTTATTTTGATTTGAATTCGAATCAATGATTCTTTGATTTGTGCTAATTTTGAACTGTTCTTGGAACGACAATATGGAGAAGAACGATCTGTTGATTGAGCTCGACGCGTTCGATCATCTTCTCTGTCTCCGCACAGTGATGAGCGAGAAATTTTAACCGGAGTTCTTCATCGGAGATCGGTCGATCGTCGGGAACAACGAGTTGATCGGTATTTGATAGTATGTCTCTGGGGGAGATGATGACCTTCAAGTGATCCGTTGAGTCCGATTCGTAATTCATATCCGATCATTTTCTCTGGTGTCGATCAGTTTCTCTGGGGCACAGATTCTTGCAATGCTATGGATGAAGGAGATACAGAACCATGCATGACCCATTGCATACACGTGTGGTATCCAAAGGAAAGGTGAATAAAGAAAAGCATTGGAAAACAAACGGGGTGGGACCCATTGAAAGAATTTATGCTGCTATCTATTCCGGAAGCGAACTCCTTTTTCCATTTAGTAAGTTTTATATGAGTCCCCATGAAATTTACTATTTGCATATTTAACCCAACTAGATGAAAAATCATAAGCTTAATATTATTATTTTTTATTAGAAAGACTTACAGACTTAAGTTTAACTAATAATTAAATTAGTATAAATCTAAGCTTTATTAAGATGGAACTTAACTTAGAAACTTTGATAAATAAAACTTATAAAGTTTTAATCGTCCCTTTGGATTGATGCTAGATTTTGGACTTAGACTTTTGTATTCCCGGAATCAGTGGATTTGGGACACGAATTCCAGACGTTGGATTTGCTCTGCGCAACCTCTGGAGCAGGTTATTGGTACATTGCAGCTTTCTTGTCAGGCAAGTATACCTTGCCATTGTACTGTCATTTATATTCCATATGTTGCATGCATCTTTATTTTCTGTCTCTAGTTCATATATTTTAATTGTTATATAAAATGCGTGCGACGGTGACATCGCGATATGTTTTTATCTATGTATTGCATTAACCTTGTTCATGAGACTACCCATTATCATGTAGCATCCTTAGGTTCATTGGCCGTGACACAGTGGTTACACGAG
The DNA here is from genome assembly GCA_036927795.1 of Iris macrosiphon. NCBI lineage: Eukaryota > Viridiplantae > Streptophyta > Magnoliopsida > Asparagales > Iridaceae > Iris > Iris macrosiphon. The sequence continues at coordinate 78,110,742 of JAYESA010000008.1, read as the reverse complement.
TGTGAGTCTCATATAGATCACGGACTTGCGTGCAGGTTTGGCCTCCTGTATGTGTGGGCCGTGCGTTAGGAATAAATGCTGTTAGAAACTTTGCATGCTAGTAGACCTGGCAGTTATTAGAGGTATTATCGTGTCATGGACATGACATGCTTAGAGCATTGGGTGGGGAGAACAACAAGTAAGGCATTTGGGCTCCTTTGCACTTTCCTTGTGTAACCCGTACGCTCCGCCGGAGATGCGCGGTCATGATGACACCTATACTACTTGGCGGGCCTCCGCCGTTCAAAAGACGATGTGCCTTTGTAGGCCCCTGGATCTCCAAGAGAACCATGCCAATCCTATTTATGGCCAGATAGCCCACTTGTTAGAAAGTTGTTCTCAAACTGCATGCACATAGATGGTTAGGCGACCCCAATGGATGTTTATTTTCAGTACTTTATTGGCATGTGTTTAAGTATCTTGTTATGTCCCTCTGAGGACCTGGTCCGCTGCCAGGTGTACCTGTTTCTTGAGTATTTGCAGGAGCGTAGATTTGGATGGTTATAGATGCTTCATGGATGTCTTCTCTTCGAGCCGTGATTGATAGCTGGTACTTATATTGTTTGAGTGAGTTGTACTTATATTGTATTTACTTATCCCATTTGAGTTGGTAGTGGATTTGTTTCCATCCAACTATCATCCTTAGATACTTCTTATTGAGATCTAGTTTCATAGACATTGGTTATTTTATTCATATCTGATTTTCATGGATGAGATCTAGATTATACCCTGTGACTTGTGACACATATTGTACCACTTGTGGATTTGATATTCATATTACAGCGTAAGTGTGGATTTGGTTTCCATATATTGGAGTTGCCATATCCATACGGCTGGCATGCTTACGTGTCCTAGTCCTACGTATTTTAGGACTAGGGCGTGACATATTTTTGTGGTGGCCCATGCAGGTCGAGAGTATATTGTCTCGGTTACGTTACTGTACCGAACAAGCCTGCACCTAGGACTAGAGTATAGGATCTCATCCACATTGACTATGATTCATTTTTCTTCTATCTGTTCTATTTGAACAATTGCATCATGCTTGATTCATGTGCTTCCCTAATAGTTTTTAAGTATAGCCTTCTCCTAGAATATAGAAGTTCCTGTTGTTAGATGATAATTAGAGTAGCACACCTATTAAGAATACAACGAGAATATAGACACACCACTAAGTTTAGAATATCTAGTGGACCCTAGAATTCCTTATCTTTAGAATTGGTTTACCATTACCCCTGATGTATTATGAAGACTTGAGAGTAGTATAGACACTACTAGAGATAGTTAGAAGTCCTACCATAATGTTTGACCCTAGTATTGAGGAACCAATAGAAAACCAAAAATTTAATATTAGGACTGAACCTAACCTACACAGTTAGATAAGTATTGGAGAACTACAAACTTAGATCATTGCCTTGTTATTAGTAGACAGCACCCTAGGAAGCCTAGAGGAATATAATTAACCCTTTTCTTAATCATGACTCGAACATAGCAACTAGCATACCATCCCCTTAGAAAACCATGATGCTATATAGAGCCCTCTATTTTTAATTTCATATATTGCTCCTCTGCGACCATAGCGCTCGCTATTGTGCGACGACTAATTATGTTTCTTCTCTTCGCCTTTCAACTCGTGCCATCTGACACTTCTGATTGTAGGCCAGGTGATCTTATTCTGTGTTAAGGACATATAGTTGTTAGGATTATAGTTGTTAATGTTAAATTTTGAAATTGTGTGCTTAGTAGTTAGAACTTGATGGTTTAAGTTATTCTTGTAGATTGTGACCTGGTGATTATCCCTTAGTTTTAAATTGCGTAGCATGTACCCCCACCTCGATATAAGTTATATCCCCTTTTACCTTGAGGCTAGTAACTCTTCTATCCTTACTATTGACACTTGTTCTATAAGCACTATGACTAAGACAAAGACGACCATGACCTATGTAATATAAGAGGATACCCTAATAAGTACCAAGACCCCTTCTCGTAGACCTTAACAGGAGTTTCTACGGTATCCTTAAGACAATCACAGTATCAGTTTAATTCTTTTAAGTTGGGTAGTATGCCTCACAACCTAGTATCACATAGTCCACTTGACCCATCAAGGTAGTATAACTGAATGACATTAATTGAATGCTAGCATAAGATGATAGTGTTTATTCAGACTATAGAATTTAGAGGCTCATACCCCTACTTTGTCGACTATCGACTTAGACAAGGAATTAATATGATAACTGTAGAGATTGTAGAGTCTTTTGTTATTGTTGCTTATGTTGTTTTGTTTTTTGCAACTTAAATTATTTGTAACTTCTCTCATCATAATCCAGCGTTATATTTTCTGTGCTACCTTAAATTATGCTGCTATTATAGCCTAGTTTTTGCAAGCTTATTCCTTATCGAGCTTGTTCATGACATATGTATTAGTGGGTCAACACACTAATACATTTCAGAATCAGTGTATTACGGTCTGATCAACCATAGTGCGCTTGATTCGCCCTTCGCAATAATACCTTACGTGGATTGAAATATATAATTGACTAGTAGACACCTGTACTTGCCCTCTAGATATGTCCGAGCGGATCGTATCGGTTACATAACTGTACTAATATGAGCATACGAATATGGATTTACCAAATAGGATTTCAGTCCACAACTTCCTTGACAATTCCCATTGGATTCCTTGAAATGCCTTGATCCCTATACTTGCATTCTATTACTTCTCCCTTGAACTCTTATTTATTGATCTACGTCTTTCCTTATTTCGAAAAGACGAAACGTCTTGCTTGGTATAAAGATTGATATATAGATAGTACTAGGTATCCCCCATAGGTCAATCATATTGTTTGGTGACTACCTTTTTTAAGTGATTAAGGGCATATCATGGAGGATATAATTGGTGTTAAAAGACTTTGAGGATTAAATAACATGATTAAATAATTTGGGGCATAGCGTTCTTAGATGCATAGCCTTAGCAAACAGATGGGTAGACTCTAAGTTGGGTAGAAACTGTAATGTTAACTTAAGGAAAATTCTTTAGACTGTAATCAAGTGAGGTTAGATAGAGAAACCCTACCCTAGTTTAATTTCGAGGACGAAATTATTTTAAGTTGGGTAGATTGTAAACTCCCTCACCCAAAATTAGGGCTACTTGGCTTAGATAGTGAAATTAGGGCTAGTTTGAACCAATTTGAATTAGAACGCGGCATTTATTTAATTATGCATTAATTTATATCGCATAGCGCACATTACCGTTGCTTCTATAATTGGAGCACCTCACTACCCATTGCCTTCCAACAAACTTCACAACCTCAACCTAGGCATGCCCGCCTACTATTCTGACCCTTGTACAACTTATAATATTGCTCCTTGGTGCTACATTTTAGCCGCACAATAAACGTCGCGGACGTTATTTCTTAATTCAAAATAATTTCTAATTTTATACCCTTGTGCGTCCCAATCGAAATTGGAGACACAATCTTGCCCGTCCTGTGCATCTCAAATTTTATTAATATTCTACACTGTCCCCTCTACGTCCCAGACCCTTTGTTCCGCCTATTTTTATTTCCCTGTGCTCCTAATTAATTCTAGAACATCGTGCGCGTTTCAATTTAATTAATTAAATCTAATTTCTGCCTTTGTGTAATTTTCTAATTGTTGGGGGGTTTTTATGCAAAAATATGTTAAGATATCCCCACCATTGGACAATTCATAAAGAAATCTATTTTTCCCTTCACGTAGATTTTTCATAAATTTTAGCATGTGCAACGCGCACATCGCCCCATTTATTTCAAACCCATCCTCGCATTCTAAACCATGTAATTTAAAGCCCCAGCATCCTCATGTGAGGCCAAGACCCACTCCAAGGATTGTAGACCAAGGCCAAGCCCAAGGAATGTTAACCAAGTCAAAACCAAGCTTTTAGGTCAAACACCTACCACATATATAAATAAATTTCCTTCCTTTTTCTTTATTTTTTTTTCTTCTCTCTCAAACAACACCCAGCCAACACCCCCTATCCCCATTACTGTTCTCCTTCTCCCTCTTTTGATTTCACCAGCTGCGATTTTTCAAAAATCTAGGGTTAGGGCTTCGAAGAAGAAGAAGATGTCGCAGAGGCACTCGAAGAACAACAATGACCTCGCGTTCTTCACGTACGACGAGAAGAAGAAGAAGCTAGGCTACGGGACACAGAGGGAGAGGCTCGGGAAGACTCCACCAAGCCGTTCGATGCGTGCTGCCTCTGCCTCAAGCCCTTCATCGACCCCTCTGCTGCAACAAGGGATACGTCTTCTGCAAGGAGTGCATACTCCAGTGCCTCCTCTCCCAGACGAAAGACATCAAGAGACTAGAAGAGCACAACTCTGCAACCGCTCAAGATTTCGAGCTTCTGGCCATGGCGATCTGTTCTTCCACCATCGAGCCTTCTCCGGCGTTCTCAAACATGACTAGAGTTTCAGCCGATCATCTCTTCTGACAATCTCGAGAAGCCGCTCCGATGATCATCCTCGATTCTGATCTGTGAGTTCGTTCCCTTCTTAAATGCTTTGTTCTGTTTGATTCTTTATTTTGAACAAGGGAACAGTTGGTGATCGAGTAAATCGGACAAACTGATCAACTGACCTTCCATCACGGTTCAATCTTGAGATTCTGTAATAGAATCATGATGAGACAATTTGGTCGGCAAGATCGTGTGTTCTTCATTTTGATTTGAATTTGAATCAATGATTCTTTGATTTGTGCTAATTTTGAACTGTTCTTGGAACGACAATATGGAGAAGAACGATCTGTTGATTGAGCTCGACGCGTTCGATCATCTTCTTTGTCTCCGCACAGTGATGAGCGAGAAATTTTAACCGGAGTTCTTCATCGGAGATCGGTCGATCGTCGGGAACAACGAGTTGATCGGTATTTGATAGTATGTCTCTGGGGGAGATGATGACCTTCAAGTGATCCGTTGAGTCCGATTCGTAATTCATATTCGATCATTTTCTCTGGTGTCGATCAGTTTCTCTAGGGCACAGATTCTTGCAATGCTATGGATGAAGGAGATACAGAGCCATGCATGGCCCATTGCATACACGTGTGGTATCCAAAGGAAAGGTGAATAAAGAAAAGCATTGGAAAACAAACGGGGTGGGACCCATTGAAAGAATTTATGCTGCTATCTATTCCGGAAGCGAACTCCTTTTTCCATTTAGTAAGTGTTATATGAGTCCCCATGAAATTTACTATTTGCATATTTAACCCAACTAGATGAAAAATCATAAGCTTAATATTATTATTTTTTTATTAGAAAGACTTACAGACTTAAGTTTAACTAATAATTAAATTAGTATAAATCTAAGCTTTATTAAGATGGAACTTAACTTAGAAACTTTGATAAATAAAACTTATAAAGTTTTAATCGTCCCTTTGGATTGATGCTAGATTTTGGACTTAGACTTTTGTATTCCCGGAATCAGTGGATTTGGGACACGAATTTCGGACGTTGGATTTGCTCTGCGCAACCTCTGGAGCAGGTTATTGGTACATTGCAGCTTTCTTGTCAGGCAAGTATACCTTGCCATTGTACTGTCATTTATATTCCATATGTTGCATGCATCTTTATTTTCTGTCTCTAGTTCATATATTTTAATTGTTATATAAAATGCGCGCGACGGTGACGTTGCGATATGTTTTTATCTATGTATTGCATTGACCTTGTTCATGAGACTACCCATTATCATGTAGCATCCTTAGGTTCATTGGCCGTGATACAGTGGTTAAATGAGTGTGAGTCTCATATAGATCACGGACTTGCGTGCAGGTTTGGCCTCCTGTACGTGTGGGCCGTGCGTTAGGAATAACTGCTGTTAGAAACTTTGCATGCTAGTAGACCTGGCAGTTATTAGAGGTATTATCATATCATGGACATGACATGCTTAGAGCATTGGGTGGGGAGAACAACAAGTAAGGCATTTGGGCTCCTTTGCACTTTCCTTGTGTAACCCGTACTCTCCGTCGGAGATACGCGGTCATGATGACACCTATACTACTTGGCGGGCCTCCGCCGTTCAAAAGACGACGTGCCTTTGTAGGCCCCTGGATCTCCAAGAGAACCATGCCAATCCTATTTATGGCCAGATAGCCCACCTTTTAGAAAGTTGTTCTCAAACTGCATGCACATAGATGGTTAGGCGACCCCAATGGATGTTTATTTTTAGTACTTTATTGGCATGTGTTTAAGTATCTTGTTATGTCCCTCTGAGGACCTGGTCCGCTGCCAGGTGTACCTGTTTCTTGAGTATTTGCAGGAGCGTAGATTTGGATGGTTATAGATGCTTCGTGGATGTCTTCTCTTCGAGCCGTGATTGATAGCTAGTACTTATATTATTTGAGTGAGTTGTACTTATATTGTATTTACTTATCCCATTTGAGTTGGTAGTGGATTTGTTTCCATCCAACTATCATCCTTAGATACTTCTTATTGAGATCTAGTTTCATAGACATTGGTTATTTTATTCATATCTGATTTTCATGGATGAGATCTAGATTATACCCTGTGACTTGTGACACATATTGTCCCACTTGTGGATTTGATGTTCATATTACAGCGTACGTGTGGATTTGGTTTCCATATATTGGAGTTGCCATATCCATGCGGCTGGCATGCTTACGTGTCCTAGTCCTACGTATTTTGGGACTGGGGCGTGACACCCTCTTCCCTCCTTCATTGGTTGAGGAATCGATTCGACATAGTATATATACGTATGTATTAGTATATATAATTTAGTGTATATGTATTTATATATATATATATATATATATATATATATATATATATATATATATATATATATATATATATATGTATGTATTTTGGTATGTATATATATATATGTAGCATATATATAATTATATTGGTATATATATGTACTTATATACGTATATGGTATATGTATTAAATATAGTGTACGTATATTTTACTTGGTATATATATATATATATATATATATATATATATATTCAGTATACATTTTCTTTTGATACATAAATAGTGGTTGTAGTATATATATATATAAATGTGGCATATATATTTTTAACATATATATATATATATATATATATATATATATATATATGTTAAAAATATATATGCCACATATATATATATATATACTACAACCACTATTTATGTATATATATATACATCATATAATTTAGTGTATATACAGTTATACATATTTGTATATAATTATTGGTATACCCATAAATATGTATTAATTTAATTATTGATAATATGTATAATTGATGAATGTTTTAGGCGACCCGAGTGTAATTACGGATGCCCCGTCTTTACATTGACCTGTAACCCTGTAAATGTTAGTTGACTGCCACATGTACACTGACGTACTGGCGAGCCCCGTATCATTTTGACCGTCTGTCTTGCACAGCAATTACAGATGCGATGCCCGTGCAACTTGACGCACACTGACCCTAGTTGACCAGTATCATACCTAGCATCGCCCTGAGTCCAGTGTATTTATAAAGGTGTGTTAGAGTAATGTCTGATGCAAATGTTGTATTATTTTATGATATGTCTATAGGACTGTTGGTTCATCCTGGCGATACTCTGGAACAGGACATTGGTATTACCAACTAAGGACCCAAGGCGAGTACATTCTCTGATAATTTCCAATTATTGATAATCTCTATAATTCCAATATCTAGAAATGTTACATATGATTCTGACACTGTGCTATACGGACTAGTATATAGATTGGATCTGCAATCATGAGATGTTACATTGATTATCGTATTGATATTGTATATGACTTTGATATTTAGACCTTGTACATGATATATTGGATATTGCTCGTGTATCGTGACGTGTCGTAATTGGATCCACTGTACTAGTTGGGGGCAGGGAAAATATTAGTAGATTATGTGATCATACCCAACTCTACATGCATCATAGCTCACCCCACATCTCACATCGGGTGTGGCCTGACCATTACCTGCCTCATAGCTGTTATATATGATTAGCCTGACCACTACTAGCGTCATAGCTAACTAAATGGTTAGCCTGACCTTACATGAATCATAGCTAATCATATGTAACCAGCCTGATCTTGTCCCAAGCCGATCATATGATAGACTGATATTTCAAACACTTAGAATAGTTACAGTTCTCTATTTTAGATCATATACCACATCACCCGTATATGATATTGTACCTCGTTCTCTTCATTTTATTTATGCACTGACTGCATCATATTGCTTATATTGCATGTCTCTTCATATTGCATGTCTCTTTATTATGCCATTGTACTTATTCATTGTCTTCTCTCAGTATATAGCACCATTTGTTATTGCTTTACAGCCCTTATCAATTAAATGGAACTGTTATTTGAGATGTACTTTGCTCTTTTCTGACTGGAAAATATTTTCCAGACTATGCCTTAGAGGACTGGTGTCCGACATTTATGGACCACAGGGTGAGTAGCTGCAGAAGTGGACTTGGTAGTTCAGTTGTGATTCTGGAAGGTTTAGCCGGAATCACTAATTATCTGGTTAGTTCTTTTAGCAGATTATTTTTGGTACCGGATTTGTCTCCGACATACTCTTTGAGACTTGGATTATATTGTTGAGTTGGACTATTTCTATTTTAGACTTGTGTTGCATCTTATTTGTTTCTTCGAGATCTTATCGTGCTGTAGTTATGTAATTGAGTATGTTGTTCATATTATATTGTGGTATCTGTGTCTCCTCATGGAGTCGGATGCTCGTATGAGATTATTTAGATAGCATCAAGACCTAGAGAGTGTTCTACCGCCGATGCTGCGGCGTAGGCTGGACGTACCCACGTACTCGTGCCCCTATACCGGGTGCGGGTCGTGACATACTATGAGCACTTAAATAAAGACTTGGCATGATATATATATATGATACTCTACGATACGTTCTCAAATGACAAACCAAAACCCCCAATTCCCCATAATAATCATATATACAACTCAATTTCATATAACAATAACTAATACAACTATTTACAATAGAAATTAAAGAAAGATTACACAAATCATCCAAAATGAACCCCGTGTCGTAACGTATCACAAAATATTATGATACGGCCTACTCGTATCCAATTATGGACACGTATCTAGTCCTACACAATTAGATCTAAGTCTAATTAGACCAAATAATTCTCATGACACACACTTGATGCATCAATCTCGTAATTCTCTTTAATTGGGCACAAAAATCTATGTAGAAATCATAATAGGTTTCAATTAGGCCTAAAACTTCTTCATATGGGTAGCCTAAGCCATGGAAAAGTTTCTAATGGTCAAATGTATGAATTAGAGTCTAGAATGAAGGGAAAATTCAAAATTATACATATTAGGAGATGGATTCCCAATGAATGTTAAAATGGACACAATTCGGATACAAGTTCATTGCTAATTCCTCCTTATTCAAGTGCTCCTTGCAATCCAAGCTCCAATATTCCTTAATTGATAAAAATGGAAGGGAATGAGAGTTAATTGGGTTGAATTTGGTAGAGGGATAAAGTAATTTAGGAAAAAACACAATTGGGAATCTATAATGAATAAATTAATAAGAGGAGAGAGAGAGAGAGAGAAAGTGAGAGAGAGAGAGAGAGAGAAACCCCCTCCTATAGTAGCCGGCCCCTTGCCCCTCTCCCAAGCAACCATACAAAGTCCAAAATGCCCCAACTAGTTGTCATGTAGGTCTTTAATTAGGGAGGAATAAATTATAAAGCTTCTATTCTAAAGAATGATGAATTCTAATCCCTTAACTAATGAAGAGGGTTGAGTCTATGGGCCTAGCCCAATGGTTGGTTCAAGTGTCATAACAAGTCTAGTTAGGTCCACTAGGGTCAAGTCCAATAAATAGGCTAGTCCACTAATCATTAAATAAAATACTATGTCTAATATATAATACCAACACAATATATATAAAAATATGAATGGAAAAAAATATCCCTATCTAGAAATATGGTAGTGACAGTGGTAGTGGTAGTAGTTTAGTAGTAGGTTTAGGCAAGTACATCCTGCTAATGAGGAAGAACTTGCTATATTGTATTTATCTAGTTTTTTTCATTTTATTGCTCTATATTGTTCTCTATAAATTTCTTTACATGTTTAATTTTTAGTATTTTCGGATTTTGGGACTTGGTAGGAGTATATCTGAATTTTAAGTTTTTAGGTGTTCTTGAGTTTACTTGGTTTTGATATAGTAAAACTTAATATTTTCAAAAACTAGTAGTTCCATGTTGATGAGAACTTGATTTCATGCAATTTTGAACTTTACTTTGTTGGATTCGGACTTGAAATAAGGATTTTATGGAGATAACAACTTTTTAGACTTTGAGCTTTTCCATGGCTGAAACTTGTTATTCTGGGACGAAGGAGATTCATGTAGCCTGCTTGGCATACAGCCTGGACTTCTAGCCCCAAAGTCATCATACGGCCATCTTGTTGGACGCATGACTGAATCTGCACATGCGCCCCTTGGCTAAATGCGTGGAACTTGAACGAATGAAAGTTATCTAAGTTCAAAAGATTTCATGCGGCCAAGTGTATTTGTGGCCAAGAGGAGCATGCGGCTGAGTCATCCATGCGGCTCGGAGCTATGTCTTCCTCTTTTCTTCGAACGCGTGACTCAGCACCGCCTTGGCACAACTTTCTATAATTTTATCTTTTTCTTCTGACTCATTTCTTGGCCAGTCACATCGGTCACTTCTCTGACACTGCTAGTCACATCAGTCACTTTCCTGACATTGCATTTATTGCTTGCCACTCACCTTGTCCCGAGGAGTGGACTTTGCATCTTCCATGCGGCCAATGTGCTGCATGCAGTTGTTTCATGCGGCCAACTTATCCCATGCGCCTATGATACTTGTAGTAGCTTAACTTCTTATGATTTGTTCTATTATGGTTTAAATGCTTCCATTCTTTACCTATTATGTTTAATTGTTATGAATACAAGTTTTCTCTAAATTTCTTATAACTCGATTGTGACAACCTACCAAAACCTAAAATTCCATGAACATGGATTGTATTGACACAGTTAATCTTGAACTCCCAGCACCTAACCTGTACGGATATTCCTGATAGTAGCTTGCCGAAGAGCACTCCTAATATGCTAGAATTGAATATAGATTGTATTGACACTGTTAATCTTGAACTCCCGACAGCAGACTTGCACTGATATTCCTGATAATATTTTATCATATCAAGTTAACCTGACATGTACTTCTGATATTTCTGATAGTGGCTCGACGAAGCGCATTTCTGACATGGTAGAATTTCTTGAACTGAAATGCTTGAACTGATTAGATAAATTCTCGTAGTTGATTTGTTTGTTCCTGTCTGAAATATACTTCTCAAGCTACTGTCTTGTCCTGTCATACATCATGTCTAAGGCAAATTCCTGAGTACCACGGTCAGGAATTCTTAATAACTTTCCTAGGATAACAACTAGAATAATGAATTAGAAGCATCTTGAAAGATTTTTTGGCTACATGCAATCCCGGTATCCCTGCGACACCTGGTGGATTTGGAGCTCTCCGTCGTGAGGGGCACTATCCCATCACGTTATCGAGTGTTGCATTACTGGTAAATTACTATACATGATATAATCTATCTATGTATCCTTAAGCCTGGATAACCCGGATAGTCTGTAGGGCATGTGACTGTATGGAATCTTAAACCGCATGTGTTAGTAACTAGGACTGTGATAACCCTAGTTAGCTAATGATAGCAAGTAGTAGGGCATGATAGGCCATGATTTCTTGATTTCCAGTCTAATCTAGTCTTGTCCTAATTTATTTAACTACTGATCCGCAAACTATAACCTGAGTACTGATTCTAGATATTCTTGATTAAATACCTCAAAATTGTTTAACTGTTAATTTTTTCGCTGCACTTATTTAACTATTCCTTGTGTTATTTCTTACTGATTTTGTCTGCATGCTAGTTTTAGTTCCTAAGTTGGCTCCCTTGTGATAATTTCTATTTTGGGGTCTGATCCCACTGGTTTTGTATGGCCAGATTTTGGAGCAACACAACAGGATATCCTGTACTTTTTGTCTCAAGATGGTGAATACCAGGAGCACCCGAGGACATGAGTGGATTTATTCTTCATCAGCCACCTGATCTTGTACTTATACTTTTGAGGCATTTAGCCATCGAGCATGTATTTAGCTCGTATCTTGGAACTTGATATTTTGTCTGTGTTATATTGTTGATATTCATATTATTGTTCTATATTCTCGTACATGACCTGTATATCTATTGTTCATCATTCATATATTTAGTGATCTCATATTTTATTTCTATATCAGTTTTATATGCTCGATTATGCTATTGAAACTGCTTTCAGAGGTATGTACTTTGCTCCAATCCAGACTGAATATATTTTTCCAAATGTCTGGCTTATAAAGCAGTGTCCCATATTCTATAAGCCGCAGGATGGCGTACCTATAGAGGATACTCCTATAGACCAGGAGGACTTAGTTGTAGAGCCTGAGGAGGTCTAGTTTATTTGTATTGGATTATATTAGACTATTCTTTTGGTGGATTCACAACTTGTATATTATTTCAGATTGTGGATTGTATCTTGTATTCTTTTCTTTACTATTCCATTCGTGCATTATTCTTCCTTAGTTTTTTTGTGATTGAGATTAATTATACTTGTGAGATACCATATTGCTCCTCCGTTTGGAGTTGAGATGATTGACAGGTACCATATTATATTGTTGAGATGTAAGATAGTTAGAAATGACCTAGACAGCGTTCTACCGCCGATTCTGCGGCATAGGCTGGGCGTAATCTCGTGCTCGTGCCCGAATATCCGGGTGCGGGTCGTGACACAAACTGCCTCCCTAAGTCCAATCTGTCTGCCCGAGCAAAGAACTTCCTCTTGAAGAGGTCCTTGAACACCTCCCAAGACTGCCCCGCATCAGCAAAAAGTGGCTCATTCCTGAACCAAGTGCGGGCGATGTTGAACAGTTGAAGTCCTACTGCCTCAACTTTCAGATCCTCAGCAAGATGGGACACCCTCATGAAACACTCAATATCCTTGATCCAGTCATCATCATAGACGATGCCCTCATTCCCCTTGAAGACCCAAGGTTCCAGCTTCTTGAAGTCCTGAATATTACCCGGCCGAAGTTGGGCAACCTGCGGAGCAACCTGCTGTGGACCGGAGCTCCTCTCTCTACTAAAATAAGGAAAAGCTGATGAGCACTCTCAATACCCTGTCGTAACACGTCGATCTGCCTCTGGTGATCCTCTGACTGGGCCCTCTAAGCCTCCAATATCTCGCAAAATAATGTGAACACCTGAGTCGTATCTGTCAGCACGGAAGGTGGAGATGGAAGCCCCTCAGACACAGCCGGAACAGTCCTCTGAACTGGAGGTGGACCCTCGAACGCAGCTGATATGCCAATCACCAGAGAAGTGACTGGTGCAGGCCCTCGGGAAGTCACAGATCTCTCAGAAACTGCTCCTCTCTGCTGTTATCTAGTCTTAGGCGGCATCCTGAGGCAAAACGAAAGAAAAGAATCAATATGGCACATGATATAATGCATTCAAAGAAGGACAGTTAAAGCTCAATGATCAATATAAAGGAAGAACAGTTGAAATGAATAAATAGAGTTTTTTATGTGATTGAGTATTCTCAGCCTATAGCCTATATCATATATCCTAAAACAGGCTCGTAATAGCACTCAAATAAGAGCACCAGTATAAATTGCACTAATTGCGACCTCAAAGACCTGTATGGACCACCACTAAAAATGTGTCATGATCCGCACCCGGTGTAGGGACGCGAGTAGTGAACAATGTCCAGCCTTCGCCACAGCATCGACGGTAGAACGCTATTTGGGTATACTATCTATCTAGCAATCAAGATATAATAATGCCACCATTGAAATATGAATACTCAATCACAGATTTACAAGATAGAACAATCGCACGAATATGATAAAAGAACTGAAGTAACAATATAACTCACAAGACAAGATAATAACCAATGAGTCATATAAAAAATACTAATAACAAAGTTGGAGACAAATCCAGTACAAAAGATCTATCTACTAAGCTACGAGTCCTAGGTCATCTGTCTCAATCGGGATGAGACTCTCCTGAGCCAAAGTCTCTGGCTCTAAGCTAACTACATCTGGAGGCCCATAGTGAGTGGGGTACCACTCCTCAGTATCATTTGGAAAAAATATATCCAGTCAGGAAAGAAGCAAAGTACATCTCTAACAGCAGTTCTAATAAATGATATAAACTATGTAACAGTAAACAGAGCGAATATACAAGATGTAATATAAAGGTACAAGAGATATACAATATAGGAATATTAAAAATAAATACAAGAATGAACATCATAGGAATGAACAAGAAATACTACTACCAAGTGAGTAAGCACCAGCTTCAACATATGATCGGCTTGGGAACTTGCACAAGGATAATGGCCTGGTTAATCATACGAGCGGTATATGATTAACACTATTCAAGGAACAAGACATGCACAAGGAGGGTATGATCGCATATATACACTAAATACTCTCCGCTTCGACTGGTTTAGTGGATCCAACCATGGTACGTTATGACACGGGATTCTCTGGGTAGGTAACAAGTCTCCCCGAGAATCAATGTCTATACATGTACAAGAAGAACAAGGAACAAGGCTTGCACAAGATACACCATAAATACCAAGGAATAACATCTCATGACGAGATCCGGATATACCGATCCATGTAACCAACGTGTCAAGAAATCAAGGATATCTACACTAAATATAAGAGACATAGAGGATATCATAACCGAGAAACTATCAGAGAATATACTCGCCTGGAATCCGGTAAACAGTATTAAGGATGTCTGGTACGGTGCCTCAGAGATCTAAATATGGAATATTACATCAATACAAGGTTTTGGAATAAAAATAAGTTAAACTAGTCAAATTCTAGGTCATAAAACCATTTCTAAGTCAAAAAAGTTAAACTAGGTCAACTCTAGGTCAAACTAGTCAAAATTGGTCAAACTAGCTATTTCTAGGTTGTACGAGTCCATCTCTAGGATATTGGGTCCATACACAATTTATCTAGGCTATACTAGCTATACTAGGATACTAGGATATCAACAAAATACCGTATCATAAGATACGCAAGTTATTAGATATAAAAATATTATAATATATATATATATATATATATATATATATATATATATATATATATATATATATATATATACAAGAAAAATATTAGCATTCCTAGCTAAACTAATGCTAAGTGGATACATTGGCTTTCAACCAAATGCGGTATCTCACCACCTACACACCCATCTTGATATACAAACTCAATACCTTGAGTAAAACCCAATACCTTGACATAACCTTGGTATCACAGGGTAATCCAATATCTAACATATAACTAACTACCCATACTCCTCACTATACACTAATATGCATTTAAACTTATAATAATACTATACTAAACTAATATACTAACATACCCCTTCGGATACTCAATACCCATACCGAAGATACCTCAACTCTCATTAACTTGGTGTAACTCAAGGTAATCTAAGAATAATACTAACCAATGCTAACTAGTGCTTATTATTATTATTATTATTATTCTTCTTCTTCTTCTTATTATTATTATTATTATTATTATTATTATTATTATATTTTATTATTATTATTATTATTATTATTATATATATATATATAATATCTAGGAATAATACTAACCAATGCTAACTAATGCTTTTATATATATATATATATATATACTAACTTACTAACTTATCAATATATAAACTAACTAGTGCTTATATATATATATATATATATATATATATATATATAGAGAGAGAGAGAGAGAGAGAGAGAGAGAGAGAATGCGGGAGGTGAGATGGAACCTCACTCTCAAAACAAGGGTGGCGGTGACGTGGCACAATCCCAGCCACACATTATATATTTTGAGAAAAATTGGCAAATTGCACTTAACCCCCTCCCCTCGTTTGTGTGGTTAGGATTGTGCCACATCACCGCCACCCCTTGTTTTGAGAGTTAGGTGTCACTTCACCTCCCTTATTATATATATATATATATATATATATACTAACTTATTAATATAAAGTAACTAGCTTATTAACTAGCTTATCCTAACTTATCCACAACTTAACTATAAGCACTCAAGCTACTGCTTATCGCTGCTGCTGCTGCTTACTGCAGCTTATTGCTGCTTCTGCTGCAGCTTACTACAGCTTCTCGCTGCTGCTGCAGCTTGTTGCTTCTGCTTACTGCTTACTGCTGCTACGGCTGCTGCTACTTCTCGCTGCTGTTGCAGCTTGCTGCTTTTGCTTATTCGGCTGCTACTGTTGCTTATGCTCAGTACTTATTGGCCTGCTTCTCGCTTATAATTCCCCCCCCCCTCTAGCTCACATATACACATCTATATACACATATACTCACTCACATATTTATATATATATATGTATAAATATATATATATATATATATATATATATATATATATATATATATATATATATATATATATATTGTGTGTGTGTGTGTCACCACATAACCATACTAGTGATGCACATACACTCTCCTATTCTTCTATGACCACCAACACATCATAATAAAAAATAGAAACATACATATATCTATATATATACATATATATCATACAATAATTATAATTACAATATTATAATAGCTATAACCAAGGAAAATTGAATTAAAATACAATAAAACAAACACGTAGAGTGCACCGCACATGTATCACACTCATTCTATGATATGCTTACGATACGGCTCCACCACACAACCAAACGTACCCCAAAGGACACGAGCAAGTCTAAAATCATAATTATTTACAATATGAAGAGCTAGATACTCAACTACATGTTTGTGTCAAAATATGACATGCTCAAACCCTCGTGTCGGAAGAAAATTACCAAATCAACCTGTATCACCAAATTGTCAGGATACGGCCTACACGTATCCAATTATGGATACAATACAAGCTACACACTACCAAACACATGTTAATTTGGTCTATTTGACCTGCTGATAAATACAAGATGTGTCAATCTCAGAATTTCTCTAAAATTGACACAAAATACCACATAACTTTCTTCATAGGCCTCATTTGAACCTAATTCTAATTCCTTTGGGTAGCCTTAGTACATGGGAGGGTTTCTAATGATTAAATTACAGATTTAGACTCTAATTAGAGAGGGAAAAATAAATTGTACCTATTGAGAGATGGACTCCCAATAAAATTACCAAATTGAGTGTCAAGAGCCTTCAAGTTGTAGATCCTTACTTCTTTCTTATAAATCCTTGCTTACTCCTTATTCTAATAACCTCTAATGATGAATAGGGAAGGAATTGGAAAGAAATTTGGGTAGAATTTAATGTAGGAATGAAAAAATTTGGAAGAGAGAAATTCTAGATCTAGATTTAAAATTAAAAATGAAGAGAGGGAGTCTCCCTCCATTCCTTACTAGGCCGGCCACTACCCCATCCTCCAAGTCACTATGAAATCTCCATAATACCCCTTGGGGCTTGTCATGAAGAAAATAATTATGGAGGGAAGGTTTTAGTCTAATTGGTTTAACTAATTAATCCTCCTCCTAATGATTGGGCTTGTTATTGGGCTTAATTCTAACTAGAATTAAATGTTGGTCCATGAATCTAATCTAAACTAGTTAGGCCCACTAACACATATCCAAAATAATATACTAACATCTAACAATAAATAAATTTACAACATGCATAATATTTAACTAATTATAAAATAACCAAAATATTCTTTTCTAGAAAATATGGTAGTGACAAGTCTACCCCCCTTAAAATAATTTTGTCCTCAAAATTCAAAGATGAAACTACCCCCAAAAAATAAAACAGAACATAATCAGGAAAGAACATACCTCAAGACACAAACAAATATGGGTAAAGCTCTCGTATTTCATCCTCCCTCTCCCAGGTAGACTCACCCGGAGAGTGATGCCTCAATGCGACGCGTACCAAGGAAATGGTCTGGTTCCTCAGCACCTTCTCTCTCCGATCCAAAATCTCAACTGGCTGCTCTTGATAGCTAAGAGTAGGGCCCACCTCTATCTTTGAGTGATCCAACATGTGACTAGGATCATACCGTCTCAACTGCGATACGTAAAACACGTTGTGCATTTCCTCCAATGCAGGTGGCAAGTCTAGTCCATAAGCAACTACACCGACCCTCTCTAGAATATTGAAAGTTCTGATGAATCGTGGACTAGACTTCCCGCCTCCACCGAAACGAATCATGTCTCGTATCGAAGAAATCCTCAAAAATACCAAACCACCAACCTAGAACAAAACACAACCTTAAGAACTTAATCTATAATAAACAACCAATATCAAGCACAAAACAAAATATAAACTATACCTCAAACTCCAAAGGTCTCCGGTGGTTATCGGCCCAATGCCGCTATCTGTCCTGCACCACTACGAAGTAGGGAGGACATAGTCATATCCATCCCTCCTTCATAGAAGAGGGCATAGAAGAGGGACTTCAGATCCTCGAAAGAAGAAATGCATTTATCTGAGAGACTACAAAACCACTCGAAAGCAACCGCAGATAGTGCTCCAATGAACAAGTTGGTGAGTAAGGTGTCATCCGAAGTAAGTGGCCCATTGTGTAATAGAAGTATCTCATTATTGACGGGGTGATGTCTTCCCATCAAATTGAGTTAGAGATAGTGGCTTATATTTGGTAGGGTATACCATATTATCCCATTTAGGAGGATAGGGTTGCCGAATCCCAAGCTTCGGGATCCTGTCTTGATTATCTTGAGCAACAACGCGAGCACGCAAACCCCTTAGAATCTCCTGGATATCGTCTGGCATAAGAGCAAAAGATGATCGAGGTATGGTATGGCTGCTTGCGACATGAGAAGCCAGGTCAGGCACGCCAAATTCCTAGTTGGTCCCCTGGTCCAGGTTTGTTCATCCCAGAACACTGTATGAGTCAGAGTCTGCATTGAGGTGCTTAAAGTCTGCATCATGGCTTCGAGTGCATCAAACGTTGTTGGTTACTGAACCCTACACCGTGCTCATCTCCTGCATGTATACCCGCATTACGTAGGATAAGGTGAACGGAAGGGTGGATGCCTCACTTTCTGTCTCAGATGTCTGAGTCTCGTTGTCCTTATGGAGAGTGGACATTATTGCGTCACTTTCTTTATTTGAAGGATTGCTACCCCCAATCCTAATTATGGGCTCGACCTGGAAGGTACGACTACCCCCTGTTAAGCTATCATCCGTTGGAGAAGATTTACTGTCCTCTTGGAAGGATGGATTGACGTGGAACACCAGGGGATTGCTACCCAGCTCCAATTGTAACCTCAATTGAGAGGGCATAGCTACCCACAGTTCTGGTTTTTGAGCGTGTGCCCTAAAATACCCCCACAGTAGGTGCTTGTTTGTTACCCCACGGATGGCCTCGTGATGCGCTAACCGATACCCTCAGGTTAGGTGAGCTTTTCTTCAAGATTTTCTTCAAAGGAGGATGCCTCCATGTTGAGCAACATAAAGCGACGGAAAGTTCCTCTTTGTCGTGCAGCTGTTTTCTGGAATATCATCGAGTCAGCGTCCCGGGTTGCAATCGCTGGAACATTGACTGTCTGGTTAGAGGAACTGGTGCTTTTGTGCAGGAACAGTTGAAGATGATTGGCACAAGTGTGTCTACGATGGGAGAAGTCATATGCGAGGGTTGCTTCTCTCATCTTACGCTTGTGACTAATTATGTTGCATAAATCAGACGATGGAAGCTTCACTTTCACAACTATTTTATGTGCTCAAAAAACCCTGGTGCATGAATGTGAAAGTGAAAGTTTTGCTCCCTGACCCAATTCTTCTGTAGAAACTGTAATTGGATTATTAATGAAAGCCTTAATGTGAGACGGGCCCATTTTATACGTACAGCCAAACTGGGCGCATGGATCGGTTCTCACAGTGTTTGCTCCCCGACTTGGTTTAAGTGCAACTACGACATCCAAGTGGGTTTGGAAAGGCTTTAAAGTTTTAGCCACTTCTGGTGCATGAGTGACTAGGTCAGCCCTGTATAGTCTTCCATCAGTAGCACGTGTGACAACCAGCGGTACATGCTTTTGTAGAGCTGGTTGTGCAGCCCCTCGAGAGTGCATGGCTCGGGTTGGTTTGGGTTTCCTTGAACCAGAGCTCTTAGGCTCATAGTCTAGAAAATCTGAGTCGGGACCATAGGAGTCCTTGTCGAAGACAGCTTTTCATGTAGAGGACTTTGTGCGCCTATGTTCTGGCACGACATTTCTTCTCTTATATGGGTCACGCCATGGGAACATCTCTTGAGGTTTAGCACTGTTCTACTCAAGAGCGGCTTCGAAGATGGAGATGGAATGAGCGCCAACCTTATGTGCATCTGCGGCGGAGGTTGGCAATGCTTCTGGAACATATTTGGGGTTTGGTACTGCGCCTTTGATGACCCAAATCTTATGATTCTTGTGAGGTCGTACAGGCCTTATTGAAGAGCTCGGATTGTCGGCGGGATATGCGCCAACCTCATGTGTATCTGCAGTGGAGGTTCATAATGCATCGAGCACCGACCTCGATGTTGGCCCAATATTTAAGTTGAGTTTTAGAATATGGCTAATCGATTAAGTTTAGTATTTTGATAATCGTTCAATCACTATAGTAACTTATAACTTCTACTTAAACTCATCATTGTCCATATCTGATATAAGTGTTATCATATATATTTTCTTCTGTATATTGCTTTGTTCATCTAACATGTATTTACAGAAGAGCAATAGACATATGCAACAAAGAAAGGATGATTAGCCAAAGACGGCGTCAACCTAGAAGATTTCTCTAAACCGCCTATAACTTATCTGGAGCCTCGCACTCGGGGGTTCCGCTATGGGGGTCGAGGGGGTAACGGACGGGAGACAAGGGGACTGCACCTCTCATGGGGGTTCGGGGTAAAGCCCCCGAAAGGTAATCAGATTTCCAGATCCTTTTATCTTTGGACAACTACCGTCCGATTGGGGCTGCATTCCCAAATAACCTGACTCGTCGACAGCGCCTCATGGTGTGGCAGGTCCGGGCCGGATGGGGCTCTCACCCTCCCTGGCGCACCTTTCCAGAGGACTTGGGCCTGGTCCGTCGCTGAGGACGCTTCTCCAGATTACAATTCGATCAGCAGGGCCGCCCGATTCTCAAGCTGGGTTGTTCCCGGTTCGCTCGCCGTTACCAGGAGAATCCTTGTAAGTTTCTTCTCCTCCGCTTATTGATATGCTTAAACTCGGCGGGTAGCCCCGCCTGACCTGGGGTCGCATTCCGATGGGGTGGCGCATGCACGCTCCCTCTCCGGTAGGGGGTTCCTTGCTCAGGGCCGTGATGCATCGCGTTTCGGGGCCGGGGCACGGTGAAGGAGCCGCACTTTGGCCCGCCGCGCACGAGGCACGGTGGGCCAATCTCCGTGTCCACACGGATCATCCCTCCCCTGGAGGAGAGGGGGGTACGGAGCGACACGAGGCGTGACACCCAGGCAGGCGTGCCCTCGGCCAGGAGGCCTCGGGTGCAACTTGCGTTCAAAGGCTCGATGGTTCACAGGATTCTATAATTCACACCAAGTATCGCATTTTGCTACATTCTTCATCGATGCGAGAGCCTAGATATCCGTTGCCAAGAGTCGTACAGAAGTACAACGTTGTATTGTTTTGCGGGGCCCCTCCCCCTCGTCGGGGGAGCGGCCGCGCCGGTAGACGATATTCCTTGGCGCCCACTGTGCCGGGGTTTCGTTGTTCCGCCGCGACGCCGCTGGGGCCGTGCACCGAGGTGTGGCATCCTGGGCCGGCGGGCTGCACGGGGGTGCCCCGCCCAGGGGAGGGACAAGAAGGGTTGACACGTTCACTGTCGTCCGATGGTTCGGTTCTCGACAATGATCCTTCCGTAGTTTCACCTATGGAAACCTTGTTATGACTTCTCCTTCCTCTAAATGATAAGGTTCAATGGACTTCTCACGACGTCGCGGGCGGCGAACCACCCCCGTCGGCGCGATCCAAACATTTCACCGGACCATTCAATCGGTAGGAGCGACGGGCGGTGTGTACAAAGGGCACGGACGTAGTCAACGAGAGCTGATGACTCGTGCTTACTAGGAATTCCTCGTTGAAGACCAACAATTGCAATGATCTATCCCCCGACCACACGGGGCAGAGCAACGCTATAGTTGCAGCACATTCTGTGTACCCAACCAGTGGTGTATAGACCACACGGGGCAGAGAAATCGTGTAGTTGCAGCACTTCCTGCACACGCAAGCAGTTTCTGTGCACGGGCGTGGGCCTGACAGGCAGTATCGGGTGCCCGGGGGCGAGCAACATGAGTGCCCCGCGGTAGATTCTACGGCCAGCGATAGATTCTGCCCACGATGTGGTCCTAAAACGCTGTATTGCGCGCACGGTTTTGCATTGCGGTACGACACAAAAAATAACAAGCTCCTCGGGCACTTTGGTCCCCCGGAGTCAACCTCCTAATAAAACTGCAAATCTATTATAGGGGGAAGGTGGTGTTCACGGAGGGTTTCTTCGCGTGCGACAGGCCCGTCCGTACGGAGTCGAGGATTTTGACGATCCCGTGCTCCACGATGCATCCAATGCGGATGACCCGTGCATGCGGTGTCGCGCTGAGGTAACCCACGCATCCAACGGTGGCATCGTTCGAGCGAGGCGAGGGATTCCAGGGGCGCGGTGCGCGATGTTGCAGCAGTTTTCATGCGTGCGCTATGGTCCCCAGGCTGTGTGACAGAAACAGCCGCGTCTCGTGGCTGTTCCTTGACCCCACGCGGGCGGGGGGTTGGGCAACTTTCCTCTAAAAATGACAAGCTCCTCGAGCACTTTGGACCCCCGGAGTCAGCCCCACAATAAAACTGCAAATCTATTATAGGGGGAATCTTTCAGCACGAGTAAAACATTTGCAAAATAAACTTACGGCTGAACAAGCCAAGTACAAAGAATCAACTGGTGAACTACCAAGAAAATGGAATACAGATAAGATCTCAATCTCTCTTGATCAAAAAGAAATTGAGGAGATTGCTTGGATAAAAGAATCGGTAAAAATAGAAAATATTCTTTATTTTCCGCTTGAAAATGATACATTGGTCTTACAAACGGATGCCTCAGATAACTTCTGGCAATATTGATGATATCCCGCATAGGAAAATAAAGGAATACACTGGTGAATGGGCCAAAATAAACTTACGGCTGAACAAGCCAAGTACAAAGAATCAACTGGTTAACAACCAAGAAAATGGAATACAGATAAGATCTCAATCTCTCTTGATCAAAAAGAAATTGAGGAGATTGATAGGATAAAAGAATCGGTAAAAATAGAAAATATTCTTTATTTCCTGCTAAAATACGGACCAACGATCTGGTAAATTTCCAGATAGCTGATGTCCTTTGACCTCCTCAAAGGCCTTGGTATCAACTCCCCAAAAATCGAGGAGTTCAATGCCGAAGTAACAGTTTAGGAGATGCTAGCCATGCATCAACAGCAATTACAAGACGATTCCAGACTCATCCTTTTTTCAAGAAACTTGAAGATACTGAGATTATGTCGCCAAGGTTGCTGCACCACGCCCGAGGTCGGTACCCGATGCATTACCAACCTCCGTCGCAGATGCACATGAGGTTGACATATATCCCGCCGACAAGCCGAGCTCTCCAATAAGACCCATATGACCTCGTAAGACTCGCAAGACCTGGGTCGCCAAGGCCACTGTGCCACGCCCGAGTGCAGGATCGATATGCAACTCTAGAGGGAAGGGTGAATAGAGTGTAGTGGAAGTAATAACCCAATTTAAAATTAAGCTCAGTAAAGGCAGTTACCAACTAGTTGTGTATATGCAAGACAAATATATAAAGCAGTAAGGAGAGACAAGAAAGTAAATGCAAACACTGCAATATATACTGGTTTCCCTCTGAGAGGACTAGTCCAGTCCCGAGAACTCTTACTCGGAGTTTTATCTACTATAATCTCCAATAGTGAATCACAAGCTCTGATCTGAAGGCTTGCAGACTTATTACAGCATCGAGCTTTGATTGAAGGCTTGAAAGACTTCATACGTGAGTTTGATCAGAAGGGCACGCTGACTTCAAACTTATATAGAAGATGAACTTGTAAACTAAGCTTTATAATCCGATCATACTTCTAAATTGGAACCGCATTGGCACTAAAAGGTTGGAAGTTGATCTTAGAAATAAGAAGGTTTTTTGCTTAGGAATATAGTAGGAAAGTGAAAATGCTTTCAGTGAATGGCTTGATTGAAAAGGTATGGAATTCTACTCTATTTATAGGGTTTTCTGAACTAAGTTCGGGCAGATTTCAGATGTCCAACGTTCAAAAATTCGAACATTAGAGCCTGGTTATCCGGAAGAGGAGTCTGACTAGGGATTCGGTTTTGAGTAACCGAGTTTAGTCCGAGTTCGGGCAAAACTCGTACCGAGTTCGGTCAGAAATTGCCCCGAGTTTGGTTGGTCAGAAACCATACTATTTTAGCTTCAATTGACTTAGTTTTGAGTGGGTTTGGGTTTAGGTTCGAACACAAGAGTGATTCTGGTTTGGGAAGGCTTATGTTTGAGTAGACTAGGTTCAGGTTTATATTGGTTTAAGCTTTCTAGTGCCAACATGACCCAATGCACATTTGTCTTATAAACAAAATATAAAATACATAAAAAAATATAAAAACCAGGAGCACTTAATGACGCCAATCTTCTGCTGACTTGAAGATGACTTTTTCCTTGACGGTAGTTGTCCAAAGATAAACAGATCTGGAAATCTGATTACCTTTCGGGGGCTTCACCCCCGAACCCCCACGAGGGGCACAGTCCCCTTATCTCTCGTCTGTTACCCCCCTCGACCCCCATATCGGAACCCCCGAGTGCGAGGCTCCAGATAAGTTATAGGCGGTTTAGAAAAATCTTCTGGGTTGACGCCATCTTTGGCTAATCATCATTTCTTTGTTGCATATGTCCATTGCTCTTCTGTAAATACATGTTAGATGAAAAAAGCAATATACAGAAGCAAATATATATATATGATAACACTTAAATCAGATATGGACAATGATCGAGGGAGGAAAGCTACCTCTAAATCAAAAAGATACCGAGGCCACAACCTCAAATACTACTATCACTAGATCTAACTCAATGGATAATCTGGTTAGTATTGAGCTAACACCTAATATTCTACAGGATATACAACATAGAATGAGTGTTAGCACCCCAATAGAAGGAAGAACTAAGACAATGCTAGATAACCAGCGTGCCAATGAAATTAATAAAATGTCCGTAAAAATTCCTTTATCACAAATAAGGGATAGAAATAGACATTTATTACTTCAATAAGATCCAATGTCCAAAACCATAAATTGGTACAGGGAACATACTAGTTACGACAAAAGTCAGATTAATCAAGCCTACAAAATGGACCATCATTTACAAAAATTTAGGATATTATAAGAGAAGTCAAAAAATCCAATTATAGGACTATTGTTATGAGACATATGGACAGAACCATATAGGTAGTTGACAAACATATTAAAAATTTGAGAAAAACAAACCCGAAAAGGGAGTTGCAACTCGATCAGATAATACTATAAATCTTACTATTGATGATACCTTTGGAATTAGAAATAGCAAGCACCTCTCTGAATGATATAGATCTTTCTATAGAAACTTGGAAGGATATATTAGATAATCCAGACACCCTACCTAATATCAAAATGATTAGATCAATGGACCTAAAAATGAAAGCCCAGTTACATATATATATACCACTTTGCATCCCAGGCTACAATGAATTTACTATCCATGCTTTAGTCGATACAGGGGCTGAAGCTAGCCTGTTACAAGAAATTTTTATACCACAAGAACAGTGGACAAAGCTTGATAAACCAGGAAATTAAACAATTTTATGGGACGACAAGTCTTAGTAAACCACAAAGTGCGAAATCTTACAGTACATTTTCCTGATTTACAAGGACACTCAAATACTTACATATTTGATTTTGTTTTATTAGACTTTGATAGTTATTGTATAATAGGCATGGATAATTTACGACATTACAAACCATACAACACACACATATTCGAACTAGATGGCATTTTAATTCCTAGAATACATTTCCTAATTTCCTTATCATCAACTTTTACTCATACAGCACAGCGTGGTAAAAAACCTGTTTCTCTTATTGAAAACACAAAAATCTGTACTTATAACCTTCCCAACAATGATAATATACAAAGAACTATCTACGGAATGCTAGAGCCACTCTTTTCCGATAATCCTTTAAAAGCTTTCAATAAAGCTCCTAGATATTGTCAAATAGAATTATTAGAACAATATAGAGAAGCCAAATTCAGAGTAAATAGCATTATAGTCTGCCCTTCTGACAAAGAAGAATTTGCCAAACAAATTAGCGAGCTCTTAAAACTGAATCTTATCCAAAAAAGTTTTAGTATGCATTCCTCTCCAGCTTTCCTTGTGAGAAATCATGCTGAAATAAAAAGAGGAAAGGCAAGAATGGTTATTAATTACAGAAAGCTAAACAGTTATACAAAATTCGATGGATATTTCATTCCCACTGCTGAGCATCTTATTAAACAAACTCAGGGTGCTAAGTATTATAGTAAATTTGACGCTAAATCAGGTTTTTGGCAGATAAAACTAGAGGATAAGAATTCCATTGAACTAACAGCTTTTAGTTGCCCACAAGGACATTTTGAATGGTTGGTACTACCATTCAATTTTAAAAATGCTCCACAAATTTTATAAAAATGGATGAATTCTATTTTTGGACACCTTCCTTATATTGTAGTATACATTGATGATATTCTCATTTTCTCAAAAACTGCTGAAGAACACAACGAACATCTATTGCAAATTTGTAAACCATTACTCGATAATGGTATTATTCTCAGTCCTAAAAAAATTGAGCTATTCAAAAATAAAATTAATTTCTTAGGAAGAACCATTAGGAATGGACAAGTTTTATTACAGGAACATATATATACCAAGATTAAAGATTTTCCTGAGAACTTCAAAACTCTTATAGAGCTTCAAGGTTTTCTAGGACTACTTAACTATGGGAGAAAATTCATTCCCAATCTTTCAGCATGAGTAAAACATTTACAAAATAAACTTACGGTTGAACAAGCTAAGTACAAAGAATTAACTGGTGAACAACCAAGAAAATAGAATACAGATAAGATCTCAATCTCTCTTGATCAAAAAGAAATTGAGGAGATTGCTAGGATAAAAGAATCGGTAAAAATAGAAAATATTCATTATTTCCTGCTTAAAAATGATACACTGGTCTTACAGACAGATGTCTCAGATAACTTCTGGGTCGGCGTATTAATTGCCAAACAAAAAGAAATAGTAGCATACATATCAGGTAGATTTACTAAAGTATAAATAAAATATGCCACTTATGACAAAGAATTACTAGCGGTCAAACTCGCGATCAAAAGCCTGAAAATTTATATTCTATATAGGCATTTCCTGATCGAAACCGACAATAAATCAGTAGCACAGTTCCTGAAAAGAAAAACCATTAATAATCCCGAAGAAAATCTTCGACGAATAAGGATAGCAATGTATCTAGAAATATTTAATTATGATGTCAATTATATTCCTGGATATACTAATTTTCTTGCGAACACTCTTACCAGGTTACGATAGATGGAAGACGAAGATTTTTATAAAAAAATTTGGGACCTCTTTCAAGAAATGAAAAGGCAAGGAGAATTCAAGGAAGTAGCCCCTAAAAAGGCTAAAGACAATAACGTAGCAGAATCATCAAGGGTTGAACAAACCCAGGAGGCGAATAGCCAGACTTCCCTCAAGGCGAACAGCCAATCTCTACAGGCGAACAGCCAAAAATTCCAGGCAAATAGCCAAAATACTCTCCAGACGAATAGTCAGGTTAACAAGGGAAAAATGTACTTTGGACCATTCCTAGGCCCATGTTCATACCAGCAAGGCCAGTTGTTCCACCTACACAATTTACTGGTCCTCCTAGACCACCTATAACTCTAGTACAATTCTCGGATATTGAAATCAAGAACTGGTACAATATCGTCATGAAAAACAAAGATAAAGCAGTATGGGAGAGATTCAATGGCTACTTTCGGGCTTTCCAGGCTCGCGACATAAAGGGAGCCATTTACTGGCTGACCCAAATTGAAAGAACCTTACTAGCCGAAAGGCAAAAGAATGCTCTGCTCGAGAAAAAGATGATGGAAGCTCATCAGCTCATTTCCAAGATGATTACTTTTTCCTCCACTTCCAGATCGCAGGCGCTCTCCATCAGAGAAAGGGATCTCTTCACTGGCACCTCTACCGAGCAGAAGGAGCTCAAAGAAATATTCTCCCAAATATGGACCAATAATCTGGTAAATTTTTGGATCCCTGATGTCCTCGAGCTCCTCAAAGCCCTTGGTATCAACTACCCAAAAATTGAGGAGTTCAATGCCGAAGTAACAGTTCAGGAGATGCTAGCCATACATCAACAGCAATTACTAGACGATTCCAGACTCATCCTTTTTTCAAGAAACTTAAAGATACTGAGATTATCAACTTCCTCTAGAATGAGGAACTTATTCTCAATCTCAACAGGCGATCTCGCATTCTTGCCTGTTTTCGTGAAATTCAGAAGTTCAAACCCCATATCAGAAAGGGGTTAGTCCATAAAATATATATGAACACAATTTTTGAAGACGACTACCGGGACTGTCTCCCAGAGATCTGCATCAAGGCGGCGCTCTCACATACCACTAAATTTTAAACCATTTTCCGATTCAAGGTTTGGAGTGTCTGGGAAGAGCGACAATATATCAAGCTATTCCCATCCTACCAGCTATGGGAACTCAGTAGGCTCATCGAAGAACCTTTTTTTGAATACATCAAATTTTCAAAACAAGGCTTCGACAAGGACCATGAACGACTAATTGCAGCCACAGAGTTCTTCGAAGCTGCACGAAGTGCTTCCAGGGCAAATGTCCAAATTTCCACCTCCAAGCATACAATCCTTATGGATCGCCTCAGGCTCTTACCTGAGAACAACGACAGGCCCTCCAAGATCACAAATTTTCTGAACAATATGACAATGGGCCGAATTGGCTTATTGGCCAGAATGAGGATTTGCTCCTCAATAACGACCCCATGAGGATCCTTATAGATTCTGAAGGGAACTCGGATTAGTAAAACATTTATTAGAAAAGCATGGTGGACCTTACTTTCATGAAAAACCTAAAAAAGACCTGTTATAAAACTATTCTTCATAGATATCTACGAAGGCTTGGGCAACAAATAACTCGACGATTCCCCAAGAAGACCGTACAGCAGAAAAGACAGCAACAGCAATAGCACTGACACAACTGACACAGATTAGAGAAGCAATAATTACAAGGAGACAAGAATTAAAAGAACAAATTGAGCAACTGAGAAGAACTATTAAGGAAAGAGAGATAATGGTTAGCTCTTTAATTGAAGAACGAGAACAAATTATGGAAACTCGACATGATAGGAGCAATCCACTTTCTATCAGCGGAATTTCCATCTGGCTTGAAGACAACAACAGTTCCGACCACTACGGCAACAGTAACAACCACTCAGAAGATATTAGTGACAGCTCAGAAAATAATGACAACCAAGATACAGGCTCAAGTGATGATGACAACCAGGACACGTTGGGCAAACCTCATCCCTGCTTTAATAAAAAGATTCCAAGACAGCACAATCCTACTTTGATAAAGGAGATTCCCCACTAAAAAAGGCATGTGATTGTCATCATTACAGAGATTGCCATCATTGCAGAAATATTTTCATGACAGGCGTCGGTTACCCAACCGGACCCTCTTGTAATATAAATAAGACTTCGGAAGCCTTAGTGGGTATCGGAGTTTGGAAGTCTTGTAAGCTTTGTGAACTTTACTCTTGTAATCTCTCCCCCTGTTCTTGTGTGCTCTCTCTCCCCTCTTTGTAAAGCTGAGTTCTTGTGAATAAAAGTCTGCTCTTTTGTGTGATTTTGTCATCAAGTGCTCCTGGTTTTTATATTTTTTATGTATTTTATATTTTATTTATAAGACAAATGTGCATTGGGTCATGTTGGCATTAGGAAGCTTAAACCAATATAAACCTGAACCTAGTCTACTCAAACATAAGCCTTCCTAAACCAGAATCACTCTTATGTTCGAACCTAAACCCAAACCCACTCAAAACTAAGTCAATTGAAGCTAAAATAGTATGGTTTCTGACCAACTGAACTCGGGGCAATTTTTGACCGAACTCGGTACAAGTTTTACCCGAACTCGGACTGAACTCGGTTACTCAAAACCGAATCCCTAGTCAGACTCCTCTTTAGGATAACCAGGCTCTAATGTTCGAATTTTTGAACATTGGGCATCTGAAATCTGCCCGAACTTAGTTCAGAAAAACCCTATAAATAGAGTAGAATTCTATACCTTTTCAATCAAGCCATTCACTGAAAGCATTTTCACTTTCCTACTATATTCCTGAGCTATAAACCTTCTTATTTCCAAGATCAACTTCCAACCTTCTAGTGCCAACGCGGTTCCGATTTAGAAGTATGATCGGATTGTAAAGCTTGGTTTACAAGTTCATCTTCCATATAAGTTTGAAGTCGGTGTGCCCTTCTCATCAAACTCATGTGTGAAGTCTTTCAAGCCTTCAATCAAAGCTCGATGTTGTAAGAAGTCTGCAAGCCTTCAGATCAAAGCTTGTGATTCACTATTGGAGATTATAGTAGATAAAACTCAGAGTAAGAGTTCTCGGTACTGGACTAGTCCTCTCAGAGGGAAACCAGTATATATCGTGGTGTTTGTGTTTACTCTCTTGTCCCTCCTTACTGCTTTATATATTTGTCTTGCATATACACAGCTAGTTGGTAACTGCCTTTACTGAGCTTAATTTTAAATTGGGTTATTACTTCCACTACACTCTATTCACCCTTCCCTCTAGAGTTGCATATCGATCCTACACTCGGGCATGGCAAAGCGGCCTTGGCGACCCAGGTCTTGCGAGTCTTACGAGGTCATACGGGTCTCATTAGAGAGCTCGTCTTGTTGGCAGGATATATGTCAACCTCATGTGTATCTGCGGTGGAGGTTGGTAATGCATCGGGTACCGACCTCGGGCATGGTGCAGCAACCTTGGTGACTCGGGTCTTGCGAGGTCGTACGGGCCTCATTGGAGAGCTCGGCTTATCAGCGGGATATATTTCAACCTCATGTGCATCTGCGACGGAGTTTGGTAATGCATCGGGCACCGACCTCGGGCGTGGCATAGCGTAGCGGCCTTGGCGACCTGAGTCTTGCAAGGTCGTACGGGCCTCATTGGAGAGATCGTCTTGTCCAGTATGTTTTCGAATGCCCGTTGGTCGAAGCGAATGACCAACATCCTCTGAGTTGAACCCACCTTGGTCATGTAGGATTGCGTTACCAGCTTCTCATTGGAGGGAGAAGCTCTTTCCCAGCAGAGTCATCATTTTTGTCGACATCGTAAAATTAATGCTCGGGATAAAGTTAAACGAACTTTTTATTGATTGAAATTTAACAAATAGAACCAAAAAAATCTCTAATGCATAGATTCTAAGTACAATAAAAATAAGAATCTAGGCAAGTGTGACGGTAAAGATCGATCACTACAGCGGCTCCTTTTCTCCTTTGACGATCCGGGACCAAGGTAGGTGACGAGGCTTCGGGGAGCTGGAGTATACGACTCAATGGTTGTCCCTTGCTTCTGTCTTCTTCTCCTCTCTATTTTCCCTCTCTCTTTTTTTGTGGGAGAGGCCCACTATTTATAACATTGAGAAGGCATTCACGCTCGCATCTAATATTGCCATATAGTGACATATATTGCAATAGACTGCCACATAGTAATTTAAGATCTGGGGTTACTGATGCCCATAATACTCAGGATATGCGTCATATGACAATTTTGATTTCACCTTGGAAATACATCCGCCTGGCACATGGAGATCAATAGGGTAGTAGTGGCGCATGGCGTTGCTGATACATGGAAATACTGGGATAGTAGTGGCGTATGGCACTGCTAGCACATGGGAACACTACTTATATTGCGGATGGCGCATGGCTCTGGATCATTTTGGTGCATGAGTCTTGATCACTACAACGAATGGGTCTTGATTACTGTTGGCGCATGGTAAAGATTCTCCATTCTTCTGTACCTCCACCACCCTTACATAGGCCAAGCAGCTATTCCCATCCCATTTACATCAAAATTAATATTTCTAATAAGACCAATTGGAATAGTACATAATCCCTCAAAGATACGATTATTTTGCTCCTTCCAGATATGCCACACTACCGTAGATAGTCTCATGCAAGTCTTTTGAAACCACAATGACCCTCTGCTCCTTACTGCCCTAATGTCTCGCAGCCCCGTATGCACATCATGATCATCTTTAACGCGCAACTACAGCCGATCCTACTGACTCCTCCATATCTCTCAGGACACTGGACAGTTAAAGAACAAGTGACCCATCGTCTCATTAGTGTGACCACACATCACGTAATATATATATATATATATATATATATATATATATATATATATATATATATATATTATTGTCTTATAGTATGTATATATAGATATACAACCCAATCATTCTAATTCTAATAAGCTCAACATATCCAAAATACTATGTCCTAGTATTAATGTGTCTGTATCATATCCTAGTGCATAAGTCAGTGTTAAGGAAAGAAATATTATGAAATATGAGTTCCAAGTCCTATAAAATCTGTTAAGATGCATGAATCAATTTGAAATAATATACCAATTTGAAAAGAGGAGATGAGGACTTGCCTTGTTTTGATTTCAACTTGAAATCGATTCCTTGATTTCCTAAATATCCTCCCAAATCACACCCTAATCAAAGTATTTAATATATATATATATATATATATATATATATATATATATATATATATATATATATATATATATATATATATATATATTAGATCTAACCTAGGGTTTAATTAAAAGAAATTGGGGGAGAAATAGATTATACCAAGGTTTTTAAAGGAGAGGGGGAGATGGAGGTCAGCAGAGGGGGCCAAGGGGGTTCGACTAGTCGAAGGTCGGCTGCAAGCGGTGGTCAGTGGGCACAAGCAGCGGCTGGCGGCACGGGGCGTGGGCACTGACACGAGTGAGGTGACGAAGGGGTTGTGGTGAATGGAGATGGGGATAGAGTATGTGGGTGTTGGATTTTAAAGAAGGAGAAGAGAGAGAGAGAGAGAGAGAGAGAGAGAGAGAGGTTAGAGTCATGTGGGAGGAGATAGGAGAAGGAAGGAGGGAAAGAGAGGGAGAGATGGGGGATGCCATGGGGAGTTGAGTGGTGTGAGGGTGAGTGGCCATGTGATAGAATGAGGGTTGTATGTGGGGGTATGTGGGTTGTATGGTGAGTTATCATGTGAGGTAGATTTTTTTAATTCCTATTTTTAATTAAGTTTTACAAAAAATCTTTTAACCTTTTTTTGATATTCAACTCTGACGGAGGAGAAGATGGAGAGGAGGAGGGCACTGTTGTCATTGGCGTCGACACTGAAATGGAAGTGGAGTTGGTAAGAACAGGGGTAGTTCAAGAGGGAGAAGATGGTTACGATGGTGTCGTGGAGTACTTGGAGTCGAGAGTCATGATGATGTAGATATCTTCATTATTACGGGAGGAGTAATAGATGTGTAGGGCTTGGAGGAAGGTGGGTTTGTGGTTTTGTTTTCTTTAGCGTTCCATATTTTCTTTTTCTTGGCTCGGAACAACTATTTTGATTGTCTTCTTGCCTTAGGTGAGTGAATCATGTTTCGTGTTGTGTTCCATGTTGTGGCATGAATTTACGAGACTAGCATTGAAACAAGGCAAGTGGGTATTAGTTAGCACATGAAGCAGGCAAGCATCGAAACCATAGAAACATAAACCACCATGCTAGCACGATTCTAACAAGGTTAGTTCGAGGATTAAAACCGTACATATACTGAATTTGGAAAAACACATTCACTTTTTATTATTACTACTACTTCTTTCTCACCCGTGTCAATTAATTATGAGAGATTACGAGGGACGAAAAAATTAATAAATTTATTTTTTTAACAAGAAAACGTCCTTCGAAATAGCTTTTTTAAATCATTTGCAATAAAATGTCCTTTCTAATAACGTTTTGATGCGCTTATAAGAATTTCAAAAAACTTTGTTTTATAATAAATTTATTAAAGTATTATGTTGTGTACGAAATTTTTTTATGAGAAAAAAAAATGAGAGGCCCTTCTTTCCTTTTTATGGGACCTTTTTTTCTTTCTTGTGGGATGACTTTATTATATAGGATATGACCCCCATTTTTTTATTAATGCTTCAACAAACCAACTAGCTCTTTTCACCAAATTATGTAAATGTAATGCATGTCACGAGTACTAAACTACTACTACTGATTACTACTACATTTGCTTCTACTTCATCTTCTTCGTACAAGGCTTTCCCAAGTCTGATTATTTTTTTATTACTACAGCAGCATTTTGATTTTGTCTGCAAATTGCAGCAGAGCTTGCAGAATATGGACAGCGACTGTTGGGAATCGGCTTTAATCGTTGAACGGAATAAATTAACATGTATAATTATGACAACACTTCCATTTATTTACCTTCTAGTAATAATACTTGGTACTCCTCCATAAATAATTGAATACATATTGTATTTTATTTTTCTAATCTATTATTTCCTTTTTTTGGTAATATTCAACATCAAAATGTGAAATAATAGAATAAATGAATGCAACTCTTAGTGGCGATTTGCTCGCATCTTTTAAGAAGTTGGGTTACGTCAGTATAGGAAGAATATTGTTTTTTAGAAACCTATGCCTCCATCTAGAATACCGAAATAACATAATAAATTTTAAAATTAAAATTAATATTAAAATTTTTTATCATTAAAATTTTAAATTTATATTAGGAGTACAGGATGATATTTTAGGAATGTCAATAACGACATCCTAAAAAGTTATTATTGACACTTCTAAAATATCACCCTGCATATTTGGCACTCCATCGTCCGCAACCTCATCCAGCTCTACCCTGACAGCCAACTCCCCGAGAAGCTCACCACTTTGACACCCTATCTCCCCATCTCCTACGCACATGCCAACTTCCATGTATTCCAAGACCACCACCACCCCGCCATCCACATTCTTCAACCTCCCAAGATCACTTCTAGTTATATAACATTTGTGTCCGCTCGAGTGTCGAATTCCACTATTTTGATGGGGATAGAAGAAGAATTATGTAAGAGTTTAGTCCAACGGCAGATACTAGGATACTAAGTGGGAAGATTAAACATACAACATACAGGGATCTTTCATAGAATACTATAAGATAAGTGATGATAAATCTATGTTGAATACGTTATAGTTTGTTAGGATTCTATTTGCCTATACTTTAGATAAATGGCAATCAAGAGGACAATATCTATCACTATTGTAACTTTTCTTGCCAAAGTCAAGTTGGGGTTTTTCCTTTGCTTGGAAGAGGTTTTCCTTTTTCAAGACTAGAAAGATAGTCCCACCTTGAAAAATACTTCAAGTGGATATTTAATATAACACCATGTGGGTATTGAGAGATGCACATGGGATGATGGACCAAGGGTGGATGCCATGTGAGATATTTTTTTGTAGGATTAAAGTTAAACTCCTCAAAGATATTATGCATTTATGCTTTTTGTCACTCTTAGAAAAAATTTCTTAGGAGGCTGACTCGGACTCAGACTCAAGGGCGCAAAGTAGAGCTTTGATGGCACACTTTGAACTTAGCTTGGCATCATCATCGCATGGCACTTGTAATCATTTTGTTGTGCTCGTTTATGTGCAACTTTTTTCATAACTTACTGGTTCTTGGGAGCAGATCGTGTGGGACGAATCATGCTTTAAGCAATGGTGATCATCATTACCCCCAGCAAGCCCTTCTTCTTGTCTTCTTCTTCTTCTACTTCTTATTGTAAATGTTCTATCCCAATTGCAATTGAGTTTGCAAGGAAGAACATATAATGATTCTTTGGTTCTGTAATCCATAAGAATTTATTACAAAAATACTATTAAATAGCGACGGATCTCAGCGACGGAAAATAATTCGTCGCTGGGTCAGCAACGAAAATTCAACAAAAATACGACTAAATTATTTATGTAAACAAAATATATTATTTTTTATCACAAATCTATCGCTGTTATTTCAGCGATGGATTAGCGACGGAAATATTCGTCGCTGCGAAAACTTAAAATTTTCAGCCGCATTTTATTTTCCCCATTCTCTCTCTCTCTCTCTCTC
The DNA here is from genome assembly GCA_036927795.1 of Iris macrosiphon. NCBI lineage: Eukaryota > Viridiplantae > Streptophyta > Magnoliopsida > Asparagales > Iridaceae > Iris > Iris macrosiphon. Next base: position 78,074,234 of record JAYESA010000008.1, on the reverse strand, counting down.
TCTCTCTCTCTCTCTCGATCTCGATCTCGATCTCGACCCTCCCCCCCCCCCCCCCGCCCGCCCCGACCCCCTCCCCCTCTCTGGCAACCTACCCCTCTCCAGCAACCCCTCCCCCTCACTCCCCCTAACCGGCAGCCCCTCCCCTTCACCCCCCTCTCCGACAGCCCCTCCCCCTCACTCGCCCTCTCTTCATCCTCCTCCTCCATCAACCCCCCGATCCCCTCTCCTCCTCCTCCTTCTCCTCCGACATCTGATCCCTAAGCACTCCTGATCCTCCACCCCCGACCCCTTTCGCCTCCGTTAGATCGCCTTCTCCTTTGGCTTAGGTAACCCTAAACCTCATTCTGATTTGGTTAATTATTATATTTGGATTATGGAGATCTTGACACACGTACAGACACGATACACTAGATATGGACAAATAGAATAAATAGTTTGGTATTTTTGATACGTTGGACACGGACACGATATGTTAGACATGAACACATATAGACACGCGCGATACGCTAGACACGGACACGATATGATAGTTTTTTAGCCTTCATGAGAAGTTGTTTTCCAATTTTAAAGTCATAAAAGTATTACTTGTTCAGATGTATAGTAAATTTCTAAACATCCTAAGTTTATAATACACTGTACATAAGAAATTAATATCTGGTGGTTAGCAATGCACTTGGTCAATTGGCTATGTTAATAAATCCATTAAGATAATTAGAAATTATAATCATGGACAATTAATATTGCAGTTATAATCAAGGTTCAAAGTATCGGTATCGGTCATTTTGTATAAGTATTGCTATCGACAGTATTAGAGGTATCAGACCGGACTCGTATCAATTTTTTTTGGCATCGACAATATTAAAGATAGTGTGTGTATACACACACACAATAATAAATAGTATATAATCTATAATAAGATAGAATTAGATACTATAAAAAATAGTGTGTCTATACACACATACTTCAATTTTTGGTTTATTATTGATAATAATAATTTTCTCAAACCAATATATTTTCTTCTTAATTTTATTTTGGGGTTGTCTAATTAGTGGATGTCTACTATGAATCGCGTCTTTATGGACAATTTTGCTCACTTTTCACAGTGGACATTAAGAACTTTAAATATACAACTAGCTTTCAATATCTTAGCTTAGGTTCCATGTCATGTGAAAAGTCTAATAATCTAATGTTGATTATTGCAAGCATATCTTAGATGATCTCAGATATCTTAACTCATCTTGAATCTAATTAATCCATATTGTTTAAATCAATATATATGGTACATGCAGAATTAATGAGTGGATACTTAGTTGACCGATCATGGATGTTCAATCGACGACATGAGAGTAGGATATGTTTGACAGAAGATTTTATGGCGGGCGTTGAGGAATTTCTCAAATACGCCCGTAGTTAACCTCATTTCAGGGATGGGAGGCTCATAAAGTGTCCTTGTGTCAAATATCATAATATACCATTCAAAGAGGTAGATTTCGTGAGGGAGCATCTCTACAAGAAGGGTTTCGTACCGAACTATAATGAGTGAACGGCTCAAGGAGAATATTTGTTTTTGCATATTATCATTCCTCCTTCAATACGGAGTTAGAAGAGTCCAATCTCGGACATAACTTTAAATATCGACCACGAAACCTAGCGCGTGAGTTGGTATTTGATGCGGCCGGTCCAAGTTTTGATCTGGAGGATCCTAATCCTGGTGCGAAGGAATTCTATGATATGTTCAAGAATGCCGATACTCCGTTATACCCATTGTGATTCTTATTTTGTCCTGACGGTGGTGATACGGCTGTTGAACCTAAAGTCTGATTTTAACTTGCCCTCAGGAATGCTACGACCGGATAATTAAGTTTCTTAGAGAGTTATTGCCAAAAGGATCGAAGGAGTTGCCTAAAACTTCTACAAGTCAAAGATGATGATACGAAAACTCGGATTAGGCTATGAAAAGATAGATTATTGTTGAAATGGTTACATGTTGTACTACAAGGAGAATAATGATAAAGATAAATGTATTTTCTGTCATGCACACCGGTACAAGCCAATTCGGGACAAAGAAAAGTCAACTGTCCGAGCAAGGTTGCGTCCCTACAAGTACATGCAGTTTTTGTTGATCATAAAGAAGCTGCAGAGGATGTATATGTCCGCAAATACAGCACAACACATGACATGGCATATCAAGGAACGAAAGATGGATGAAGGAGAATTATCTCATCCTTTCAATGGAGAGGCATGGAAATATTTTGATCTTTGTCATCTTGCATTTGCTGCGGAGCCCAGGAATATTTGGTTGGGTTTATGTTATGATGGATTCACTCCGTTCGGACAGTTAGGATCTCAATACTCTTGTTGGTCAGTGATTTTGACTCCTTACAATCTACCATCTTGGATGTGTATGAATACTCCTTACATGTTCTTGACACTTATCATACCCGATCGAAAAAATCCAAAGAAGAACATCGATATCTACTTGCGGTCGTTGGTGGATGTGTTGAAACAATTATAAAAATTTGGCGTTCGAACATATGATATATAGAAGGAGCAGAACTTTCAGATGAGAGTGTCTCTCATGTGGACCATCAACGATTTTTTAGCATATGGAATATTATCGGGGTAGAGTACGCATAGTACTTTGTCTTGTCCGATATGTATAGAAAAGAATAAGGCATTCTGTCTCCAAAATGGAGGAAAAGCATACTTTTTTTATTGTCAACGTCAGTTCCTTCCTACATCGAATCCGTAGAAAAGGAACATAGATCCCTTTAGAGCTGGTAAATAGGAACTATCTCCTTCCATGTTGAGACTGACAGGAAACAAAGTTTGAAAAGAGGTAGATGGATTGTCGACTGTGATAGAAGTTCTGACATCGACTAATTACTTTGAAGAGTTCGGACGTAGACATAATTGGATGAAGCAGAGTATCTTCTGGGACTTACCTTATTAGAAGGAAAATCTCAGAAGGCACAATCTTGATTTCATGCATATTGAAAAGAATGTATTCGACAATATCTTCAATACGGTGATGGATATCAAGGAAAAAATAAAAGACAATGTCAAAGCAAGAAAGGACTTAGAAATTATTTGCAGGCATTCAGATTTGCACTTAAAACTAAGTGGCATTGGCAATTGGTTCAAACCTCCAACGCCATTTACATTGAGTAGGGAGGATAAATTGATAATATGCAACTGGATTTCAAAGTTGAGATTTTCTGACGGCTACGTGTCAAATCTGGCAAGATGTGTTGATCTCAATGAATGCAAGCTAACAAGGATGAAGAGTCATGATTGCCATGTGTTTATGGAGAGGTTACTACATATTGATCTGAGAGTGATGTTGCCTCATCAAATATGGACTCTGTTGGCTAAATTATCTATATTCTTTAGAGATTTGTGTTCATGCAAGTTGATGGTGCAACATATAATAGAACTTGAAAAGAAGATTGTATTAACATTGTGTAAGTTAGAAAGGGTGCTTTCCCTGGGTTTTTGAAAGTATGGAACATTTGTTGATTCATCTTGCATACGAAGTACGCGCCGGTGCTCCCGTACATTATCGATGGATGTATCCATTTGAGAGGTATAAATTTTTTATACTAATAATTTCTTTATTCAAATAATTCTAAGATTCAAAATATTATATGTATCTACATCACCTGAAGAAGAAGGTTGGCAATAATGCTCAAGTAGAAGCTTCGATATGCGAAGCATATATCATTGAGGAGGTTTCAAACTTCTGCTCCATCTACTTTGATACTTATGTCAGAACAAATCACAATAGAGCCCCAAGGAATGATGACGGTGGGGTTGATATCCCGAATAGTATAATCCACACTATCTTTAATATAGGAGGGAAGCCTACAAGTGCTACTAAAGACGTTGGTTGGAAGATGATGAGTTTGAAGCCGCTCATCGGTATATATTATTAAAAAGTGGTATAAAAGAGATGCAAGATATTGAGAAGTAAGCGACACATATTTTCTAGATATTTTAATTTTGTATATACTGGGAAAAGAATTTCTCTAACTGTTCTCCTTATTATCATAGTACTTTTAGAGCTGAGGTAAAAATGAAGAGACCTAATATTAATGAAGATAATCTTGCTACAAAGGTTGATAGAAAATTTCTATCTTCTATATTATGTACGGATCCTAAACATTAAGCATTCTAAATTTAGCATTCAAAACAATCTTTGTCTAATGTCTATATGATACATGATATTTTAGGTTTTTCGTCATCGTACAGACTTACAGAATGAACGAGTTCGAGCATTAGCTATCGAACCAAGCAAAAGGGTAAAGTATTGGGATGGATACACCATCAATGGCTTCAAATTTAGATCTGCTAATAAGTCTATTAATCAATCATTTATCGATAAGGAGGCTAATTATACAAATAATTTTGGAGTATGTGTGAAGGGTTCAGTCTACAACGTCGATCGAAAATTCGACTATTACGATGTACTAAGAGATATCGTGGAGCTGGATTACTCTTATGAGACAAAAATTATGCTATTTAAATATAATTGGTTTGACACAACACCCAAGAAAGGATGGAAAATTGACAAACAGTTTGGGTTTGTTGATATAAAATATGGAAAAAAAATATATAGATTTTGAACCATTTGTGTTGGCTAGTCAAACGGTTCAAGTGTATTATACGAGCTATCCTAGTCGATGACGCAATAATAAAGATTGGTGGACTATATATAAACTAAAGCTAGAAACACATATAATGTTTAGGATCTAGCATTCAAATAGGATAAGGTGGTCATGCCTCAACTTGCATATATGAGTTCGGCTGGTGTTGATGGTATGGGGGTTGACATTACCGTAGAGGATGATAGAGTTGACGAAGAGATTGAGATAGAAGATTTATATCATATAAAGGAGAACTCTGATATGGAGGTATCGAGCGATGAACAAGAATTGGAAGATGAAGGTGATAGTAATAGTGGAAGTGAAAATGAAAAGAAAAATAAAAAAGTAGAAGATGAAGACGATTCGAAAAATAATTCGGATGACGATGACGATTCGGAAGATGAAGAAGATTAGTACGTACGTACATACATACATATGCATTAGCTTAGATATTTATTTAATTATTTTATGACACGATTATTATTTATTTCATCTTCACACTTGTATTTACTTATTTTACCACACAATTACTTTATAATTATCTATTTGATGACACCATTTTTTATGTACTGCAGATTTACCTATAGTATGGCGGGACGAGGACGACGACGACAAGTTCAGAGAGGATCATCTTTTCATCATCCTCCGTCAACTATGCTTGCTATCCCAGATTCTTGTACACGACCTGAGGACGAGTTAGTAGATGCGACTGATGGTTTATCCCCGCCATATACTCATTCTTCAGTAGGAGGAGCTACTCCATCTTTCGGATTGCCATCAGCTGCTACTTTTTCTACTCCAGCTACTACTGGCACTACTACACTGGCTACTCCACCAGTTGCTCCCACAGGAGCAAATCTATTTTCAGGCCTTCTTGTGGACAATGGATTATATGTCCGCCGTCCAGCATTTGCAGACCCCCCCTACTCTACCAGAGCGTCTAGCCAATATCTGTCGTCCCGAGCTATGGGCCGATGGAGCAACGTAAGCATTTATTTGTCAATGTACACATTTATTTTGTATTTTATTATTCTAATTATATATTGTCTACTTATTTCAGATTCTTTCCGATCAAGACTGAGAATGATCTAGGGGAGATCATATGGGGCTACTTTGATGGCCCTTATATCAACTTCAGTGACATCCCGCTCGATCGACGATTCACTTGGTTGAAGAAGCTCGGGGTATGTATATGAATTTTATTTATAATAGTATATAATTTTTTTGATCACAATGATAAAACATATTTTACTAATTTGCAGAGGTTGTAATGGTGGCCGGATCATAAAGATAGTGGTATCCGGAAGTGCTACAAGATTGTCGCTAGCAAGAGGTTGAGAGATATGATCAATGACCAGAAGGCGCTGGCGTCACTTGGACCGGATCACCACAAGGAGTGGTTGAAGGAGTACTGGGAGGAGATGAAGAAGAAAATGGATACCCCGGCCTACAAGGCCAAGTGTGAGAAGGTGAAGGCTGCCCGTAGTAAGGGTGGTCTCCATACTGGTGGATCCATTCAGGCCGTCGAGCATTTTTTACGGATGGTAAGTATTAAAAATTTTGCTAGATCAGTTTTTTTATAATTCTTATTTTTTTCTTATTTATTAATTGCTTAATTTTTACAGTGCAACGAGGCCGCCAGAGCTGGGAAAGAACCCAAAACCATCGACTTTCCAGCAATCTTCCAGCGGACCCATAAAAGAAAGAAGGATGGAAAGCTCACAAATGAGCGGGCTGCCAAAGCATATGTAAGTTGTCTTTATAAAATTTTGTCAATTTAATTAGATTATTTTTATAATTTAATTAGATTCTATGTTTCTAGGTCAAAACAGTCAAACTAGGTCAACTCTAGGTTATTCAATTTCAAAAATACTAAAAATAATATTATAAATACTTAAAATTATGCACCTTTGTTAATATCATATTTTAAGAAACAACACTTTAAATATTGTAAATACATAAAATTATAATTTTATTCAATTTACTTCAAACCTCATAGGAATGGTCCGATACCGATTCTGATTCCGATACTTTGAACCTTGGTTAATATCCTATTTTAAGATATCATTAAAATCAAATATAGCAAATAACTCTCAAATTCTATACATATACTATGATATCTAGTATCTAATATGATACTCTTAACCAAAATCAAATATAGTACATATAACTATAAAATCCTTAACTCTAAACCAATTTATATAAATAAATATAGGAGACGTATAAGAAGTTAGAGGGGGGCGCTGAGAGCAGTACACCGACTAAGAGAAATGATCGGTGGGTATAAGCTGTCGGGAGAGGGAAAGGCGGAAGGGTTTACGGTACCGGATCGTTTGCATCGATGTCGTCGGTTCTTTCCAGAGCTCCTCCGACGGCTACTCCAGCTCCATCAGTGCCCGGCTTCGGCGTTCCTTCTGGTGCGATATCTCTGGAGCAGCTCACGATGACTGTGCATAAGATACATAGGTTGGTCTGACAGTTGATAGACACTAGTGATGTTGCAGCACCTGCTCCTCTGACGACTACTACAACGACTCCTCCGACGGCTACTACGTTGGGTCCTCCAGCTACTCCAACGGCTCCAGCTCTTCCGACGGCATCGATGTGTCTTCCAGCTCTTTCGACGGCTCCTGCCACTGCTCCGTATGCCATTTCTCCTGATGATCTACAGGATATTATCGCTACGGTTGTGGCACAGTACATGGCTAGCAGACAGCCGTTGCCGCCTCCGTCTTCGCCTCCCCCATCGACTTGATTGATTTTTTGAGTTTGTAGGATTTTTTTAGTTGGTTGTATTTTTTTGACTTTACTGTATTTATTTGACTTTGTGGGATTATATAACAGTTATTTATACATGTTAGGATTACTCTACTTTATTATTTTGACGTATATATAACATTTGTATAAGTTTGTGTGGGTTTTATTAGTTTGTGTGAAATTTGCTTGTGTAAAATTTATTTGTGTGAAAATTAGTGAATGTATAACAGGTATATGCTCAGCAGAAATTGATTTCTGGAAAAAATATTACCTTTAACGACAGACGGGCGACGTAATAGCGACAAAAAATATTGAAAGGTCAGTGACGAATTTTCGACGGAAAACCTCAGGACAGTGACTACCCAACGACGAAAAATTTCGTCGCTAAAATGTCTTATACACACAAATATGCCAAACATGTATCAGAATTCGTCGCCAATCCATCACGGAGAGTGACGGATTAGCGACGAACACTGTGAGCCCTGAATATGCAAAACCTTCTAAAAATTTTGGCAAATTTTGGCTCACATAATCTATCGCTAATCCGTCGGTAAGTAGTTAGAAAGTTTAGCGATGTAATTAGTACATCGCTGATGCGTCCGCAGTCCGTCGCTAATCCGTTGATTAAGCGACGGACTAGCGACAGAATTTCTGTACCGACGTTAGTTATTCTGGTGAACATTTCCATCGCTAATCCGTCGCTAAAATCAAATAGCGACAGAAAAATACATTTTAGCAACGGATAATTTTGTCGCTAAAATAGTATATATCGAAGTTGTAATCATATATATATATATATATATATATATATATATATATATATATATATATATATATATATATATATACGTTTCTCATTGGAATCGAGGCAATCAGTGAGGAAACTTTTGTGTGAACCTCTGATCTCGACTATAACTTCAGGATCAAACAGAGGATGGACTATAAATTTTGCTGAACCTCTGTTCCTGGCCTTTGGTCCTACATCTTATGATCTATCTCGGGACTAGCAATTTTAAATCAAGATCCGAGTAAAATGGAGAAGAACCGCGTAATTCTTTTCGACATAAGCTTTAACAAACTTGAGAAGTTTGACCGTGAGCATTACAACATACGAAAGAAAAAGTTCAGTCTCAATATTCAACTCGTGAATGTAGATTACGTGTTGACAGAACACGAGCCTACTATTTTGGATAATGCTCGGAGGATTAAGCTGGGGCCACTGCTTTACAGACGAAGTGGATGAGAGACAACAACATCTACAAATTACTGATTTTGAACTCCATAAAATATTTTATTGCGGAGTCATACAGCAAGATGGTCCAAGCAAAGGACATCTGGGAGTCTCTAGATAAATACTACAAATCTGATGAGAACAGAAACAAGATTCATGTGACAGAAAAGTTCTGGAAGATGCGATTTGAGATGACAAGACGATGTCGCCTCAAGTCAAAAAAAAAAATTTAAGTTACGTCAAAAACTTGAGGATGATGGCATGCCATTAGTTGACTCATTCATTGTGGAAGGTATTATCGCCAAGCTCCCGCCAGGATGGAGCAACTTTTGTAGCATATGTTACCCAAATTATCATGTAAGTTTAATAATTAAATAAAATAGAATACACTAGTAAAATTTTATGAGAATTTTGTTTTGAAATACTACATATAGTTTTATAAGGATAATAATGTAACACTAAGGTTCATATAGTTCTTAGAGACTCTTACTAGGACTTATAATCATTTTTAGGCTATTTTAGAAATTATTTTTGGATTTTGCCAGAATTTTTGGATAATTAAAACCTAAAAAATATAATTTTTAAGATTTTCATAATTTACTGTGAGAGCATACTTGCATATTTTTCTACCAAATATTTATTTTTTGGTCAAAATAGTTAAATATATTTTTGTAATTTATTTGGAATTTTTAGAATTTATTTGGATTTATTTGGATTTATTTGGTTTTAAAATAGGCTAATAAATTTTCTAGGACTTTTAAAATTTACCGCAGAAGCCTATGACTGTAAAATAGCCCCAAGTATTTTTCTAGGATTTATAATGGTATTTTACATTTTCTAGAATTTGTTTGGAATTTTCTGATATTTATACAAATTTATTTGGAGTTATTTAGGTTAAAAATTGATTAGTAAATATTTTTTGGTAATTAAAAACTTATTTTCCTAATTAAAATACCCAATCAACCAAACTGGGCCAGCATGTCAGCCACCTACGGCCTAAAAGCCGGCCCAGCTGTCATGCACCGCCTATATATATGGGTATATGTGTTTAGGGTTTATTTATTCCGCCAAAATCAATAAGAGGAGAGAGAGAGAGAGAGAGAGAGAGAGAGAGAGAGAGAGAGAGGGGTTGAGGGATTTGCTTCTAGGGCCCTTCAATTTTGTGTAGTCATATCTCCTAGCTCCGGACTCTAAACACGTCCAAGTTTCTTGCTTTAGAACCGTTTCGAGGTATAGTTTCTGAATATGTAATTTGTTTTCATAAATAATAAACCTATTTTTCTGAAAAATTCGTAGAGTGTCGGTTGTCCAGAATTTGATGTGTTTCGGTGTTTTTGAGATTTTGGGAGACCCCGAACTCGAAATCGTGATTCGTTTGAAGTTTCAAAAATCTGAAATGATGAAATATAATATATATTTTTTCTAGAATTAAATATTCTAGTTTACTATACCGTAAAATTCGTGTAACATGGATGTAACCAGAAAACCACCAAAAATTGTCATATGTGCGTCATATTGGCGATAATTCTTTACTGATTCGAGATTCGGTGAAACCGTAGATTTAAGAATTCAAGTAGTGCTAAAATCTATAGGATTTCATACATAAATTTGGGTTTTGTATTATTTTACTTTTTGGTTAATGGAACATCTCAATTTGCGTGCCACGGATCCCAAGTTGATAAATTTTGGTTCTTTGGATAGAAAATTAGGATTTAACCTAGAAAATTGGAATAATGGGATTAAAAGAGGATTTTAGATTGAGTATTTCATAAATAAATAAATTAAAATAAATTATCTTTTGACACGGTAATTCATAATATATAGGCTAATTGGACTCTGACTTAGATCCTGATTAGTACCACCAGCTAAGGACCATAGGCGAGTATATTCTCTGATAGTTTTTTTATTTGATAATTACTATAATACATGTATTTAGTAATGTTATACCTGATTCATGATACGATGGTACACGAGTTAATATATATATTGGATCTTCAATCATGAGATGTTACATTGTTCTTCGTATTGCTATCGGACATGGATCATTGTATCGTGACATATTATGGTTGGATCCATCATACTAGTCGGGTGGAAAAGTGATAGATGTATATGTGATCAGAACTATTAACAAGTAGTACAAAACATTGGCTACTAGCTAATCATACACTTCACGTATGATTGAGCTAGCTTTTTCCTTAGTATAAATCATTGAATCTCTCAAGCCGATCACATATCTAACTAGTACTTCAAAATACTTAGTATAGTTACCATTCTTTTCTGTTCAGTTCATACCTAATGATTATGTTGTCTTGATCCTGTTACTTACTTTTATTACCTTCCCTCATGACTACAGTTTATTATTATCTATTTCATATTAGTGCCATACCATTATTGACCTAGTTGGCCTCAGTCAACCTAATTTCGATAATTAACTTAAAACTCTGAATTGATACTTGCAACAGAAGACTGCACCTTCATCAAAAGACTGTTCTTTGATGTTCGGTTGATTCTATTATTTTTATATTTTTTATGTAATTTTTATCTTTATTGAGTCTAGGACTTATGTTAGTCGGAATATACTTTGGCACTAGTTGAATACATATCCAAAGTCCACTCAAGATAAGCCTACTTATTTTTAAACCAACTCTGAACTCATACTAGCCCAAAGACCCACTCAAACACAACCCAAACTAAACCAAACTTGCCCAGGAACCTACTGAAATTTGGAAATCCAAAATTAGTCCGAGTTATACCCGAACTCGGTTGACCAAAATCGATTCCAGATTCAGTGTGCTGGACTTATTCTCATGGCTCCAACATTTAAATTTTTTAACGTTGGGTATCCGAATTCTAGCCGAATTCTATTTTACAAAATCCTATAAATAGAGAAGAGATTCCCATTCTACTCATCAATTCATTTTCAACTCATCTTCTATATTCATTAATGAGCTTTAAACCTTCCCAATCACCAAGACAACTCTCATTTTTCTAAGTGCCGGTACAGTTTTGATTAGAAGTGTTCGAGTTATACAAGCATGGTTATTCAAAGCTATTTCTCAGAAAGAATGAAGTCGTCGAGCTCTTTGGATCAAAGGCTCGTGTTGTAAGAAGTCGCAAGCCCTTCAGATCAAAGATTGTATTTTCACTGATAGTGAAGTTAAACTCCGAACATGAGTTCTCAGAATTGGACTAGTCCTCTCAGAGGAAAACCAGTATAAAATCTCGGTGTTTACGTTCGCTCTTCCTTACTTATTTACTGTTTATATATTGATTCATTATTTGCTAGTTGGTAACTGCCTTTACTTAATTTTTTTTTTAAATCGGGGATTATATTCTGCTGCACACACATGCACTCTATTCACCCCCTCTAGAGTTGCCTATCTATCCTTCAATTGGTATCAGAGAAGGTTTTCTCTTTTTAAAGGCTTTAATTCCTAAGAGCACTACACATGGCAACTGTGAAATCTATTTTCACTGGTGAAGGTCAATCCATAAATAGGCCTCCTCTATTTGATGGAACCAACTACACTTACTTGAAAACACGCATGACTTTTTATCTCAGATAACTAGACTTTGACCATGGTCAATAGTTGAGGATGGCTACATAAAGCATGTTAGAATTGTTGTAAATGGTGTTCTTGTAGATAAGCCCAAAGAGAAATATACTGATCTAGAAAAAAAACACTCAAGTCTTGATGCTAGAGCTGTAAATGCTTTATTTTGTTCCTTAGATAGTACTGAGTTTAATAGAATATCTACTTGCACTACTTTACACGTGATTTGGAAACTTCTTGAGGTAACTAATGAAGGAACTTCAAAAATAAAGGTATCAAAGATCAGCAGGCTTACTCAAGAATATAAGGCATTCAAAATGAAACCTAATGAGACCATTACACAAATATTTACACATTTTCTTGATATCATTATGTCATGCCCCAGTCCCAAAATACCAAGGGACTAGCCACATGGCAATGGTCAGCAGCACAACTCTAATAGGCAAACCCAATTTAATGGACTCGTTAGAGTACACTTAAGCTGTAATACATATAAAATGGTATATAAATATCTTTCATAGTTTATATATCTAATCGCATCCACAATAAGTAACGAAATCACAAAAAGATAAGTCCAGTCACAATAATATAAAATGATCTGTCCAACCAAAGCAATATAGATAATGTCACGGGGAATAACCCATCATCAAAATGGAAAAAAATAACTCCAAGTACAATATCCAGAAGTCACTATAAGATTAAATATCTAAGAACACAAAGCATAATAAATGAATGGTGAGAATACTGTGTGCTCAAGAGAAGTCCTCCGAAACAACCTCATCCTCTACAACCTGTACATCTCCAATAGTAGCACCTATCCCGTAAACCTCGGGATGGCTCTCCTCTTCTACTCTTGGGGACATAATCCAAATCTTGGTCCTCAGAAGAAATAGCAAGGTACAATAAACACTCAAGCCAAATAAAATACAGTAAGTAAAAACAGATCCTCAGGGCAAGCTATGTAACCAGCTAAGTAAAATACAAATGAGAGCATTACTAGTACTCAGGCTGAGAATACTACAGGCTCTGTATCGAGGAGCCCATAGCAGCAAGTAGTATCTAGTTGGGCCAGTAAATGTGCCAAGCTCTGGTACAAAGACTAAAGCACCTCCATTAACATAGCATATATATAAACATAATCAGCCTATATCGTGTGTCTCTCTCCACCCAATGCAACCTCACGTATCATGTCCAGAATATCTCATATCCATAACATGCAAGATCATGACCTCTAGCTAGTACAATGAGTCATAATGATATCTATATAATATGCAAGTCTCATATCACGAATCTTGTAAGCCTATACAGAATCATTATAAATAACTCAAGAAAGATTATGTCACATAAAATAGTATCAAGTGTCCTACAGTCTGACTTACTTGGTAAAGAAAGCACGTAAAAATAGGATCGTGAAATTAACTCTCTAAGTGATGTTACACGACTTCGTGTACGGCATCGACACCCAAATCTTGTTCGTACGCGAAGCAACTTTTCACGGTCCTAGGTTGAACAGGTACATCACAAGAATATATATATATATATATATATATATATATATATATATATATATATATATATATATATATATATATATATATATGGAAAGAAACATAAACAAATAATATAATAAGATCTACTGCAAGTTTGGCAAGGTACACCTGCTTGGGTCCTGAACTTCGTTAACTGCTCTTGGAAAAGTAGAATCTGTAAGTACTCCTCCTGATGGTGAAACAAATATCACCAATATTTTTAGAATTCATGAAATAGCTAGGATTGACTACTCATAAGTCCAATTTGGACACAGGGGCAGATTTGACAGTTTTTGGTCAAAGCGGGGTCCACATGTTGCCCACTTCGCACAAAAAAATATGTCAGAGTCAAAGTGCTCCAAATTTATCAAAATTAGTGTCTACGATTCTAGAACGATGATACGAACCCAATAGAACGTCCAGAACTAGATTCCGATGAGCCAATCACGAAATTACCCGTCATGTGGAACCGTTGGGCCCAAGAAATGGTATTTCGTCAATGTTCTCAGATTTTGAACCAACTTGGGTCACAGGGCCAAAGTAATACTATAAATTTAATGGCACAAGTTTCGTTACGAACCGACGAGTACACACGAAGTTATGGCGATGTGTCAGAATAGGCCGATATGGTATTTTCGGCAGATATGTGTTGATTCCGGCGTGCACACACGTCCAAATCAAATTCTACGAAAGTCCACACATCCGTGTTCACATTACGCACTATTTGGTAAAATTTGCATACGATAACGTGGCCTCGTTTGGCGGGACACACCCCTTATCGAGAAATTTGGGTTTCCCAAAATTAAGTTTTTTAACAGTTTTTAACGTTAAATTAATCACTGAACAAATCAAAATAAAATAAATTATTTAAAGGGTTTAAAACTCGGTTATGTTGTTTTCACACAGGAAAAAGAATCACTCGATTCGGCATCATGGTTTGAGAGTTATTGCTCTCGAAACATGGGCGTTTGTACAGTTTCGAAACTATCGCAAAGTCAGTTTTTTTCTCGACTTTCGGGTCGACTTTCTCCTAATATTAAATACTTTAAATCAATATTATTGAAGGAGTTTGAGGCCCTTCATATTGGAAACGTATATGGACAAGAATCTCTTAAAAAGAATGAGCGAAGGTCATGCTCATACCTCGAAGAGGGCCTCACGAAAAGGATGTTGCTGCTACTGTCACGCTCGTTCGCGGCTGTCCGTGCTCTCTCGCGGTGGCCGGCGGCAGTCGTGGATGGCTGCCTGGGTGGTCGGGTTGCTCCGGGGTCGCGGATGGAGAGAGGAGTTGCTATCGGGTTGGGGCCGATCGGAGCTCCAAGGAGGAGGAGGAGAAGATGACCGTGAGGGAGAGGAAGAAAAGAAGGAGATGAAAGGTGGAGGTTTCGGTTAGGGAAAAGAATGGTTGTCTGAAAAATGCATGGGATGGGTTTTCCTAGGACTTATTAGCTATACGTAGTAGTAATGAATACTAAAAACAAAAGGTCCATGGTAACTCTCCCTTGAAACCCGATCCCTCCCTTTCCTTTTGCTGTGGTTGAGCCCCCATATCCATTTGAGTGTATACATGGTGCATTTTAATTAAGTTTGTCCAAAATTTATGCTGAAATTTAAATAAAACAAGGTAAAAAGTAGGATTTGGTGTAAGAAAAAATGGTTTTTGGTGGGTAAAAAGGTGGGGGATGGGTGTGTGGTGTTGTGTATGAGTTAGACAAGTTGGTTTGATGCTTCCAAGCTACCTGAACTAGTCTGATCGTCTGAACCCGCAACGTATTCTCACTAGTATCCAGTATCCCAACTGGTTGTTCCTCATAAGTCAAACTCGGACCTACTGAAAACTCAGAATGATCAACTACGTGACTTGGGTCAGTCACGTACCTCATCAGCTATGGACATGGAATACATCATGCACTCACGCTAGAGATGAGAGTAATGCAAGATGGTATGCCACCTCACCAACATACTCCAGAATATCAAAAGGTCTAATATACCTTGGACTCAACTTACCTCTGCTCCGGAATCGAATAGTTCCATGATTAGGTGAGATCTTCATAAACACATGCTCACCTTCCTTGAACTCGAAAGGTCAGCGGTGTGTGTCAGCCCAGTGCTTCTATCTGTCCTGAGCTGCACGCAGATGGCTCTGAATTTGCTTCACCTTCTCAATTGCCTATATTACCAACTCTGGATCAAGTATCTGACGCTCACCCACATCACTCCAACATATAGGAGTCCTGCACTTTCTGTCATACAGCGCCTCAAAAGGTGCCATCTGGATGCTTTCCTGGTAGCTGTTGTTGTAAAAGAACTCTACCAGATGCAAATGGTCTTCCCAAGACCCTCCAAAGTCTAACATGCATGACCTCAACATATCCTCCAGGATCTGGATCGTGCGCTCTGACTGACCGTCTGTCTGTGGATAGGAAGCAGTGTTGAACTTGAGTAGTGTGCCAAGACTCTCCTGCATGCTCCGCCAAAAATACATAATACTAACAGGTACTCCATGTAACCTTACGATCTGTCACATATACATGTCGGCTATAATCTCTGTGGACTGTCCAACTCTGAATGGCAAAAAATTTGCCAATTTGGTGAGTCGATCCACAATAACCCAAACAGCATCCTTCCCACTGGGACTTCTTGGAAATCTTGTAACAAAATCCATAGTGATATGTTCCTACTTCCATTAGGGGATGGAAAGCGGCTATAATATACCAGCGGTCCTCTGATGCTCGACTTTAACCTGCTGACAGACTAAATATTTTGCCATAAATCGCACAATCTCTCTCTCTCTCTTCATCCTATGCCACCAATAGTACTGCCTCAAATCTTGGTACATCTTCGTACCTCTCGGATAAATAGAGTATATGGGGCTATATGCTTCAGACATCAACTCATGTCTCAACTCCCCATTAAGAACATAGAGGCAATTTTTGTACCTTAATGTCCTACCCTCATGGATCCGATGTTCCATCTGCATACAGGCTTCCGTCCTCTCTTTAAGTCTTCGGAACCTAGCATTTGTAGGCAAGCCGCCTTAATCCTCTCCACTAGTGATGACGTAACCTCAAGATTAGCCAACTTTCCACTCTGTCCTGGCAAAGTAACATCTTTCCCGAGCTCATGTAGGTCCTCTAATAACTAGGGCTGAGTCGTCAAAAAATAAGTTATGGGCTTCCTGCTGAGATGGTACTGCAAATCTATATCAAAATTGACCATCAACTCTAACTAATGCCTCTGCCTCATGTTGAGCTCTTTCTGAGTATAGACATACTTCAGACTCTTATGATCAGTAAAAATTTTTGCCCTCTCTCCGTAAAGATAGTACCTCCATATCTTTAATGCAAATATTACTGCAGCTAGCTCGAGATTGTGCGTCGGGTAGTTCTTCTCATGAACCTTCAGTTGTCTCGATGCATAAGCGATAACTTTGCCATGTTGTATTAAAATACATCCTAGTCCACTGCCTGATGCATCACTATAAACTACGTATCCTCCCAATCCTGAAGAAAGAGTCAAGATCGGTGCTGTTGTTAATCGTCTCTTCAACTCCTCAAAGGCCTTCTGGCAATCCTCCGTCCATGCAAACTCCTGGTCCTTACGCGTCAACTACGTCATAGGCTCTGCAATCCTTGAGTAGTTCTCCACGAACCTCCGATAATATCCAACAAGTCCGAGAAAACTTCTCACCTCCGTAACTGATGTAGGTGTGGGCCAAGTTTCTATTACAGCAACCTTCTCTGGATCAACGGAAAGTCCTTCTCCCGAGATGATATATCCAAGAAAAGGCATCATATCCAGACAAAACTCACATTTGCTAAGCTTGGCGTACATCCTCTCCTGCCTTAGCGTCTCCAGCATAATTCTGAGATGCTCCTCATGCTCTGCGTGGCTCTTGGAGTATTCCAAGATGTCATCAATAAACACAATCATGAACTTGTCCAAGTACTGATGGAAGACTTTGTTCATCAAACTTATTAACACAGCTGGCACGTTGGTCAAACCAAACGGCATAACTAAGAACTCATAGTATCTGTACTTGATCCTGAAGGCTGTCTTAGTATATCCTCCTTTCGCACTCTAAGCTGATGATAACCGAATCTGAGATCGATCTTTAAGAATACACGAGCACCACTCAACTGATCAAACAAATTGTCAATGCGCGACAAGGGATACTAGTTCTTAATGGTTGTGGCATTTAGTGCCCTGTAGTCAATACACAGGCGTACTGTTCCATCCTTCTTCGGCACAAATAGTATGGGTGCTCCTTATGGTGAAATACTAAGCTAAATAAAACTCTTCTCTAAAAGATCATCAACTTGCTTCTTCAATTCCACTAACTCCTTAGGTGCTAGCCAGTACACTGATGAAGTGATAGGCTCTGCTCTAGGAGTCAAGTCTATGGTGAATTATATTTTCCGATCAGGTGGTAAGTCTGGAAGATCATCGAAAAATATATCCACAAATTCTGATATAATCTTTGGATACTCGGGCTCCCCTTCTACAAAGAGTTCCTTAAGTGTAGGCTGAACACCTTGCTCTTTGGATCCCCAAAGAAACTCAAACTCCGAATGACCAGGCGAGCTAAATATAACATGTCTACGCCGGCAATCTAGAGTCGCATGTAACTAACTCATCTAGTCCATACCAAGTATAACATCATAATTCGGCATAGAAAAGATCAAAAATTAAGCTCGTATCTCTCGCCCACAAACTACTACCAAACAAGATCTACAAATGTCACTAACTAGGATAATTTTGCCTCCCGTAAGAATTCTTATACTCTTCAGAAGGGGTGTGGTAGCTACTCTATGTGTGGCTACGAAGCTAGCAGCTATGAATGAATACGATGCTCCAGAAGCGAATAATGCTAAAGCAGGTAATGAAGCTACTAATATAGTACCTGCGATGACCTCTCCTGCAGTAGCTTCATCTTCAATAGTCATAGCAAATGCTTGCCCTCGCCCCTGAGCTGGTCCCCTCTGCTACTGCCGAGCCTGTTGGAATAGTGATGCATGTTGTGCCAAAGGTGGCCTCGGCTGATACCCTCCTAGAGCTGGTGGTCTGACTCCTCTAACTCTCGTATGTGGTGTTCCCAGTATTGGATAAGCTGTCCTAGGTGGCTGCAGGGTGGGTCTTGGTGTTGGTAAGGCTGGTGGGGGAATCATTGGTGCTTCTTTCAGTAACTCCATACAGTCAAGTGTCGAGTGATATCCTGATCCTTAAATCATGCATAGTTCCAACTTACGTCTGCACTCACTCACATAATAACCTCGCTTGCCACAATATTAACATATAGGCAGTATTTGCGGAGCTGCTCTGGGTGGCTGGTGCATGTGAGGTCTCTTTATAGCTCCTCCTTGTGGTGATCTAGCTAGTGATGATGTAAACTGTCATTTCTGGCTGGAGACTCTCCTGGTGACGCGCTCCATGCGTCGGGCTGCGGCAAGGACGTCCGTGTAAGAAGTAGGTACAATTGACCCGATCAACTTTTGTAACTCAAAGCTAAGTCCATCAAAGAATATTTTTGTCTTCTTCTCTTCTGTCGAGATCAGAGTAGGGGCAAAATGACTTAAATTAATAAAATCCGTATTTTACTCTTCCACAGTCATATTGCCCTGAGTGAGGCGGTTGAACTTATCCTGAAGTTCTGCTCTAGCAATAGATAGAATGTACATCTCCTGGAAGAGTCTAAAAAACTCCTCCCAGGTAACTCGGTCTGGTCCGACCCATTTCTTATTAGATAACCACCAGTTATGTGCATTGCCCGTCAACTGCATCCTGACGGCAGTCATGCAATGCTCCCTCGGAGCTCAGCTGCTTCCAATTGGTATTGAGTGTTTGTGAGCCACTCATGAACTTCAGTGGGCCCCTCCTTGCCAGAAAATATATGGGGTTCAGCTGGCAGAAATTAGTGATAGATCATGTCGATGGCCGTCTAGCTGGTGGGGTAGCCTGCTCCAGTGTGGTCACTATACTATTTTTCAGGTTCTCTGCCTGGTGTTGCTGAGATTCTTACTGAATTTGCTATTGAGCTTGCATCATTGCATAGAATATCTGAAATAGTTGTTGTCTGTCCACAGGCTGCCTAGCAAAAAAGCAAGCATCGGTGGAGTTTATTGTGGTGGTGGTGGAATGTCATCTCTCTGAAACCTTGAGGCGTCCTGATCAGCCGGATTACTTTATTGAGTGGATGGATCTCCACCCAATGGTGTCACCCCATCATCATAAGTAATCACCGTACCCGGTGGGTTCTTATAGCAGTATCGTCACTAGTTCATGGATCCATTACCCTGTACATAAAGCAAATTATGAGAGTTGTACAGAGGAATCAAGGTAGGATGCAAGTCAAAAAATTATTTTGAATTTGATATAGAGGTTAAGAACAAGTCAACAAATGGATGACATCCTATAATTTATTCTATCCTAATTTACAGGCTTGCTTGGTTTTGTAATTAGAATCTGAAGCAATATATTCGAAGACCTACCTGAGACACCACAAAAATATGTCACGCCCGTCCCAAAATACCAAGGGACTAGCCACGTGGCAATGTCCAGTAGCACAACTCTAATAGAAAAACCCAATTTAATTGACCCGTTAGAGTGAACTTAAGTTGTAATACATATAAAATAGTATACAAATATCTATTATATTTTATATATCTAATATCATCCATAATAAGTAATAAATTATAAAGAGACAAGTCCAGTCATAATAATATAAAATAATTTGTCCAACCAAAGCAATATAAATAATGTCACGGGGAACAACCCGTAATAAAAATAGAAAGGAAAATAACTCCAAGTACAATATCCAGAAGTTACTACAAGATCAAATATCTAAGCACACTAAGCATAATAAATGAATGGTGAGAATACTGTGTGCTCAAGAGAAGTCCTCCGGAATAACATCGTCCTCTAAAACCTTTACGTCTCCAATAGCAGCACCTACCCCATAAACCTCGAGATAGATCTCCTCGTCTACACCTGGGGACATAATCCGAATCCAGGTCCTCAGGGGATATAGCAAGGTACAAGAAATACTCAAGCCAAATAAAATGTAGTAAGTAAAAATAGATCCTCAAGGCAAGCTATGTAACCAGCTAAGTAAAATACAAATGAGAGCATCACTAGTACTCAGGATGAGACCACTACAGGCTCTGTGTCGGGGAGCCCATAGCAGCAAGTAGTATCTAGTAGGACCAATAAATGTGCCAAGCTCTGGTACAGAGACTAAAGCACCTCCAGTAACATAGTATATATATAAACATAATCAGCCTATAGCATATGTGTCTCTTCCCACCCAATGTAACCTCAAGTCTCATATCCATAATATCTCATGTCCATAACACGCAAGATCATGACTTCTAGCTAGTATAACAAGTCATAATGATATCTATATAATATGCAAGTCTCATATCACGAATCATATAAGCTTATACATAATCAACATGAATAACTTATCACTACCATATTTTCAAGAAAATGATATTTTGGTCAGTTCATAATTAATTAAAAATTATGCATATTGTAAATTTATTTATTATATTATTTATTTATTATTAGATGTTAGATTTGATTTTGGACTTGTGTTAGTGGATCTAACTAGATTCGATTCATGGACCAACATTTAATCCTAGTTAGATTTGAGCCCAATAGCAAGCCCATTCATTAGGAGGATAAATTAATTAGTTAAACCAATTAGATTAGAACCTTCCTTCCTTAATTAATTCCTTTATTACAAGCCTAAGGGGTATTGTGGACTTTTCATAGTAACTTGGAGTAGGGGGCAAGGCCGGCCACAAGGGGGAGGAGAGAGACTCTCTCTCTTCATCCATTTATTTCAATTCTAGATCTAAAATTTCTCTCATCCAAATTCCTTCATCCCTACACCAATCCCTACCCAAATTTATTTCCAATTCCTTCTCTACTCACCACTAGAGGCTATTGGAACAAGGATGAGGCAATGATCTACAAGGAGGAGACAGGAGCACAAGTTGAAGGCTCTTGACACTCATTTGGAGAATTACATTGGAAATCTATCTTCCGATAGGTACAATTTAGTTTTCTCTCTCTAATTAGACTCTAAATCTATAATTTAATCATTAGAAACCCTTCCATGTACTAAGGCTACTTATAGGAAGTGGAATTAGGTTCATAGGAAGCCTATGGAGAAAGTTATATAGAATTTTGTGTCAATTTTGGGGGAATTTCGAGATTGGCACATCTTGTGTTTGTCAATAGGTTAATTAGACCAAATTGACATATGTTTGGTTGTGTAAGACTATTGTCGTGTCTATAATTGGATATGTGTAGGCCGTATTAAGACAATTTGGCGATACGGGTTGATTTAGGGATTTTCTTCCGACACGGGAGTTTGAGCATATCACATTTTGACACGAACATGTAGATGAGTAGCTAACACTTCGTGTTACTTCTAATTATGATTCTAGACTTGCGTGTGTCCTTCGGGATACATTTGGTAGTGTGGTGGAGCCATATTGCAAGTGTATCATAGATTGAGTGTGATACGGGTACGGTGCACTCCACGTGTTTGATACTTTGCATTATACCTTGGTCATCACTATTAGAGTATTATATTTATAGTTGTTATATGATATATATATATATATATATATATATATATATATATATATATATATATATATATATATATATATATTTCTATTTTATTTGTGATGTGTTGGTGGTCATTGGAGAGTACAAAAGTTCAAGCGGACTATCATAATGATATGTGTAAGTATATATATATATATATATATATATATATATATATATATATATATATATATATATATATATATATATATATATATATATATATATATATATATATATATATATATATATATATATATATTTATTTATTTATTTATTTATTTATTTATTTATTTATTTTATTTGTGATGTGTTGGTGGTCATTAGAGAGTAGGAAAGTTCATGCGGACCATTATAATGATATATATATATATATATATATATATATATATATATATATATATATATATATATATATATATATATATAAGTGAGTGTATGTGTATAGGTGTGTGTATGTGTGCTAGGGGGAGGTGTCTGGCAAGCAAGAAGTAGCAGCAGCAGCAGCAATAAGCAGCAGCAGCAGCAGCAGCAGTAAGCAACAATAAGAAGCAGCAGCAGCAATAAGAAACAGCAGCAGTAGTAAGCAGCAATAAGAAAAAGCAGCAACAACAGCAGCAGCAATAAGAATGCAGCAGCAACAATGAGAAGTAGCAGTAAGCAGTATATAGTAGCAGTTACAGTACTCAATAGGAGGGGTGTCCAAGAGATAAAGAATGTGTGGGAGTACTAATGTAATATATGATCAAGTATAGTAAGGTTGAGTATCAACTTTTGTGTATGATACCAAGAGTATAGGAGTTAACTATTAGGGAAAGGTATGATAACTATTAGTTTATAGTTAAGGTAAGTTTTATATAGTAAGGTATTAGCTAGTATACTCAATATAGCTAGTTGATCTAGTTAAGGTTTTGGCTTAAGTTGCTAGGTAATCATTAAGATATATGATATTGTCATTGAGGGTATTAAGCTATTAAAATACTAAGGTAGTTGTTAGTACTAAGGTATTAGTTATATATTGGTGTTCAGTTATGGTATATAATACTGTATAATTTATATATGTATAGATATTGATACTATATTAATTAGTATAGGTATTGGGTTTGCGTATCAAGAGGGGTGTGTAGGTGGTGTGATACTGTATTGGTTCAAAGCCAAGATATCCGTTTAGCATTAGTTTAGCTAGGGATACTATATATTTTTTTCATCTTGTATATATATATTATTGTATATCCATATCTAATAATTTACGTATCTTATGATACTGTATAGTGTCAATACTCTAGTATCCTAACATAACTAGTATAGCCTAGTTACATAGTGTATGGACCCAATATCCTAGAGATGGACTCATACCACCTGAAAATAGCTACTTTGACCAAGTTTGACTAGTTTGACCTATAGTTGACCTAGTTTGACTGTTTTGACTTAGAAATGGCTTTATGACCTAGAATTTGACTAGTTTAACTTATTTTTATTCCAAAATCTTGTATTGATGTAATATTCCATATTTAGATCTCCGAGATACTATTTTGAACATATTTGATACTGTTCACCGGATTTCAGGTAAGTATATTCTCTGATAGTTTTTTATTTATGATATCCCCTATGTTTCTTGTATTTAGTGTAGATATCCTTGATTTCTTGACACGATGGTTACATGGATTGGTATATCCAGATCTCGTCATGAGATATTATTCCTTGGTATTTATGGTACATCTTGTGCAAGCCTTGTTCCTTGTTCTTTTTGTACATATACAGCCATTGATTCTTGGGGAGACTAGCTACCTATGCAGTGAATCCTGTGTCATAACATACCATGGATGGATCCACTATACCAATCGGGGCGGGGAGTGCTAATGTAGATATGTGATCATACACTCCTTGTGCATGTCTTATTTCTTGAATAGTCTTAATCATATACCGCACATATGATTAACCAGGCCATAATCCTTGTTCAAGTTTTGAAGTTGATCACATGTTGAAGCTGGTACTCACTCACTTAGTAGTAGTATTTCTTGCTCATTTCTATGATGCTCATTTTTGTATTTATTTCCAATATTCCTATTGTGCATATCTCTTGTACCTGTATATTGCATCTTATATATTCACTCTATTTACTGTTACATAGTTTATATTATTTCTTGGAACTGCTGTTAGAGATGTACTTTGCTCCTTTCCTGACTGGATATATTTTTTCTAGATGACACTGAGGGGTGGTATCCCAATCATTATAGGCCTCAGGACGTAGTTGGCTTAGAGCCAGAGACTTTGGCTCTAGAGGGTCTCATCCCGGTTGAGACAGACGACCCAGTACCCATAGCTCAGTAGATAGATTTATTTGTAATGGATTTGTCTCCAGCATTTTGTTATTAGTATTTCTTTATATGACTTATTGGATATTACTTTGTCTCGTGAGTTGTATTTGACTTTTCTATACTTTATATCATATTCGTGCGATTGTTCCATCTTATAGATCTGGGATTGAGTATTCATATTTTTATTGGTGGCATTATTATATTTGATTGCAAGATAGATAGTTTACCCAAACAGCGTTCTACCGCCGATGCTGTGGCGTAGGCTGGACGTTGTTCACTACTTGTGCCCCTACACTGGGTGTGGGTTATGACATATTTTTAGTGGTGGCCCATACAGGTCTTCGAGGTCACAATTAGTGCGATTCATAGTGGTGCTCCGATTTGAGTGCTATTACGAGCCTGTTTCAGGATATAGGATATAGGCTGAGAATACCCAATCACATCTAGAAAAAACTCTATTGTTCATTTCAATTGTTCTTCCTTGATATTGATATTTGATCTTTAACTGTGCTTCTTTGAATGCATTATATCATGTGCCATATTGACTCTTTCCTTTCGTTTTGCCTCAGGATGCCGCCTAAGACTCGATCACAGCAGAGGGGAGCATTTTCTGAGAGATCTGCAACTTCCCGAGGGCCTGCACCAGTCACTTCTCTAGTGATTAGAATATCAGTTGCGTTCGGGGTTCTACCTCCATCTCAGAGGACTGTTCTGACTGTGTCTAAGGGGTTTCCACCTCCACCTTCCATGTCGACAGATGCAACTCAGGTGTTCGTATTGTTTTGCGAGATAAGGCTCAAAGGGCCTAGTTAGAGGCTCACTAGAGGCAGACGGACGTGTTACGTCAGGGTATTGAGAGTACTCATTAGCTTGCCCTTGCTGTAGTAGAGAGAGGAGCTCCGATCCAGCAGCAGGTTGCTCCGCAGGTTGTTGAGCTTCGGCCGGATAATATTAAGAATTTTAAGAAGCTGGAACCTCGGGTCTTCAAGGGGACTGAGGGCATCGTCTACGCTGATGATTGCCTTGAGGATATTGAGCATCTTATGAGGGTGTCTTGTCTTATTGAGGATCTGAAGGTTGAGGCAGTAGGACTTCAGTTGTTCGACATCGCCCGTACTTGGTTCAGGAATGAGCCATTTCTTGCTGATACGGGGCAGTCTTGGGAGGTATTTAAGGACCTCTTCAAGAGAAAGTTCTTTGTTCGCGCAAACATATTGGACTTAGGGAGGCAGTTTGAGGGCCTTACTCAGGGGAGCATGTCCGTGGAGGAGTACACTGTAGAGTTCGGTAGGCTGAGCCAATTTATAAAATATTTGGTGAGGGAGCTAGAGGTTTGGGATATTCGCTTCCGCGAGGGTCTGAACTAGGAAGTAAAGATCCTCATTTTGTCTTTCTATGAGACATATTCAGAGATAATTGCGGAGGCACGCAAGATTGAGAAAAAGTTGGGCTTGAAACCCAAGAGAGACTGCAATTAATTTATGGGGGCTAGTAGCAGCGCAGGGACTGCTAAGCGTCCTCATTTCTAGTCTAGGCCTTTTTAGCAACCATAATAGCACCAGACTCTAACTAGGGCGTCGGTTCACTAGGCACCCTAACAGCAACAGAGACGGTTACAACAAGCTTCCTGCAACTACTGCAAGAAGCCCAACCACATATTGGATATTTACACAAAGAGGTTGGAAGTTTTTTGTATTTTGGTGCCGAGGGGCATCAGCTGAGGGATTGTCCTTCCAACTCTCGTCGTGCAGTTCAGGGAGCAACTCCAGCTCAGATAACGCAAGCGAGGCCACTTGCAGTACAGCCGAGGGGACCACCGCTTCTGACCCAACAGTAGCATTATGTCCAGCACTAGTATCAGGGAGGTGCACCTCAGGGACGAACGTTTTCTATGATGGTCAAGGAGGCCAAGCCCACCGGAGATGTCATCGCAGGTTTTGTTCTTCTTGATTCTATTTTAGCTTTAGCTTTATTTGATAGTGGTGCTTCCTATAGTTTTGTATCTATTTTTTTTTGCTCTAAAGCATCATTTGGAAGCTGAGCCTTTGCTTAGGACTTGCAAGATTATGATCGGGGGAGGCATTATCCTGATTAGCGATATTTTTAAGTATCAAAGAGTTACTCTGGGAGGCCGGGAGCTGAGTGCGTGTCTACTTGTAATGCTACTTCTGAGCTACGGCATTGTACTCGGGATGGATTGGTTGAGTAGGCACCATGCTAGTATAGATTACAGAGGAGGTAGAATTTTGTTTAGCCCGCCAGGAGAGCCATAGTTTGAGTTTGCTAGAGGAGCTGCAGAGCAGAGAGAAGGCATTATTTGTGGAGCTATGATGGAAGACAAGGAGTTACCACATCATTTGATAGAAGAGTTCTTTGATGTGTTTCCTGATGAATTGCCAAGATTGCCGCCAGATCGAGATGTTGAGTTCTCTATAGACTTGGTGCTGGTACAGAACTAATTTTACAGCATGTCTATAGAGTAAATAACAGCGAACTGGTCGAGCTAAAGAAGCAAGTGGATGAATTACAGGATAAGGGGTTTATCAGATCCAGTTCTTTACCGTGGGGAGCCCCGGTATTGTTTGTACTGAAGAATGATGGATCGGTACGCATGTGCATTGATTACAGAGCATTGAATAATCTCACTATCAAGAATAAATATTCGTTGCCACAGATTGATGACATGTTCAATCAGTTGAGCGGCGCCAAGGTGTTTTCCAAGATAGACTTGAGATCAAGCTACCACCAGGTGAAAGTAAAGCTGGAGGACATTCTGAAGACTGCTTTTAGGACTCTGTATGGCCAGTATGAGTTCATGGTGATATCGTTTGGGTTGACTATTGCCCCGGCGGTATTTATGAATTTGATGAACAAGGTATTCCACCAGTACTAAACTATAACTAACATACTAAACTATTGGGTATCATAAGGTATCCACCAGTGCTAATATACCTTGACATTACCTTGGTATCATAAAGTAAGTCAAATTCTAATATATCGCTCACTACCCAATACTAAACTATAACTAACATACTAAACTATTACATACTACTAAATACCTAATACTAACAATATATATATATATATATATATATATATATATATATATATATATATATATACAATACTTATATATAATATTACATATAGCTACTTACCATTTACCCTTCTATTAATATTGAGTATCTTGATACCCAATATTACCTTAACATGTGTTCTAATACCTTAGTATTCTAAACTTCATACCTTGGTAATACTTCAAGGTAATTAGAACTAATAGTAACTAATACTAATACCTAACTAACTAGTTATGATACTCTAACTAAATACTAACATATAGCTACTAATCTATTTAACACTAACAATGCATATCAATCTTACCTACTAACTTATCATATATAATACTAATATATAGGTACTAACTTAACATATAATACATATCAACTTACAACCAATACCATAAACATACATAGATACATATAGTATAATAGCTACTAGGCTAACCATACACATATCTAGCTAACTATTATACTAAACTAATAACTAACATTAATACTAACAAGTATATCACTAACTATTTAGCTATACTAACTACTAACTATCTATTATACTAACTTAATATTAAACTAACTGATACACTAATCTATCTATCTAATTATTAACTATCCTCAAGAAACTAACTAACCCATTGACCAACACCTAACTAGCTAACAGGAAACTCCTTGCTGTTGCTCGAGCTGCTCGCTGCAGTAGTCCATTGCGCTCAGCAGCCAGCTGCGCATGCTGCTGTGCGCTGCACCGCTGTGCTGCCTCTCTGCTGCTGCAGCGCTGCCCCGCTGCTGCTGCTGCTACTCGCTGCTACTGCGGTGTTGCATCGCTGCTGCTGCGGTGCTGCCTTGCTGCTGCTGCTGCAGGCTGCTACGGCTTTGCCGCGTTGCTGCTGCAGACTGCTACGGCTTTGCCACGCTGCTACTGCAGCGTTGCCTCACTGCAGCTCGTTGCTGTTGCGATGCTGCCTGCTCTCCCCCTCACTGCACACACACACACACACACACACTCAGGCTCACTCACTCAAACACTCAAACACTCACTATACTAAGACACACATCTATGCTCTCACATACACACACTTACAAACACATAGGTAGATAGATATACACAACACACATATACACGTATATATATAGAGAGAGAGAGTCAAACATATATACACATACATAGATGTTTCAACACATATACATATATATATACACCTCTATATATTAATCTATATAGGTATTAATCCTCTCATCTAGGCATATATGTGTATATATATATATATATATATACACACACTCTCACTAATATATATATATATATATATATATATATATATATATATATATATATATATTCGAACATACATATACATAATGATATAGGTATAGGTATATATTTACATATACATATAAACACATATGCAATAGATATCTTATATATACACATAGCTATATACACATCTATATCATATACTATAGATACATACACATATACATAGATTTATATATAATACATAGCATATTACACAAGCACACATAGAATTAAAGGCAAAAAAGCAAACACGTGGAGTTCACAGCACCCATATCACACTCATTCTATGATACGCTTGCGATACAGCTCCACCACACAACCAACGCATCCCGAAGGACATGAGAAAGTCTAAAATAGTATATATAAATAATACAAAGAGTCAATTACACAACTACGTGTCTGTTTCAAAATGCGACATGCTCAAAGCCCCGTATCGGAGAAAAAACTCCCAAATCATCCCGTATCTCCAAATTATTGGGATACGGCCTATACGTATCCAATTATGGACACAATACTAGTCACACACAATCAAACACATGTCAATTTGGTCTAGTTGACTAATTGACAAATACAACATGTGCCAATCTCGGAATTCCCCCAAAATTGACACAAAAATATACATAACTTTCTCCAAAGGCCTCCTATGAACCTAATTCTAATTCCTATGGGTAGCCTATACATATGGGGTAGTTCCTTATGGTTAATTCACAGATTTAGAACCTAATTAAAGGAAAAAACTGAATTATACCTATTGGGAGATGGATTCCCAATAAAATCCCTAAATTGGGTGAAAAGATCCTCCAACTTGTAGATCCTTGCTCCTTTTTGTATATCATTGCTTCCTCATTGTATATACATGCTCTAATAGCCTCCAATGATGATTTAGGAAGGAATTGGGAAGAAATTTGGTAGGGATTTGATGGAATTTGGTTGAGAAAAATTCTAGATCTAGATTTGGAATAAAAAATAAAGAGAGAGAAAGTTTTTATCCCCTTTATATAGGCCACTCTTGCCCCCTCTCTCAAGCTACTATATAAAGTCTAAAATACCCCTTGGGGCCTCTCATGAAGAAATTAATTAAGGAGGAAATGTTCTAGTCTAATGGGTTTAACTTAATTAATTTATTCTACTAATGAATGGGCTTACTATTGGGCTCAAATCTAACTAGAATAAATGTTGGGTCCATGGGTCTAAACTAACTAGTTAGGTCCACTAACACAAGTCCAAAATAAAATTTAAACTAACAATAAATAAATAATATAATAAATAAATATTCAACATGCACAATATTTAATTAATTACTAAATGACTAAAATATCCTTTATAGAAAATATGGTAGCGACATTGGGCAAGTGATTATAGGAGATGGGATCGTAGTGGACCCGAAGAAGATTTCAGTAGTGAAGTCGTGGGCTACTCCGAGTTCAGTGGCAGAGATTAGGAGTTTTCTGGGGCTGGCAGGTTATTACCAAAGGTTTGTACAGGACTTCTCCAGGATTACAGAGTCGATGACTAGGCTGACTAGGAAGGATGTAGAGTTTGTCTTGACAGAGGAGAGTCAAGCCGCTTTTGAGGAGCTGAAAAAGAGGTTGATGATAGCTCCAATATTGACGTTGCTATCAGGAGTGTATATATATATGTGTGTGTGTGTGTGTGTGTGTGTGTGTGTGTGTGTGTGTGTGTGTGGATTCACTATCTATAGTGATGCTTCAAGGAAGCATTTGGGTTGTTTCTTGCAGCAAAATGGGAAGGTATTTGCCTATGCTTCCAGGCAATTACGTCCTCATGAGAAAATTACCCTACCCATAATTTGGAGTTGGCAGCGGTCAACTTTGCCCTAAGGCTATGGAAATAATTTTTGTACGAAAAGCGTGTGGAGATCTTTACATACCACAAGAGTTTGAAGTACGTGTTTACCCAGAAAAAGCTAAATATGAGACAGCGGCGGTATTTGGAGTTGATGAAGGACTTTGACATATTATTGCAGTACCATCCAGGGAAGGCAATTTTAGTCGTTGATGCCTTGAGCCGGTATCCAGTGGCTATGTGCTTGACTATAAACAAATATTTACTGGCCGATCTTAAGATCTTGGGTATTGAGGTGGTAGTACCAGGTGTCGAGATACAAATATAGGTACTTCAGATATAGTCAGGACTGATAGACATGATTTGAGTTGCATAGTATGATGATGAGTCTCTGAGGTGCATCAGAGCACAGGTTCGGATGAGATTATCCAAGGACTTCACTATTGCTGAGGATGGATCACTACAGCACGGTACCAGCTTGTGTGTGCCAAGTGGGATATTGTGCGAGGAGGTTCTTCAAGAGGAACATCAATCGCAGTACTCTATACATCCAGGTGCCAACAAGATATATAGAGATCTAAAGGAGCATGTATGGTGGTATGGTATGAACCAGAAGGTAGCGCACTTTGTATCCAGATGTTTACTATGCCAGCAGGTAAAGGCAGAGAGGCAGAGGCCATGTGATTTACTTTAGCCTTTACCCATTCCAGAATAGAAATGGGAGAATGTTACTATGGATTTTGTTTTAGGACTTCAACGTTCTCCAGGAGGTAAAGACGCAATTTGGGTCATCATAGACATATTGACCAAATAAGCCCACTTCTTGCCATTCAAAGTGGATACGTCTACGGAGAAGCTAGCAGAGATTTATGTGCGATAGATTATCATATTGTACAGCATTTCTGTGAGCATCATCTCGGATCGGGATAGTCGCTTTATATCTCACTTATAGAGGAGTTTGCAGGCCACCTTGGGCACCCAGCTCAAGTTCAGTACCGAATATCACCCCTAGACAGACGGACAGTCGGATAGGACTATTCATACTCTCGAGGATATGCTTCGCACTTGTGTTTTGGATTTCAGAGGCTCTTAGGGGGATCATCTTCACCTGGTAGAGTTTGCTTACAACAACAGCTACCAGGCCAGTATCGAGATATTACCATTCGAGGCTTTATATAGACGGAGATATCAGACTCCTCTATCTTAGGATAATGTTGGTGAGAAAGCTTTGTTGGGACCGGAGATGATTGTGGATGCAGCTGAGAAGGTAAAGCTTATCAGGGATAGACTTCGGATGGCGTAAGACATACATCGATATTGGACCGATAGCCACCGGATACCTTTGGAGTTTGAGGTATATGTTTTGTTTGTATTGCTTGTGATTTCTTTGTTTTAGGTTTAGTGTTAAGGATGTATTTTGTTCTAGGTTAGCGATCTGATGTTCCTATAAATTTCTCCTACACGGGATACTATTCGCTTTAGTGGAGGCGGAAAGCTTAGTCTATAGTACATCGAACCCTTCAATATTCTTGTGAGGGTCGTTGTAGTGGCCTACAGACTAGACTTACTGCATGCACTAGAAGGAGGGCATGATGTGTTCCATGTGTCGCAGATGAGACGGTACGTGGCAGATCCTAGTCACGTATTAGATGACTCGGAGATCGAGGTGGGTCCAACTCTCAGCTACCCATAGTAGCCAGTAGAGATCCTGGATCGCAGGAAAAAGGTGCTGCAAAACTAGAAGATTTCCTTGGTATGCGTCGCGTGGAGGCATTAGTCTCTGGGAGAGTCTACCTAGAAGAGGGAAGCCGAGATGCGCGAGCGATACCCTTATCTCTTTGAGCTGTAAGGTATCATTCTTTCTTGCTTGTTGTAGTGCTAGTTCTTTCCTTAAATTTTGAGGAAAAAAATTTCTAAGGAGGGTAGACTTGTCACTACATATTTCTAGATGAGAGTATTTTGGTCATTTAGCATATTTATTAATTAGTAATTAAATATTTATATTATGTGCTACTAGTTATCATATTATATAGTAGTATTTAATTATTTATTAGTGCAGCAGCCTATGTTTATTTAGACTTGTCATTAGTGGACCCATTGGATTGTCATGACACATTGAGTACAACATTAGACTAAGTCCATTTGACCCTCTTCTTTAGTTAATTAAGGAGATTAGCTTAAATTGTATTAGTTTAGAGAATTTTCAATATATTCCTTCCTAATTATTCCTCATAACTAGCAAGTGGGGGCATGGTGGACATTTTGTTGTAACTTTGAGAGGAAGGAAAGGGAGTCGGCCATATGAAGACCTTATCATTCTCTTTTCTCTTTATTACTTTATTTCATTTTAATTCTAGATCCCCAAATTAGTTCATCCCTAATTCATCCCTCCACCAAATTTAATCCAATTCATACCCATTCCCTCTCAACTATATTATCTAAGAAGCATTGGAGCTTGGATTGCAAGGAGCACTTGAAGAAAGAGGAATTAGTAATGAGATCGTGTCCTAATTGTGTTTATTGAGCATTTTAGTGGAAATCCATCTTCCAATAGGTAAATTATGAATCTACCATTTAATTTAGACTCCAGTTCATCTATTTAACCATTAGAAATCATCCCTTGGCTTAGGACTACCCATAGGATCAAGAACTAGGTTCATATGACTTGTATTGTGGAATCTACATGGTGATTTATGTCCAATTAGGAGGAATTACGAGATTGACACATCAAGTGTGTGTCATGAGACCAATTAGATCTAACTAGATTTAGATCGGGGTTGTGGGACTAAGTATGTGTCCATAATTGGATACGAGTAGAGCGTATCATGGTATTTTATGATACGGTGTGATACGGGGCTCATTTTTGGATATTTTATGTAAATGCTCCTTAATTCTTATTGTAGCAAGTTGTATTAGTTAGAAAATAGTGTATTTTATATGTAAGAATATTTATTGTAGTGTATTATGAGTTTTGACTCTTATTTGGGTAAGTATCATAGAGTATCTTGCTAATGCACTATAGATGTATGAGGAAATGGCTATTAGTGTGGATTTTGGTGTCATTCAACCTCATTGTATATATTAATATATATATGTTAGTATACATTATGCTTATGATATATAAATACATGTTATTTATGTGATTGTGTATGTGTGTGTGCAAATAGGTATCAGAATATTGGGGTTCGAGATACAAGAGTATCAGTAGCTTGGGGTCGGGCATAGGCTAATGGTGATAGCGTATGTGTTGGAGGGTATGTGTGTACAGTGAGCTATAGGGGTATCATTGAGGAACTAGTGCATGGGGTATCAGAATGGGGGTCAGAATTTGGGAGACATAGCAGCAGCTGCAATAGCAGAACAGTGAAGGACTGCTTAGCCTACAGTTCGAGTAAGGGAGATAGGCAGTAGTCAGTCCATTGAACTGATGCAATGTACAAAAATTAAGGGGACTCCTATGTTGGATTCAGTCCTCGAGAACAGATCATCAGAGGGTTAGGTCCAGTATCAGGTATGGTAGTTTGTGTGTGTTAGGAGTTGGGAAGGTTGCAGCTAATACAAGTATCAGGAGAAGAGTGCAGGCTGTGCTCACTGTGCATTAGAGTGTAAAGGGGAGGCTCGGACTTGGCCAGTGTAGGATTATGAGATGTTTGAACTACTAAGCATTAGCAGTAACTGTAAGTTAGCATGAGGTAGCAGTGCTCGAGTCTTAACACTAGGATATCATTCTAATTTACAGTAAGTATCTTAGGTAAACATGGAGTATGGTAATATTGGACCTGATACTAAGTATCAGTGAGGGGCAGCTATCTCCAGTGCAAACTGGAGTAACCAGAGGGCATTATAGTAGTGCATAGATGTGAGGGTGTCTAATTGTATCAATAATTTACCTAAGTGAGTGATCTGACTGTGAAAAATAGTTGGTGATGAGGGTGGAGGAGTGTATTGGTGAACAAAGAGGTGACTATGATGTATCAGTGAGGTGCAGACTCGAGTGAGCCTGATGTGCACAATGTGCTATAGGTAAGTGAGGCAAGGACCATTGTCCCTTGCAGCAGAGTAGGGAGGAGAGGTATAGTTGTACAGAACAGTGAAGGGCAGTACCAGGTAGCTCAGTGAGCTTGTATGTCTTTACATACACTAGTAAGTATGTATCAAGAACTAGGTGTTAAGGTAGTGTCATCCCAGTGAGGTATTGGGGTTTAAGGTAATGTTATGTATTGGTAGTGTTAGTATAAGGTTTTGAGTAGTATTGTATAACTAAGTTATATAGTTAAGGTAATAGCTTGATACTAATATATATATATATATATATATATATATATATATATATATTATTAACCAGTGTATGTAGGTTGTATAGATACTTTGTGGTATTAATTAGGTATGACCTAGTATCACTTAGTAATTACTAGTATGGACTAGTAATCAACCTAGAAGCTAGCCTTGGACCTAAAAATCTAGATATAGATTGATACAACATAGTTTGACTAGTATGACCTAGGAATGGCCTAGAATATCATATTTAGTGCATTTTTAGCTCATTTATCATTCCTTGCACCCATTGACATGATATTTCATATTTAGGTGTGTGTGATATCAGCTCGGATACTGAGATATATTATTTGCTCAGGACCACAGGCGAGTACATTCTCTGATAGTTTTCTTATTTGATAGCCTCTATGTTTCATGTATTTAGTATTGAGATATTTGATTCTTGACACGTTAGTTTCACGGATTAGTATACGTGAATCTTGGTCATGAGATATTATTTTCGTGGTTACTCATTGATCGCCATGTCATACTTCATGGTTACTTAGTGATTACCGTGATATCTTAGTGATTATATAAATCGTGATCATAGTGTATGATATTATAGACTATGTAGTATGATATACATGTTATAACGAGTCGTGATTTGGATCTGTGTACTAGTCGGGGGATTGGGAAAGTATTAGTGGATATATTATCATACCTTATAGCTCGTGTTTTAGTATAGCCCGTGATAATTAATAGATCATGCAACTCACGCACGATCACGCTAGCTCATCTTTTATATATAGCTCGTGTTAGGCCCAAGCTGATCACATTATCTTACTAATATTTTAAGGTACATTTATATATATTGTTTCCTTTATTCCAGTCATTATATTATTGTTCATCACCATATTGTTCTCAGTTATTGCCATTATTCCACCATGATATTGTTTTTCATGATATATGCTAGTTTAGTTACTTTCATCATTTTTTTTCATTGCTATTGATGTTTCATAGTTTTTGTCAATTATTAGAACTGCTATTTGGCTTGTACTTTGCTCCAATCCTGACTGGATATATTTTTCAGATGATTCATTAGAGGACTGGTGTCCTACGCACTACGGGCCACAGGATGGTGAGCCAGGTGAGTTATCACCCGTAGAGCCGATTGAGTTAGTACCAGCAGTTGATGAGGCATAGTTAGTTTATTCATGATATTGTATTTGTTAGTTAGATTTTGGCATTGTATTATTATTTTATGCCTTGTGTTGAGATTAGACTTGAACTTGGGATGTATTTGTGATTATATTTCTTTCTTTCTATTCCATATCATGACATATCTTCCTCTAATTTATTATTGTGATTGAGTATTGTTTACTATTACCATATTATTATTTTGCCCTCTATTTGGAGTTGAGATAGCATGACATCTACCTTATATATATTGTATGAGATGTTTAGATAGTATTGTTGACCTAGATAATGTTCTATCATCGATACTTTGGCGTAGGCTGGACGTACCCACGTACTCGTGCCCTTACACCGAGTGCCGGTCGTGACAACTAGTGGCTCGACACCATAAATTGGATGGTACCTCCCATGCTACAGTGGAGAGACACCACGATGAGGTCAGAGTTTTAGTGGTGGCCCATGCAGGTCAGGCTTCGCAAGTTATACGAAGTCGTGGTAGTGCGATGACTTAGTTGTACTACTGCGAGCCTGTAATAGGATATAGGACATAGGATACTAGGATGAGAGAGGATACTCAATCACAAATTTCTTGAGAGATTCTTGGGACAACCCTTGAAAATCTTATTATAAATTTTAATTTAAATATTTTCCTTGTTTTCGTCCATTCTCACTTGTTGTTATTGAATTTGATTCTTGGTGATCGGTTGTTGAATTTAATTCTTGGTGTTCGTTGT
This sequence comes from Iris macrosiphon, assembly GCA_036927795.1. Taxonomy (NCBI): domain Eukaryota; kingdom Viridiplantae; phylum Streptophyta; class Magnoliopsida; order Asparagales; family Iridaceae; genus Iris; species Iris macrosiphon. The sequence continues at coordinate 78,037,242 of JAYESA010000008.1, read as the reverse complement.
TGAGTTTGATTTCATATGGTGATGAATTTTATGGACTAAATTACGATATCATCTGATAACATATGTTGATGAGGACAGTAAGAAAGGTAAAACGTCTGCTTTGGTTATGGAGCCTAGAGTTTAGCGCAGCCATATTAGCTGGCATGGCAGAAATATAGGGACCTGACTTCGGATGTACATATCTTAGTTATAAAATTTAGAATTTCTCGCAGCTATATTAGTCGGCACAGCGAGAATTCTAGATGACATGATTATAGAGGTGCATACCTAAGTTATGGAATCTATCGTTTATCACAACTATGCTTACTAGTATGGCGAGGATTCTGAGTGTCATGATTTTGGACAGACATATATGATTATCAGGTTGTATCTTAAATTGGTTCTTAAAATATCATCTCAATACTTATCCACTCCTATTATTGTAGGATTTTGTTCCATCATTCTTTAGCTTAGAAGTAAAGCATTGATATGAGTAGATAAGAGTATACCAGTATATGACTAGTGATACGTATAACACCTGATATTGAGGCCAGTGATGTGTTGGAAGCAATAGGTGGAAGAAGTGTCTAGAAATTGTGTGCAGGATGCACAGTGGGTGATGAATATCAGAAAGTGGAAGTTCATGGAAGTGGAAGCCTGAGTATCAGAAAGTGAAAGTCTGAGTACTAAAAATTCCAATAGTGTGTCATGGGTTGAGAAGTATCAAGATTGGTCATGGAAGATATGTAGTGTATCACTGATTAGTGTATCTATTGTAAAAGATTTAAGGGGGAATATATATATATATATCAATAGAGATATGGAACCATATGCTTGCCTTTAAGAGTGAAGTGAAACATGTGTATTATAGAAGTCAATAACTAGTGCAAGTGATCATGAGTTCTAGTGAGTGTGATGAGGTGATCTAATGATGAATCTAGTGTCCTAGAATATTAAGGGCATATGTTGAGTAGTTAGGAAGCTAGTGTTACTATATCAATAGTGCTAGTGTTTCTATATCAGAGATTAGTTGAGTAATGTGCTAGTAACAGTAAGTATCTTGTGTGATAATATTGGATTAGTGTATCAGTTAATATGGATAGAAAATTATTTGGAAGTAATAGTACGAGTAATCCAGGCAGTAGATGAGAGACATGAGTAACTTGGTATGAGGATGTCATCTAAAATGCATATGAGAACCGGTGCCTTGTGTAGACAGTAACAAGATTTGAGTAGGCATCCTATTGGGAGCATTCAAGTTGGACAAGGATGTGCTAATAAAATACATGATTGAAAAAGTATACAAGTGTTTCTTGCAAGAAAATGGTTGAGAAATTTTGGTGATTACAAGAACTGAAACAGATAAAGGAGGTAGTATCTTAGCGGTGTTTTATATAGTATCCTAGGTAGCAAGTGCCAGTGAGTGAAGCATGACCTAGAACTATAGTATATCACTAATATTTGGTAACCCTCAGTATTAAGAATATTTTGACTAGGTTAATGATTAGTGAATGCTTAGTGTGAGATGGAATAGGCCACATGTGGCATAGTAGATTATCCCGCACCAGTAGAGGAAGACACCCCAGCAGGACAGGGACTGAAATTCATAATAGTTAGAGACTATATCCAAGTATGGTTCCTCTTTTAGTAGAATGGTAGGATTGTATGTTATATGATAGGACTATTTTAGACTATGATTCATAGGGGTTTGACCATAGTAAAATTTGTATGAATAGGTTGTGACTGGCCAAAGAGAGAGGGGTGAGAGTTTTAATTTCGAGGATAAAATTCTGCTAAGGGGGGTAGACTTGTCACTACCACATTTCTAGGAAAGGATATTTTAGTCATTTGGTAATTAATTAAATATTGTGCATGTTGAATATTTATTTATTGTATTATTTATTTATTATTAACATGTTAGATTTATTTTTAGATTTGTGTTAGTAGACCTAACTAGTTTAGATTAGCTCCAAGGACCAATATTTAATTCTAGTTAGAATTAAGCCCAATAATAAGCCCAATCATTAGAAGGGGGATTAATTAAGTTAAACCCATGAGACTATAACCTTCCCTCTTTAATTAATTTTTTTATAAGAGGCCCCAAGGGGTATTTTAGACTTTATATAGTAGCTTGAGGGGAGGGGGGGCAAGTGAGGCCTATATAAAGGGGGTGAAAACTTTCTCTCTCTTTATTTTTCATTCCAAATCTAGATCTAGAATTTCTCTCAACCAAATTTCTTCATTTCCATACCAAATTTTTACCAAATTTCTTTCAAATTCCTTCCCAAATTATTATTGAATATTATTAGATTAAGGATCTACAAGAAGGAAGTAAGGATCTACAAAGAGAAGCAAGGATCTACAAGTTGAAGGCTCATTTTACCCAATTTGGAGGTTGCATTGGGAATCTATCTCCTAATAGGTATAATTCAGTTTTTCCCCTTTAATTAGAATATAAATCTATGATTTAGCCATAAGAAACTACCCCACATCCATAGGCTACCCATAGGAATTGGAATTAGATTCATAGGAGGCCTATAGAAAAAATTATGGTGTAATTTATGTCAATTTTGGAGAAATTCTAAGATTGACACATTTTGTGTTTGTCAATTGGTCAATTAGACCAAATTAACATGTGTTTGATTGTGTGTGGCTAGTGTCGTATCCACAATTGGATACGTGTAGGCCATATCCCGATAATTTGGAGATACGGGTTGATTTGGGGGTTTTTTTTCCGACACGGGGGTTTGAGCATGTCATATTTTGACACAGACACATAGATCAGTAGTTAGCTCTTCGTATTGTTCATAATTATTATTTTAGACTTGCTCGTGTCCGTTGGGATACATTTGGTTGTGTGGTGGGGCCGTATCGCAAGTGTATCATAGATCTAGTGTGATACGGGTGCGGTACACTCCACATGTTTGTTCTTTGCATTCTAATTTAATTTACCTTGGTTATAATTATTATAATATTATAAATATAATTATTATGTGAGATATATGTATATATATAATTATGTGTATGTTCTATATTTCTTTGTGATGTGTTGGTGGTCATTAGAGAGTAGGAAGTTATATATATATATATATATATATATATATATATATATATATATATATATATATATATATATATATATAACCACATACATATATACATATAATATATATATATATATTATATGTATATATGTATGTGGTTTATATATATATATATATATATATATATATATATATATATATATATATATATATATATATATATATATATATATATATATATATATATATATGATGTGTAAATGTGTATATATATATATATATGAGGTGTGTATTTATGTGTGTGAGCTTGAGGGGAGAAGAAACAATGGAAAAACAGTGTGAAAACAGTGAAGAAAAGCAATGATAAGCAGGGGAAGAAAAGCTGAGAGATGCAGTTGAAAAGCAGCAGGGAGCAGTAAGCCGAGAAGCAGCAGAAAGCAGAAGCAGCAGTAAGCAACTGCAGCAGTAAGCAGCGATAAGATGCAGTAAGCTGCAGTGAGCTACAGTAAGCTGCAGTAAGCTGTGCTTAATGTTATATATATTGATAAGTTAGTATATATATTGATAAGTTAGTTATATATATTGATAAGTTAGTGTATATATTGATAAGTTAGTGTATATATTGATAAGTTGGTTGTATATATTGATAAGTTAGTTATATATTTTGATAAGTTACTAATTTATGTATATATTAGTAAGTTAGTATATATATATATATGAGATATATATATATATAGATAAGCACTAGTTAGCATTTGTTAGTATTATTTCTAGATTACCTTGAAGATTACATCAAGGTAATAAGAGTGAGGTATCTTGGGTACGGGTATTAAATATCATGAGGTATATTAGTATGTTAGTTAGTATAGTATTGTTATAAGTTTAAATACATATTAGTGTATAGTGAGGTGTATGGGTAGTTAGTTATATGTTAGATATTGAATTGCCTTATGATACCAAGGTAATGTTAAGGTATTGGTTTATACTCAAGGTATTGAGTTTGTATATCAAGATAGGTGTATAAGTGGTGTGATACCGCTTTTGGTTCAAAGCCAAGGTATCCACTTAGCATTAGTTTAGTTAGGAGTATTATATACTGTTGTTTGTATATATATTATAATATTTTCATATCTAATAAATTATGTATCTTATGATACGGTATCTGGTTGATTTTCTAGTATCCTAGTATAGCTAGTATGGCCTAGTTGCATAGTGTATAGACCCAATATCCTAGAGATAGACTCATAGAACTTAGAAATAGCTAGTTTGACTAATTTGGCATAGAGTTGACCTTGATTGACTGTTTTGACTTAGAAATAACTTTATGACCTAGAAGTTGACTAGTTTAACTTATTTTTATTCCAAAATCTTGTATTGATGCAATATTCTATATATAGGTCTGTGATACCAGTTCGGATACCATTTTGCATTATTTGCTCTGGACCATAGGCGAGTACATTCTCTGATAATTTCTATTATTTGATTACCACTATAATTCACGTATTTAGAAATATTACTTATGATTCTTGACACGATGGTACACGAATTGATATTGTTATTAGATCGTCAGTCATGAGATGTTATCTTGATTATTGAGATGGTATCGAATATTGTCCTTGTTGGTATTGGATAACATTGAATATTGTAGATTAAACATTAGATAAATTGGCTAGTAACGTGTCATGATTCGATCCATCATATCAGTCGGGGCAGAGGAAATACCAATTAAATATGTGATCAAGAACTATCGGTTATTAGTGTAATCATTGGCTACTAACTAACCATGCAATTCACGTATGGTTGAGTTAGCTTCTTAGTGTAATCATTAAATCTCCCAGGCCGATCAAATATTTAGTTAGTATCTCAAAACATATAGTTATTATAGATTCCATTATTCAGTTCATTGATTACCTTGTTCTATTCTGACATTATAGTTAATCTCTTTCATTCTTGCACGCATTAATTATATTTTTTGTTGCTAGTATTGCCTATTCTTTCATTGTTCTTGATCATCAGTTATATTCTCATCATAGATAGCATCCTCTATTTTACTGCTTTATAGTTTTTGTCAATTAATTGAAACTACTATTGGGTTGTACTTTGCTCCATTCCTGACTGAAAAATATTTTTCAGAGGATCCGGGAGATTGATGTTCGATATACTATGGACCTCGACCTATAGATGGTGCAGATATGGACCCACTAGTTCTAAAGTGACTGCCGGGAGATTTAGCCGGATTCACTAGTTAGCATAGTTAGTTCTCTTTAGAATTTTGGTAACGGATTTATTTCTGACATATATTTGAGATTTTGATAATATTACTATTTGTTGTCGTTATATTTTAACTGCATAGTTATGTTAGACTTCTTTGATATCTTCTCATGCCATAGATTGTGATTTGAGTACTGTGTTGAATTAAGTTTATTATACTCTTCTTGGAGTTGAGATATTATTGGAGGTGTATGCATTATTGTGAGATAATTAGATAGTATAGTTAACCAAGACAGCGTTCTACCGCCGATGCTGCGGCATAGACTGGACGTTGTTTACTACTTGCATTCCTACACCGAGTGTGGGTCGTGACAAAGAGCCTCGTCCTAGAACCATGTCATAGCGGAAGTAGCACCGCATATAGGAAGGTAGCCTAATATCGATATATGGAGAGTAGTAGCACAACACTACAAAGAGACCAGTGACCTCATGCTACAGTGGCGCGACACCATCAAGAGGTTGCGGACCTCGACTTTGGGCCATGTCGTAGCGGCGTAGCACCGCAAAGGAGCACTATAACTACCACATTTCTAGAATAGGGATAAATTTGTCATTTTATTTTATTATAAATATTATGATTATAATTTATTTAATAATGTGCATGTTATGTATTGGTGACTAATATTATTATTGTTTGGTAGATTGGACTATTTGATTAGACATAACCCTAGTGGACCTAACCAACTTGACATGACAACTTAACCAATTTATTAGACTATTTTCTTTGGACCATATTTAGTTAACCAATCTTATTATATTAGTGTTTAGACTTAACCTTCATTAGGAAGAGAAGTATCCTCCCTAACATTTTCTTTATAACAAATCCCAAGGGGTATTTTGGACCATTTATATTTCTTGGAGGGGGAAAAGAGGTGGTTGGCCCTAATAGTGGATGGAAACTCTCTCTATCTCTTCCATTCTCTCATTCTATTTCATTAGTCTAATTTAGTTCTTCCCCAAAATTCTTTATTTCTACACCAATCCACCACAAATTCCTCTTAAATCCACTCATCCTCACCACCTAAGGAGACTATGAGCTTTAGGTTGGGAAGAGCACTTGGAAAGGAAGGCTTTGGACAAGAAGTTGGTGTCCAAATTGTGTTCACTTGACTTTACATTGGAAATCCATCTTCCAATAGGTAAATTCTGAAATTTTCTCTCTAATTAGGTTCTAATTATTGTATCTAATCATTAGGCACCTACCCATACATTAGTACTACCCACAGAAAGAAGTTTTGACTTCTATTTTGTCCCTATTATGACTTTTATATTGAGTTTGGTATCCAATTTAGGGAAAATCCGAGATTGGAGCACCAAGTGCTTGTCATTAGGTTTAGTAGATCTATTTAGACTTTTATTAGTATAGTGAGGCTAGCTACATATCCACAATTAGATACGAGTAGGCCGTATTGTAATACTTTGTGATACAGGATGATTTTGTGAATTTTTTTTCTTCGACATGTGTGACATACATGCCATATTTTGCCATGACACCTAGAATAGCTAGCTAATACCTTGTTTAGGCTTTAATAATCACTTATGACTTGTTGGGAGGCTTTGTTTTAGGTTTAGAGAAATTTTGAGTGCGTATCATAGTGTATCGCATCATTGTATGCCAATTGTTTGGTGTAATACCTATTAGCATGTATTACAGTAGATATTCATTCATGTACTTATGTGTGTGTGTGTGTATGTGTGTGTGTGTGTGTGTGTGTGTGTATTAATTCATTGTAATTGACATATATAAATGTGTGTGAGTATGTGTATGTGTATTAGTGTCTAAGATTGTGTGTGTGTGTGTGTGAGTGAGTATCATAGAATGTGTTTAGTGTGTGTTTGTTGATGGTGTATTGTGTGTGAGTGTTATTAGAGAGTAAAGTTAGTCTCAGTTGTGTGTGAGAGTATGGTGTTTGGCAGTGAGGGGAATGTGAACTGAGTTTGTAGGCTAGTGTGGAGGTAAGTACATGTGTTTACATGAGTGTGCAGTAGTGTGTTCGAGTTGAAGCAGCATGTACCTGTGCACAGAGCTCAGGTTTCATAGGAGAGAGAGGTATCAACAGTTTTGGGAATACAGGGGAATACCTGGGTTCAAATGCAGTTAGTAGAGAGGGCTTTGTTGTGCATTATTGCACAAGCATGTATAGATTTGTTGGTGTTTCAATTAGTTAGGATAGTGGTGCTAGTGTGCAGTAGGAGATGTTGGTTCAGAGTGTAGAGGTAGGTGTGACTTAGTTTCAGTGAATGAGTGGATGGGTATATGGGTAGTAGGCATTAGATTTTTTTTTTTTGGGGGGGGGGGACAACAGTACCAGTAAGGTATCAGTACACTTTTAGTACAGTTAGTATTGGGATAGAAGGTTCAAGTGTAGGGGGTTGTCACAATAGATATATTGAACACCAAGTAAGATGCCAGATTAGGTTATACACTAGGTGCAAGTGAAGAGGTTTCCAGTTAGGTGTATCAGGCAAGGGGCAGTCGAGTAAAGTTGCATCAGCAGCAACAAATGTTGTTATAGATAGCAGGAGCAACTGCAAAGTCTAAAGTGAGGAGGGAACATTTTATTGTTGAAGAGGGAGCACTGCTCAGGTTCTGCAACAGAGCACCAACAACATATGGAGATGTACATATGCTGTAGGTAGTGCACCAACTGCCACCTTGCTTTGACCTGGAGGCAGCAAACTATAGGAACTCAGGTAGTAGGGTGTGTTTAGTAGAAAGCTTGGCTTATCAATTAATCTATTGGTATCAGAGAAGTTGAAGAAAGATGGTTATAATTATAATGAGCATCAGTGATTGTGAGTGAAGTATGGGAGTTTGAGTTGTGTGTGGGAGCTCCAAGAAACACTTGAGTGTCAGTACCTGTGTGTAGAATAGTGTGTGATACTCACTTCAGTATCAGTGATTCAGATGGTGGATTTAATGACTAAGTATATAAATCTGGAAATGCAGTAGGTGTGAGTTGAGTGTTCTGGCTATTGAGGGTATGGGTTAGAGGTTCCATATGTGTTTATGTGCACAGATTTGTGTAATAGTGAGTGTGTGTCCAGTGGGTTTGACTAGTGTAGGTGTTCAAGTTATAAGTGAGTGATAGAATGCGTTTAAGTTGGAAGTGTGCACCATAGTGCAACCAGTATGCCAGTGCACATAACTAAGGTATTTCACAGCAAGGGATTGGGTGTATCCTAGAAATTATAGTGCAAGTGCATTTATACCTAGAAATATGGGTATAGAGTTGAGCATGAATGAAGGAAATGAGTGCATTTATGTAGTTCTAAATTACAAAGCAGTGAGGGGTAAGTGCTGTGCAGTGCCAGTGTAGGAGAGTGACTGTGAGTATTGCAACCTAGGTTTTAGAATTTGTGCAAGTGTACACCACTTGAACACAAGCTTAGGGTGTCTGTACACACTTGGGGTATGGTGTTGAGGGTTTAGTACAACCTATGGGAGTATCATCTTAGTATCAGAGCATGCTACAGAGGTATTAGGGTTAAGGTTTGGTGATGGAGTTGTCACCAAGGTATTAGCTGTGGGGGTAGTGTTAAGGTACTAACAATACACTAGTATGGGTAAATAGGATACTAGTACCTCAAGGTATGCTAGGTAAGTCGAGGTAATGGGTTTGATTAAGATAGAATAAGATATTGGTTGTATATATATATATATATATATATATATATATATATATATATATGTTAGCCAGTATAATCTATATTAGCTAGTATAACTTGATTTAGTAAGGTAATTGCTAAGATGACCTAGAAAACCTAGTGTAGGAAGGTAATGACCTAGTTTGACTAGTATTAGCTAGTATGTCCTAGTACGGACCTAGAATTGACCTAGAATCATCACCATGAACTAGTTATGCATGTTTTTATTTTAAATCAATCTTTAACACTTATATTCCTATATCTAGGACACTTGGACTATAGTTCAGCCACAGTTTGACATTCATTGCTCTGGACCACAAGCGAGTACATTCTCTCATAGTTTCTATTATTTGATAATTACTATAATGCAAGTATTTAGAAGTGTATTACTTGATTCCTGACATATTGGTACACGGATTAGTATACACATGGATTTTCAGTCATGAGATGTTAATTTTTGTTTCATTGTTTCTCGTATTCTCGCATGGTTTAGATAATGTTTAACATTAGACAATATTTAATATTAGACAATATTCATTGAGTATCTTATATCATAATGTGTCCTGGTTTGATCCATTGTACTGGTCAAAAAAATGGGAAGTGTTAGCTAGATATATAATCAAACCTAGACAATGTTCAATGTTTAAGTTAGACAATATTTATCCAACATTTAATTAGACAATGTTAAACCCAAGCCGATGACATATCTAACTAGTTTTTGAAACACTTAGTGTAGTTACAGTTCTTTACCATATTCTAATTCATTGCCTTTATTCTATTTTATTATTATCAGTTTATACCATATTGCTCTAGTTTACCTGTTTCTTTCCACCATACTATGACATATTATTCATTATTTCTTATCTTTTATTACATTCCCTATTTTTGTTTATAGACATTATCAATTAACTGAAACTGCTATTGGGTTGTACTTTGCTCCAATTCTGACTGGATATATTTTTCAAGTGAGTGGTTAGAGGAGATGTGTTCCACCTTTTAAGGGCCACAAGATGGTAAGCCGACTGAGGATTAGTACCAGCTACTGAGGCGACTAGATTTTTATTAGCATATTGTATATATTTAAGTTTTAGACATTGGCATGTATATATTATTTGAGACTTGTGTTTTAGCTAGATTATTAGTCTCGGATGTATTGTATTATGATTTTGTGAATCTTTCTTCTATTCCATATCTTACATTTATCTTCCTTTAGTTTTATATTGTGATTGAGTATTGACTCCCATTATTATATCATATTGTCCTGCATTTGGAGTTGAGATATCGTGACAGGTACCATTATATATATTGTGTGAGATATTTAGATAGTATTGTTGACCTAGACAATGTTCTACCGTCGATGCTGCGGTGTAGGCTGAACGTACCCACGTACTCGTGCCCTTATACCGGGTGTGGGTCGTGACAAGCATAATGCTCCATACTGGATAGTACAGCACTACAAAGAGGCTTGGGACCTCATGTTACTGTGGTATGACACCACCAAAGGGTTGTGGACCTCGGGTTTGGGCCAAGTCATAGCGGCGTAACACCGCAAAGAAGCGTAAGGCTTCATGCTGAAAAATTTTAAACTCTCTGAAAGAACTCACCTAACTGTATCAAAAAATATATAGGCAGTCTCTTGAAGGTAAACTTGTAGATACCCAAGATACATATACCAAGACCAGGTCAGCACATGGCCTTTAACGTGCGACCAGAGGCACAGCTAACTGATGTCATTATGTGAGTGAAAAGAATTACAACTATGGTGCAGAATTCAAGGCTTAGTCCATTCTTGTATCATACTGTTATTTGACCCATGTGGAAAGATTCAAGTCGTAAGCGACATCTATCCTAATGTATAATGGGCAGTCACTGTAGGGAACGATCAACCCTTATATTGAGATATGGATTATTGGAGTTTTTCCTTTGCTTGGTGTCACCCTCACTTTTTTAAATAGGGTTAAATTAGTATTTTGGCATAGTTATTTTATTTTTAGAGATTATATTAATTTGAGTGATATATATATATATATATATATATATATATATATATATATATATATATATATATATATTGTACATTGTATTATTTATTTATAGTAGTGGACTAGCTTATTATTTAGACTTGACACTAGTAAACACAATTGGAGTTGTCATGACAATTATTGAGCCCAATATGGACTAGGCCCAAGTTAGACTCATCCCTTAATTAATTAGGAGGATTAAGACTAATTTATATTAGTATAGAAACTTCCCAAAATAGATATCCTTAATTATTCTTCATAATTCATCTAGTAGGGAAAAATTAGACATTGCCAATTACTTGGGAGATGAGAAACTAGGGCCGGCCACTATAGGAGCCTCTTCTCTCTTTCCTCTCCATTTGTTCATTCCAATTTATATCCACAAATTTTTAGATCCCCAATTCTCTTCATCCCTCCATTAATCCCTCTCAATTTATTCGTATTCCCTCTTATTCTCATCACTCAAGGAGCATTGGATCTTAGAATAGCAAGGAGCACTTGGAGAAGGAGCTTTAGCAAGGAGATCGTGTCCGGACCATGTTTGTAGGAATAATTTATTGGGAATCCATCTGCCAATAGGTACAATTCTGAATTTACCTTCATTGTAGGTTCCAAATCATGTATTTGACCATTAGGAACCCTCCCATGGTATAGGGCTACCTATAGGAACAACTTCTAGGCTAATTGGATGGGTATTATGATGTATATATGGTAATTTGTGTCCAAATATGGGGAATTACGAGATTGACACATCGATTGTGTATCATGAGACCAATTAGATCTAATTAGACTTAGATCAGGATTGTGGGACTAGGTGTGTGCCCACAAATGGATACGGATAGGCCGTATTATGGTATTTTATGATACCGTGTGATACGGGGCTCTATTTTGGGTGTTTCATGAAATTACTTCTCAATTCTCATTGTAGCAAGTTACTTTAATAGTATTAAGATGTATTTAGTTTATATAAATATCTATTGTGGAGAATTGGGAGTTTGGCACTCTAGTTGAGTGAGTATCATAGAGTAACTCATATACGCATATCAAGTGCTTGATCTAATGCTAGTATGTGTGCGTGTGTGTGTGTGTGTGTGTGTGTGTGTGTGTGTGTGTGTGTGTGTAAGAGTGAGGAGAGGTCGGGTTAGGAACTGTGTGCATGTGCACTGTGTCAGTTGTGTGTTCAGTGTGTATTAGCTATTGATAGTTGTACTGTTGGTGATGACTGCGAGTTCAGTGAGGTAGAGTATCGGGTTCAGTCATGAGGGGTATTGGTGACAGTGTATGCAGGCCTATATATTAGGGGGCCTATGAGTGAGTATCAGTCCCATACAGGTACAGTCACTGCATAGTGGTAAACAAGTGCATGGGGTTGATAGGAATGTAGGTGTGTGTATGTGAAGTTGTCAGATACACCTTAGTATCAGATCAAGTTTGGGAGTTGGTAGTGTGTAGGGTGTTAGTGCTCAATTGGGTGTTAACAGTGAAGGAGAATGTTGTGTATGTGTGACAGTTTTGATACAGCCACTTCCTACACACTAGTTGCAACTTACAGCTACTTAATCTGCAGTGTACCATGGGTAATCAGGAAGTGATGCAAGGAATGTTGGTGTTGTTGTTATAGCTGTGTAGTAGTGTACAAATTGTATAGTCGGGTTTTGATGTGTATAAATGATTAGTTGAAGGGAGAGGTGGAAGCTAAGTTCAGAGTTGGTATATGATGCAGTCAATGGTAGCTGTATGGAGGGGTCGAGTAAGATAGTGCAAGGTGTAATTGGGATATGGGAGACTGTGTGCAGGTTGATACTGCAGTATATATTGTTGGTAGCAACAGGGTTGCATACAGATAACTAGTAAGGGTGGGGGTTATTGTTTAGTTCATCTTAGAGCAAGTAGGAGTGCTCGAGAGAGCATCAGCAGTAGGGAGTGTAACCTATGCACATGTGTGTACAGGTAAGACTGAGTGATCAGGTTAGGAGAGGAAAGGGGTGTGATGGGAATGACTTATATTAAGATGGGAAGTCTAGTTCCTTGTGTACAGCAGTGGAAAGAGGTAAAATAGAAGTAGTATGCAGAGCTAGGGGGAGTTACCTGCAAGTAAGGTCAGTAAGAAGTTAGGGGGAGTGTTCAGTTATGAACTGAGGAGTATCAGCAACTCTGATACTGAGTATCAGAATTAAGGGGGAGTTCGAGCAGTGAGGTAGCAGTAGCAAGAGCAAATGCTCGGGTATTAGAAAGCATTAGTCAATAGGAAGAATATGGGGGTTTTACTAAGTTGCAGTGTCTATGTTCTTGCTAGATGGGAACATGGCTTGAGTAGTGACTATTCATGTGTAGCAGTAGTTGAAGCTTAGCTTCATAGTAGCAACATTAGGTGGCCAGTGAGCTTGGATAAGTCCAGAACTTGGAGTGTGCAGTGCACACTTGTGCACTCCAAGTATAAGAACAATAGCAGCAAGTGGGGATGGTTATGAGGGCTGATGTTAGTTAATAGGAGTGTTGACTGTTAATATTGATCGATTAGTTAGATTGCTAGTAGATGGTAACAGTTAGTTGTATTAGTGTGAGATAATGATTAGGATAAGTTAATATGTGTACACATGAATGTTAGTATGATAATTTAGTAGATATCTGATAGTTAATAGAGTAGTTAGTATTATGTATATGTGAGTAGGTATGTATGCTAGTTATTAAGTTATAAGTTATCAGTGTTGCTAGTTAGTTAGAAATGTTAGAAGTAATATATATGTTAAGTTAGTTATTGTGTGTTAGTATCATATAGGTTGGTATTAGTATAGATATATGTTGGTCTATATATATACCTAGTTAGTATAAGTTTTAGTGTTAGTAATGTTAGTCTAGTATTACCTTGTGATACCAAGGTAACACTAAGGTATTGAGTTTTAACTCTAAGTCTTGGTTTGAGTATCAATAGGGTAGTTGGAGTGTGATACCAAGATGGCTCAAAGCCAAGATATTCACCTAGTTTTAGTAATAACTAAGGTAACTAGTGTATATACTACATAATATGTATTTTATGATACTTATTAGTATTGATACTCTAGTATCTTAATATAGCTAGTATTGACTTATAGTATCTAGTTAATAGCTCATATGAGCGTAAAACCTTAGTGAAACCTAGAGTTGACTGGTGAGACCTAAAAATTACCTAGGAAACATGTTTCATGCATTTATAGCTCATTTCTCATTCATTACACTATTTGACATAATATTTCCTAAATAAGGTTGTGTGGCACCAGCTTGAGCATCGAGATACACCCTTTTGCTCAGGATCAGAGGTGAGTATATCTCTCTGTTAGTTTTCAGTCATGATAGTGTATATATCACATGTTCTAGAACTGTTTACTTGATTCCGACACAGTGGCTACATGGACTGGTACTAAATGGATCCTGTCATAGGATGTTATCTCCTACTATATTCAGCGGGTACTCTTTCACATGTATTTTATTATGTATATCGGGTATTAATTACCATGTACTTCGTGTTCACACAGTGCTCGTGTTCAGTGTGCTTATATTCGTGGTCGTAACGTGTCATGATTGGATCCATGAGTATTGGTTAGGGAAGGGGGAGTAGGAGTTAGTTATGTGCTCAAGCCCAAGTATATTTGTGTACATGTTGATTATATATCACACGTGTAATCGAGTTACAATATAATATTCATGTTCAACCCAAACCGATCACATAATAAACTTGTACTCTAAGGCACATTAGCTAGTTTATCTATTTTTATTACTTGCAGATATTTCATATTACTTGTTCTTCCTTTTCAGTATATTATCTGTTTACTATAGTTTATTTCATTTCTTGTTGTTCGTTCAACTTGTATTCTTTTTATTACTTGTCATATATGTTTTACCATGTATATGGAACTGCTTCCAGAGGTTTATACTTCGCTCCAATCCTGATTGGATATATTTTTTAAATAATTGGCTTGAGGAGCAGTATCCCACTTACTATGGGCCACGGAACAACGAACCATTAGAGGATACTCCCCTAGAGCAAGAGAACCTAGTGCCAGTGACTGAGGAGGCTTAGACTTATATTATTAAATACTGTATTAGTCTTATTTTAGACTATTGGCATGTACATATTTTTTTGGGCGTGGCTTTGTGTCTAGACTTATATTGTGGACTTGTGGATGTTTTGTGACTCTTGTACTTCCTTTCTTTATTTCATATAATGCTATTTTTTCCCCTAGTTTGATATTGAGATTAAATATTGGTTTCATTATCATATACCATATTGTTTCTCCATTTGGGGTTGAGATAGCATGACAGGTACCATATATATTATATGAGTTATTAGATAGTATTGTTGACCTAAACAGCGTTCTACCGTCGATGTTGCGGCGTAGGCTGAACGTTGTTCACATATTCGTATCCTTATTCCGAGAAGTCCTCAGCGATCACCTCGTCCTCAGGTTCTGGTACTGCTCCGAGAAGTGCTCATGTTCCGTACACCTCTGGATAGACCTCGTCTACTAATCCTGGAGACATAATCCAGATCCAGGTCCTCAGGGGACATAGCAAGGTACAAGAAAGCTCAAGCCAAAATAAATGCAGTGCAGCAATAAATGAAACAATAGGGTAAACTATATAACCAGCTAAGTGATATGTAAGTGAGAGTTTTAGTCATACTAGGGCTGAGACTACTACAAGATCAGTGTTGGAGAAACTCATAGCAGTATTTTATCGAAGGGCCAGTACGGTACCATAGTTCTGTTGCCAGAGACTAAGGCACTTCCATTAAATTATTATATATATATAATCAGCCTTTTGTATGGTAAATCTCTCCCCACCCAATGTAATCTCACGTCTCATGTCCATAACACGCAGGATCAAAACTAATGCAGCAAGTCAGAATAAAATCTAAGCATGTAAAATGTATATGTCAATCCTGCATCCTACACAGAATCACCATGAATATCTCAAGAAGATTATGTCACATGTATAGTGTCAGGTGTCCTGGGTTATGTCGTACTTGATAATGCAAGTACGAGAAGTATAGGGTCTCGATAACCATGTCTAAGTGACATTACACAATTCCGCGTACGGAGTGGGCACCCGACTATTAATCGGACGCTAAGTAAGTCACATGGTCCTAGGTCATGCATGTACCACAATATATATATATATATATATATATATATATATATATATATATATATATATATATATATATATATATATATAAGCTAAGGAAATAAATAACAAGAACTGCAAGTTTTGGCAAGGTACACTTGCCTGGGTTTTCGGCTCCAATTGTAGCTCTGGCTTCAGCGGGGATTGCAGGGAGTACTCCGGTTGCTGAAATAGATATCACCATCAGATCTAGAAAATATTAATCAGCTAGAAACGCCTGTCCTTAAGTCCAATTTGGACACAGGGGCAAAAATAATATTTCAGGGCAAAACGGGGTCCAAATATGGGCCGCTTTGCACCGAAAAATGCGTCAGGGTCAAAGGTCCCCAAATCTGTCCAACTTAGTGTCAACAAGTCAGGAACAATGATACGAACCCAACGGAACTTCCAGAATTGGATTTCGATGAGCCGTTCTCAAAATCGCCCGTCAAGTGGAGCTTGTGGGGCCCACGACATGCGATTTTGTCAACGTTCTCAGAATCGAACCAAACTTGGCTCACAGGACCAGCGTATTGCTACGAGTCCGATGGCGTAAGTTTTGTCTCGATCCGACGTGTGTATACTAAGTTACAGCGAGAACCAGAAAGGACGGATACAGGGCGTTATCGGCGGATACGCGTTGATTCCGGTGTGCACGCACATCCAAATCAACTTCTGCAAATTCTCGCACGTCCGTATCAACGATGCACACGTATCTGTGAAGACCGCACGCGACCAAGTCGTCCCGTTTGGTAGGGCGTACTCAGTTCCGGGGTGAAACAGGGCGTTGGTTTTCCTGTTTTTGGATCGAGGTTTGCGATCACCACAGGACGCGACGCACCGAGCGGGTTGCACGGGCATCGAGGGGGTCATGCAGGCTACGCGATGCAACTGACGGAATCAAAAATGGGGCAGCGAGGAGAGAGAAATGGGTACCTGAACAGGGCTCCAAAAACTGAGATTTTCTCGAGTCCGCGTGTCTTCTCGACACAAGCTGTGTCCTGGCTAGGGCTAGGGCTCTTCTGTGTCTGAGCTCGCCGGAGGCTGTGCTGGACGGGGATGGGTGTCGCCGGAGTTCGAGCGTGCGGGGGCTGCACTGGCGGAGGCGTCGGAGTCGGCCTCAGGCGGCCGGCAGCGGCTGTTGGACGGAAGAGGAGATCGGGGAGAGGTGGCTGCGGGTCAGGGGAGGCCGGCGGCGAGGGCGGCAGTGGCTGGAGGGAGGCGGAGCGCGCTGGGACGTCGGCGGAGGTGCTGGCGTCGAGATCCGGAGGCGGGAGGCGGAGCCGGAGGAGAGGGTGGTTGAGTCAGAGGAGGGGATTCGAGCTAGGGCGGCGGTGGCTCGGGCTGAGGGAGAAGGAGGAGAGGGTTGGCCGGGGGTTCTGCGGAGGACGGCGGTGGCAGAGGGAGGCGGAGCTGGGGACGACGGGGACGGAGCTCCGGCGAAGTCGAGGTGAGAGGGGAGAGATGGCCGGAAAGAGGGGTTTATATAGGCGGACGGGAAGGCGGTGGGGCGGCCGGTACGGGGGAAGAGGAAGAGGAGAGGCTGGCGAACGTTTCGGAGGCGAGGCGGCGCTGGGAGGTGAACGGGCGGCGGGTCGGCTGGCGGAGGGGAGGCCAGCAGTCGGGCGGTTAGGGTTTTGAGAGAGAAAGGGTTGCGGGTTTCGGGTTCTTAGCGGGTCGGGTCTGACCCGGATCCGACCCGTTAAGGGGTTTGGGTCGGTTCGGTTTAATTTGGTTTGGTTTAATTAAAATAAACCGGGTTTATTTGGTTCAATTTGGTTTAATTTAAACAATAGTTTTTAGGGCTTTAAAAATACTTCCGGGGCCAATAAATTCCCGGAAAATTACCCTATGTCCAATTTTTTATTTTATACCATAAAATATTATTTTCATAATATTTTAATATAATTAAACATCATTTAAAAATCTTTTAAATTCAAAATACCTTAGTTTTTAATTAATAAAAATCCCAGAAAATTCTAAAAAAATTGAAAAAAATTACAAATTAAAATTCTTGAAAATCAGGGGGTTTACACTTGTGCTCTATTTTAATTAAACAACTTTCTAGTCATAAAAATCAATTCTTTATTGGAAGGAATAATCTGCTTCCTATGGGATCCAACACATCCAACTAGGATGCGTTATGTCTCTACCTATTAGAGCTAGGAGGCTTTGACATGTGTGTATATATGAGTGTGTGTGCGTATATATATATATATATATATATATATATATATATATATATATATATATATATATATATATATATATATATATATATATGAAAAGAAAAGCGGAGGCATGCATCTGCTAGCATTGTGGTTTGAAATATATTCTTTATCAATGGCCCGCCCTTTCTTTGAACCTTATCAATGATCGAACATACAAATATGAATTGAGTACCATTTGATGTCACCCGATTATTATCAAACTTATACAAATGGCACTCAATTCAGAGGTTATTGAAATATGTGGAGGATTGTTGGGGGTTTTGATGTTGATCTCTAAAAAATAGTCCTACATCCCCAAGTATGTATTTCAATATAAGATTATTCTTTGGTTGACTTATGCACATGGGGAGTGCTAGTCCATGTGATTGAGGTGGTGAAGTATTTTTCTAGAGGGAAAGAATCAATGCACCCAAAAAATATTTATGTTTTTTGTCACTCATTACTTTGGAATTTTCTTTAGGAGATAGGCCCCCAACTCGGACTCGAACTCAGGCAAAGGGCGCAAAGTAGAGCTTTGATGGCGCACTTTGCACTTCATACGCATCGGACACGAGATGGCACTTTTGCGAATAATTGTACCGTTCTGCCCTCGTTCCTGCGGGAGTTTCCACATGAATTTCATGTGGGTAAAGTGCGGAGCAGCATGGGCTTCCATGCGTTGCACAGGTGGCTCAATGAGGGCTTCAGCGTGGGCATTGAACTGGTGCATTGGAAGCAACACGGGCGTTGCTCGGGTGCTACGTTTCCACACATAAATGCTGCTGCGCAAAAATATTGACTGCGTGATTATGCAACTGTGCGAAAATGAATGTTCCTACTTCTTAAGCGTAACTATCATTTAGTAGAGGTTACTATTGTAACCGTCTACTTGATGGGGAGTTATTCTCCGATTTTATTGTCCATAATGGATAGTGGACTGCTAGGAGGGTTTGGCTCCCCCTATATATTCATAAGTTTTTCTCTCTTACAAGGCAGAACAAGTGACTATATATTGCGAGATGAGAGTTAGTAGCAGCTACGTGAAGCAACGAATTGTTATTAATTAGTGCATTCTGTAAAGTCCAAATTTTGTCCGTACAAGAGTGACACATGAGCGTTCCAGAAGTTCTTATTCTTGAACTTGCTGGTTCATGGGAGCATATCGACGGAATAAAGTCAAATATTACTTTGAGCAACGGTAATATTTCTCAACAATTTCTTCCTCTTATTATGTTCTATTTGTAACAAAATGTTGTAGTGTGTTGCAAAGTTCATAAGCGTTATATTTCTACAAGTTGTTATTCTCATTTCAATTATTGTAAGCGACTTGTGTAACAATTATAATTTTGATTTTCATGACGATCTTTGTAACCGCGAGAACAACAATAATTTTAATTTCCATGGGATTTTCTCAAGCTAACCAGAACTCCATTCCATCAAGCAAATAGCCAAACACAAACATGAATATTAAAATGGAACAAAATGCACATATAGTAGAGAGAAAATGGTTTAAATCTCGGAAAAATAACAGATTTAAGACACAGGTAGTGATTTCTCGGCCCTTATCAAGGCATTTCTTGGGGTTCTGGTCCTTTTTCTTACAATTGATGAAGGCCATGTTCTCCGCTCTGCACCTCGTCGTAATGTTCTTCGACGCTGCCGTCAGCACCGTCGACGTCGGGATCGGGTTCCCAGACACGTCCTCTTCCAGCTAGGGTTAGGATTTTGAGGAGTGACAAAATTAGGGTTAGGGTTGGGCAATAGAGGATCTTACCGAAGTCCCAGTGAAGCCTTTGTTTTTTGTTTTTGAAGAGTGTGAATTTAATGAGGGTGCTATGCCTACAACCTTATGCTTACAACCTTCTTACAAACGCCACCTGGCGTCCACGTGGCCACACGATCGTCCATTGGAGGAGGGGGAGAGGTGGGACCCGGTGGCATTCCTGGTGGTTGTCAGTAGCCGAAACGTCATATGGCGGTCGTTCATTGGGTGAGAGGTGGGGTTGAGGTGGCTCACATAGCAGGGGGGTGAGAGGGTTGTAAGAATGTTGTAAGCATTTGGTAGTAAACTTAGCATTATTGATGAATTTTTAATATTTCGACTTTAGGGTCTGCTTGCAAATTTGGAAGGCAAAAGCAGCCAAAATGTGAATATTTGACTTCACGTATTTTGTTGAAAGATTTGTGTACAAATCCTACAGTGAATTGATATGAACAATAAATCTTTTATAGTCTTGACATCATTTTTTTTTTCCGAAGTAGAACACGAAAGTGAAAAATTCTCATTCTCATTTCGCACATTTGATTACAGGGCCACTTCCTTTGTACTTTAAGAAAAAAAATATTTATATTAATGTCACTTTAACAAAAAGTTATACTTTTTTGCTCATTTCAACAACCAAACATCAAATTTTAGGATTTTTTACTTCTAACCTCCACTTCTTCAAAGCACCAAAACGAAAGAAATTACTTTGCTCCACTTCACAGCAACGCGTACACAAAAATGTCGATTTTCATATTTTTCTACTTCGCCAAACCAAACAGCCCCTTAATGAAAAACCAAAACAAAATAGTAATTTTGTTTGTGTTTTGAAAAACAAAGGCTACTAAGGCTACTTGGATTGAGACATAGTATATTATTGTGAGGTCATAGGTGATTATATTATAGTATGTACCCCTTGTCTAGTGATAGTCGTGACCTTATTGCAGGATGCTAGTGTACTCCGTAGTGAGTAGCTAGCCATGTCATACCCTTATTCTCCGTATTTCGGTACTGGACATGATAGTAAGCTTGTTGATACTTCTATTGAGCAGAATCATTGTCCAACATAGTATCTAGATTAGGTTCCCACTGATCTAGCTCGTTATCAGAGGTTAGTTGGACGTTTGATTTATTTAGCTTATACTAGACAAGGTGTTGCATATGTAGTGAGTGTTGTCAGTCAATTTATGTATATTCCTAGTAAGAGCCAATGAATGTTGCTATGAGAATTTTGAGATATTTAAAGTCAATTCCACGAAGAGGAGTGATATTTTCTAAGCACAACAATATTTTGGAGGTATGTGGTTTTACAGATGCAGACTATGTTAATTGTATCACAAATAGGAGGTCAACAACTTGTTATTTATCCTTTGTTGGAGGTAATATGGTGACGTAGAAAAGTAAAAAACATAAGCTTGAGGCAACGTAGTCTTGAGACTGAGTACAGAGGCATGGATCATGGGTTTTGTGAGCTTTCGTGATTGAGAAATCTCTTACGAGATTTGAAATTCAATTTGAAAAGTGCAATTAAGTTGTATTATGATAAAAGGTAGCTATTGATATATCACAAAATCCAGTGCAACGTGATCACACTAAGCATGTAGATGTTAATCGTCATTTCATAAAGATAAAGCTAGATGTGAGGTTTATTAGCTTTTCTTTTGTTGCTACTGAAGAGCAACTGACATAAGTTCTTACAAAAGGTATATTTAAGAAATAATTTTATGACTCACTGGGCAAGTTGGACTGTCAACGTTTATGCTCCAACTTGAAGGAGAGTATTAGTGTAAGTCATGATAATCTTTGTATATGGTTGGAATATATTGTGTATAGTACTTACCATATAAGAATATAATTATATATGGTAATACTTGTATATGGTAGGAATATATTGTACTTAGTAATATTACCATATAAGAATACAATTATATATGGTAATATAAACCCTTTTATATACCCTCCACTATGAGAAGAATAAACAACAACAAAATATTTCTTTAAAATTCTTCTCTAAGATTTATATTTGACTTGAACAACCCCAAAAAAATAGGATGTATACTACAGTTCATAAAATTTTGAACAGAACAAAATTAGTATCAGTCGAGAATCGATCTCGCTCAGCCAGATATAACTTAAATTCCAAAAAAAAATGACAAAAAATTTGGATATCTATAAAATCTAGTAATATTTTCTCTCAGAAATCTAAACAAATGTTTACTTACAATCAATAAGAAGAAAGAGAGCACTCACAATAGAGATGTCTAAAAAAGTACTTGTCTTTGCGAATATCCATTCGAGAAATGCAAGAACTCCCTCTCAGACCTGTATACTTGAACAATTTTTGATAAGAAATGAAAAATGGAAAAGTAAGTCAAAGTGTTAATTGGACCAGGCGAACCGAAACTGGCCTGGTCAAACCGGGTCTGGGCCGACCAGGGCTCGGTCAACAGGTCGACCCCACCCAACCCACAGTCAACGAGGGTTCCGGTTGGATACTGAAAGCATGCCCAAAAATCTGGCCTTGCCTGTTCGATAAACAGAACTAATTTGGTTCAACCCCCTCCAATTGGCCCGACCGAGCTGCCCTGGCCCCGTCGGTGACCCGGTCAGGACCCGGCCCCCCATATATGCCGCGACCCCCATTATGACGGATGACTGTAAGTATATGGGTGTCATTTCTCCAAGTCGGACCGTGGCTATATAAGCCACCAGCCGCCCGGGGAGGGGGGATTCGAACCCATGACCTATCCGTGGGTGTCCTCCCGCACTACCACTAGGCTAGTGCCTTAGGGGTGTGTGTGTGTGTGTGTGTGTATAAATAGGGGATAAATTACCAGAATATCTCCCTATTTAACCATTAATTAAATCATTGAAGGGGTATTTTGATAATTTAGCCCTCCAACAGCCATATTTTCCTTTAGAAGGTATTTTTACCAAAATATCTTCAATTTTATGGCATTTTTAATCCGGGTGAATGGTATTTTGTTGAAAATAACAAAAATATCCTTATAACAACTATATTTTAAGGACATATGGGGGTAATTTGGCACCCGAAAATTTCTATAAATAGAACATAATTCTTTTAAATTTACCACAACAAACTTTCTTCCCTCCATTGCAATATTTATAATTAGATCTAGTGATATTCGATGAAGAGGTTACTTGCTGTCATGGAAAATGATTAACCACCATAAGAACCGCAAGTTCAGCAACCTCAATCCGCACCTCAACCTCAGGGGATACATGGGCCTCAACTCGAAATAATATCAGGAATTTGGCACCATTTTAGCGGACTTTACAATGAGCGTGATAATTCTCGCATGGAGTTCTTATTGAATGCTTGCATTGTAGAAAATGGTTACAATGGAAACCTAACTGTGCTACGGAATATATATATAGGCATCTGAACAAGTGTATCTAGTATTTTGCATCTTCTTAAAAAAATACTTTTTTAATAAAACTATTATTGTTAGATATCTCATAGGTATATTTAAATTATGCGACTTTTCGTTTTCACTCTCTCTAAAAAAATTTATGATATTACAAATAATGTTTGAAGAGAAAGTGAAAACTTAAACTTAATCATAAATTGTATAATTTCTTAATGCGACTCGTGTTTGAGTTTCATCTTCAATCTCTCTACAAACTTTATTTTGAGTTATTACGAAGAAATTTTAAAGAGAGGTTGAAAAACTGAAACACAAACATAAGTTGTATGACTTATGCAACAGGAATAATATATATTAAAAATTTAATAAAATATTGGTGTTATTTTAAAATATTGGCTTAAAATTTCTTTATTGTAAAATAAATTATTTTTCCTATTTTTTTAAATCGGTCTAGCCCAGACCGACCCTGAACCGACTCGGACCCACCATGAAACCGAGTCGAGTCCGGGCTGGGTTCACCATACAGAGCTACCGGGCCGACACAACCCGACCTGTCTCATACAAAGCTAACGATCCGGCCTGTCTCACATCCAGTCTAAGTCTGACCCGGTCCAGGACCGATCAAACCTAGTTAACACTGGACATGGGCCGGCCCAGGCCAACCCGACCCGATTAACACCTTGAGTAGAGAGAGAGACCATGTATTATTTTTGTCTATAATTCATAGCAATTCCCACTTTAATGTATTAGAGAAAGTGAGTGGAGAATGATGCAAATACATAAAGGACACGTTTGGTTCGATGAATCATGGTATTGGAAAAGGAAAGCCATTCCTTAATCTTTTATGCGGCGTTTGGATGAAAGTTTTATATTCCTAGAAATTTATTTTCCATTTTATTTTCATGGAAAATGAATTCAACATTGTCATACCCATGTTTTGTTATATTAGATTGGAAATATTAAAAAAGAATCTTAATTTATTTAGTTTTCAATAAATACCCTTTCATGCTTCTATTACCTAAATTTACATGTTTGGAATAGAAGTTAAAACTTTGAAAGTAAAGTGATGGTATTATTGTCCAAATAAAATATTCAAGCAATATTTCTAGGAAAGCAAAACTATTCCCAAGGGGGGCATTGTGAATTACTTTCCCACAACCATGGGAATGTGAAACCCCCCCCATTCCCTCATAATTCTCAATCATACACATACCAAACAAAGATAAGGAATCTAAAATTCACTCCCAAGCTTCAGAAACTTGAACCAAACGCCTCTTTATATGTTTGAATGTCAAAGAAAAATAGGAGGAAAGAAAAATTATTCTCATAAGAAAGGAAAATAGGAAGAAAAATGGTTTCCTCACCCAACCAAAAATTCACTTTCCTTCACCACATGAAATTCATTTTTTCTTCCAATTTCTTATACCTCTCCAAAACGAGAAAAAAGGATAAAAATTATAATTTTCCAAAAGAAGGAAAAGACTAAAGAATTGATTTCTTTTACTTTCCTTTTCTTTCATTTCTTTTTCTTTTCTTTTCCCGAACAAAACGATGCCAAAAAGTACATTTTTAGCCTCTCAAATCTAACTGAAGAGCCCCCCCCCCCCCCCCCCCCCCCCCAGGTGTTGGTGTTTTTAGGATCTACTTGGATTGAGAGAGAAAAATAAGAAAGGTTAAGTGGAATTAAATGAGGGAGAGTTGAGTGAGGGGAATGGGAGTTAATACATATAACCTTGTTTGGATTGGAGGAAAAATTAAGTGAGATGTGTTTAATAACTTTTACTTGGATTTAAGATTTTGAGTGAAGAAAAAGTAATAAAAATATAATAGTTACCAAAATCCTGACTCTCCCCTAGTTAAGGGTCTTCTTGGATTGATGGTCACCAGAGTTAAGTAAGAAAATATTAAGTGAGATAAATAAATTTATGTTAAGTGAGAAAATATTAAGTGAGATAAATAAATTTATTCCAAGGGTGAGAATTTAAAAGAGAGTAATATAGGGTTAAGTAGGAGTTTGTTTATTATTTTTTTTTTTTTCCAGTTATACTTTATGGCTCGGGTACGGCCGCTGCTGACCTGGCGACCAATGATTGGAGGGATGGGGCCGGATATTCCGGGTGGTGGGATCCATGCTTGGGGGGGTGGGGCGGGCGGCCGGTTTGCCAGGTAATGGCCCCCGGCAGCCATTAGGCTTTATTGATTGTTAACGTTAACGGAGTTCACAGTAATGACGAGGAAAACAAAAACAAAGAAAACGCTTAGAGCAGCACAGTATAACAAAGAAAACTGGTGCTCAGAAAGAAAACTGCGATTTCTTGTAGCTGAATCTGATTTGCCGCCCGAAGGAAAAAAACCCTCACCGGTACGTTCCTTTCTCCTCTCCTCCCTCAATTACTTTTCGCGATTCCTTTCATGGCGTCCAAGCTAGGATTAGGGTTATTGTTAGGGTTTTCCTTCCCGATCCTCCTCGCAGCAATCCTTGCGAAGTTTTTCCTATCTAACCAAACCCTATCCCTCTTCGCCCCCGTTCTTGATTCTGATCGTCGGAATGGGGTTTTGGACCAGCTGTCTCCTCTATACGCTCAAGAGGAATAGAGCAGAGCACGAAGAAGAAGATCGGGTGAGAGCGGAGAAGAAGGAGAGAGTCGAACCCTCGTTGTCCGAGGAAGAAGAAGATCGGGTGAGAGCGGAGAAGAAGGAGAGACTCGAACCCTCGTTGTCCGAGGAAGAAGAGGTGGAGATGGATTGCGACGGCACAAACGGGAACGGAAGGAAGGTGGTGCCGGAGATCGACGAGGATCTCCACAGCCGGCAGCTTGCAGTCTACGGGAGGGAGACGATGAGGAAGCTCTTTGCGTCGGATGTTCTTGTTTCTGGACTCGACGGCCTCGGCATCGAGATTGGTGAGTTTCTTGATGCTCTTCTTTGAGAATAATGTTGAATTGTTCTTACTTATTATTGTTTTTGTCTTGTAAGCATTTCATTTAGGTTATTGCATTCATGAAAGGGTTAGGTTAGAACTGAATGTTTTCTATATGATAGAAAGTGAAAATAATGGTTCTGATTGTACTGATTCTTGATATTCTTTAGCAATTTAGTGTAAAACTTTTTGTTTATGAGTGGTTGTGCAACATGTTCAATATTTGTCTTTGTTCATCATTGTTTGAAGGACGGCAATGGTGTCATGATAGATATTGATAGAACAACTATTTGTTTTTAGAGTAATTTTCTGTCTGGTTGGGATAAGAGTTCATGGATTGATGGAATCGTTATAATTGAAAATCATAATATTGCAATCAGTTCATGAATTTGGTAGGATGAAATTAGAAACAAATTCAACTTTTAATTTGTCTCGAGGTAAATATCCTTTACTTCTTTTTACTACTAGATATATCTATACCTCGATTTTTTTGACACATTTCACTTAAATTCATGCCCTCACATGGACATTCTTGGCCCCAAGATCAAAGTAGAAGACACTTGTATCATGCATTTCATTTCTAAGTTTATAATCCATACTATTAATATATTTTAACAAATTTGCGACTAACTAATATTATGCAATTAATCAATGTATTGTTTCAACAACTGATCTATACTTAACCAGAAACCCAAACTTCAATATATTTGTTCACCTGCAGTGACGAACTGCTACTTCAACCTCTCTCTACTTAAATCTCATTTCTCTAGCTGCTATGACTGTAGCCATTGATCCCATATGTCCTTCACTGCAACCCACCAAACTCCTCCTTGATGAAACCACCGATAATAGCAGAACCCACTTTCATTTCCCTCTCCACAACAATTATTGAAACTCACCTCCATTATCATGACCATCCGGTCTCGTTTGTCTAGCTGGCAACCTTTGAAAATGATGAGATTTGCCAACCATATTAGAGGATAAAATATGTCGACAAATTAGAGACGGGAGGTTGGTCGACGGTCGGTCAGATGGCCTGGAGTGTTTGACCTATGATCATTGGAGCCGCAATGAGAGAAGCTTTATTTTTATTTAATTTCAATTTTTAATGGAATAGTAACGCCAACTTTTCACGATTTTCATTGACGGTATTAACGGTAGAAATGTGTAAAAATTTGAATGTATATTTCAGTTATTTAGTGGGAGTAAAAGTAAACGGTGAAGGTGGTTTCGCTTAGAAATATAATTATTGTCATTCCTTCTAACTAACTATTTGATTTCATGTTTAAATATATTATTGTCACTAAGAAAATTGACCAAGTTACTCGATTTTCCAAGTGTTGATACGTTTTCTCAAAGTGAGTAAAAGACTTGCTACTTTTTCCAAGTGTTGATACCATTTCTTAAAGTGAGTAAAAACTTGCCACTATTATTTTTTTCCTGAACACGAAGTAGATTTTCTTGGACCTTGTCTGACCTGAACTTTATTGTATCGAGGTCTCCAAGGTTGAAGCGAATGGTACATGTAGACCGTTCAGGCTACATGAATCGTATTCTTGTTTGATCCAGATCAAATAGAACCTAATGCAGAATGGGTCTCTCATATGGGCCTCTATTTATACTTTATAGGATATAGAGAGGATCTGATCTGATCAGAAGCAAACATGATTAGGTTGTCTGGATCCTAGACTTATGACGAGTCTTGGTCCTTATGCAAGTGAAACCTGATCCAATCGATAACTTCAAAACAGGAACTAAACGTTTTGTCGTGTGTGATAACCACAGGATTGTTCCAATTCTTTGACTTAGGATTAACAAATGTTATGAGGTAACATCATTTATTCATTTTGTTATATGGAAGCTGGAGAAGTTCCAAGTGGAATTCAAAATCCTTTATTCCAATAAACTACAGAGATTGCTTTCTGAATTTCCAGTTTAAGCAAATGTTACTTGATAGATTATATATTTTTAAGTTACTCTGCTATATTTATTATATTCAGATTGCAGAGGCTTTTTCAAAGACACATTGTCCAACAGTCAGTTTGATTATGGTTTTCCACATTCATTTGACCATTATTTTGTGCCTACGGAATCATGGCAATCAGTATTACTATTTGTATAAATGAGCTTTGTCTTTCATAGTGATCTCCTAGATCCATCTCCCAATTGCTCTCCTTTTGTCATTTTTCTATCTGTTTTGAATTTGGTTTCTTGTTATGTGGGTACGGATTCCAGTCGTTTAAAAGTGATTAATATCAGAATAATGCTAAGTTTACAACCAAATGCTTACAACCCTCTTACAACCTCTCTCCTCCACCCTGACAGGTGGGTCCCACCCGACCCCACCTGTCAGTGATCCTGATTGTTAAAGGGTTGTAAGCATTTGGTTGTAACCGTAGCATTACTTTTAATATCATTTCGTAGAAATGCTTGTCCATATGTTCAGTTTCTTGATTTCAAATGTTGTGCTATTTAACTTCTGAATCACCAGTTTGGTCGTGGACTCATTTCATTTGTATAATCAATAAAAATGACCACTTTGGTCATTTCATTTGTATAATTGGTGGATGTATTTCAAATTGGATGTCATGCATCTTATGCCCTTGTGTACTGAGGACTAAGATGTTTTCCCTTCTTGAGTTGACATTTTCTTTTAATTATGTTGGTTATAATGGTAATTGCCTAGAATATTTGCTGATAATATAATTTAGAATGACATGGACTTGAATAGAACATGCTATATTTTGCAGCAAAAAACCTGGTTCTTGCTGGTGTGAAGTCTGTTACACTGCATGATGAGGAGGCTGTGGGGTATTGGGACTTATCCAGCAACTTCTTTTTATCTGAGGATGATATTGGTAAGAATCGAGCTCTCTCTAGTGTTCAAAAGCTGCAAGAGCTCAACAATGCGGTCATGGTATCTACTATGACAGAGAAGCTATCAAAAGAGCAACTTTCTGATTTCCAGGTTTGTAACTCAAAGATCTTTACCGATGACATTTTTTTATTTTCTGTATGTTTCATTGCCTTCTAGTCTTTGATTGTCGCCCTCAACTCTATTGGGTACTCTTTAAGTTTTGTTTGCTTTTATTTGTTGTGATTATACATGCAGTTGTATCATTTAGATATACATGTCAGTTAACTACTCATGATAAGAATTTTGCTGGATCTGAAACTTTTGGCAAAGAGCTTATTTGCTACGAGTGGTCCTTTTTTCTATCAATCTTCTCTTTGCCATGAGTGGTCCCTTTTTTTTATGAATCTTATGAGGATGAGTTAGTTTAGGTATAATC
Organism: Iris macrosiphon; assembly: GCA_036927795.1. Lineage (NCBI taxonomy): Eukaryota > Viridiplantae > Streptophyta > Magnoliopsida > Asparagales > Iridaceae > Iris > Iris macrosiphon. Next base: position 78,007,563 of record JAYESA010000008.1, on the reverse strand, counting down.
GTTGGACGACAATTCTTGCTGCAGACCATTTATATTATATGGTTGGTAATATGGAGCCATAGTTGTTAAAAACTGTGATTCTTAGTCCTCTGACCTTGGAAGTGCTGTTAGTTGACATTTTTGGTATATAGTCTAGAAGTCTGGCTCCTATAACACACCCTCAATTACGGTTTAGTTACCGTCATATTGCATTCAGATATATCTAACTGAATTAACATTGTACCCTGGCCGGGCACAAGAGGTAGGGGTGGTGGTTGTTTGGGATTCCCGTGTTGTGCGGGCTACGAGAGCGGTATCAAATCGAGGCAAACTCTGAATACTAGATATGACCCCAAAATAACATGGGCCAAGGTCTCTGTAGAAGCATGAAAAATACGCTGCAGAATTATACGCAGTATGCATAAAACCCGCATAAAGCAGAGTTTCAGTACTGTGTGGCGTAAGACATGACTTCAGAGCCATTGGCGTACAACAGAGCTTCATCGCTAGTACAGCATAAAACATAGCTCCAGAACAACCCGCGTAATGCAGTATTTCCAGACTGCTTCAGCGTAAAAAGGTTGTTACATCGTCACTTTGGCGTAAAACCTGCTCGCTTTTAATGCAGTGGAAAGTTGTACGGGGAACTCTTCGTATGCCTCGAACGAACTGTCAGATCATGCAGTGAACCTGACTCCTGACAAAGAGTACTGCACGACTATTCAGACGACGGCTGTAATGATGGTTCGGCACAGAGACCCAGACCGTCGTTTAGTGACTTTCCTTGATATAAATTGCTTTTACGCATTCAAGGGAATACGATGCCCAGTTTTACACAGGCAGACATGAGCTTTTACGCTCAGCAGGAGACGAAACGAACCGCCACGTCAAAAGTTGCTCTTCGTATAGAGCTCGAGGCACGTCTCTGCAGTTAATGCGCGTAATGGGGGCAGATCTCTGCATTTAATGCACGAGATTTGGTTCTACTTTCAAAGACTGGGTGAGCCATAATTATGACTAATACGTCCATATCACCATCCCCGCATATTACGCTATCAGGCTATTTTCAGCTATAGGAGCACGCTGTACGCTATCTCTTCGAAATACGCTGACCTGGCTACTTTCAGCTATAGGAGCACACTGTACGCTATCTCCTCGAAATACGCCGAATCAGATTATATTTGCAAAGCACTTGGCTTCTACGCCAACTTGACAGCTATTGGGCTTCTATGCCTGCTGGGCTTCTACGCCTACTTGTCTTCTATGCCAACATAACAGTTACCCGGCTTCTACGCCAGTATGACAGGTATTCGGTTTCTACGCCAATCATCTCTACGCAAGGGGCAGTTACCCACGTGGCTTGCATGCCGTGATCTTCGCAGCAGTTATACGCGTTACCTCATAATGGGACACGCGTCACACGCAGAGTCGAGCGATCATTTAGACGTGGGTAGCAGTTATCATAACCGCTGCGTAAAGAGCGCCCCACTCTCCACTGTTCGGCTTCTACGCCGATTGGACGGTTACGATAATTGGACTCTATAAATAGAGACCTCTATTGACAGAGGTCAGGGGTCGGAAATTGATTTTTGAGAGAAGAATCCAGAGCACAGACAGAGAGTAGTGATCGACGATTTTGGCATCGAGCATCCACTCCCTCTTGCAATCTTTGAAGTTTCTCCGTCTTCTACAGCACTTCTTCATCATCGTGTGGTCCAAGGGACAAAGTGATCGACCGCAGATCAGACTCCTATAGCAATATTTACCCAGATTAAATTTTTGAACTTAACATCCTCGTATAGGATTAATTGTACTTCTTTTTCTTGTTTGTAAACCAAAGAAAGGGTTTCGTATAAACCTAGTTTCATTTCTTTCGTTTATTATCAAACACAAGATGGCGACTCTGCTGGGGACAACTTTCTCATCTGACGAGAAAGCAATTGCTCAACACGATGTAGTATCAGTAGGATCGATGAAGAAGACCTTGGTCGTCAAATTTGACCAGTCAGCCTACGAAGACATGCTTCGAGTAGGGGGTAGCTCTCATCTCCTCTCTGTCCAAGACAACAGGAAACTGCGTAAGGTGTGGATGCCCCAGACATCCCCTACCATTCCTGCCGACTCTCTGGTTTCTCCGACCAACAAGGTTGTAGCTTCGCAACCTGCGCGCCCCGCGCGTAAAACTCTGTCTCCCGTCTGTGACGTGGCAGACAAAACTTCTGGCAATGCCTCAGTGCTAGTCCAGAAGTCTACTCCGCGTCCTGCGCGTAAAATTCAGTCTCCCGTCTGTGACGCGGTGGACAAAATTTTTGATAATGCCTCAGCGCCTATTCAGAAATTCCAAACGCGCTCCGCGCGTAAAAATGCATCTTTCCTCCGTGGAAAAGCAGATGGTCCTTGCAATCAACGCAAAGGAAAACAAGTGGCGGATTTTCCAACTTCTCGGTCTTTACGCCATCAAGAGAAGAATCTGCCTACTCTCCAGATTACGCGAGAAGCTAATGGCCGATTGAGGACTTCCTCAGTTTTACGTCAGCCTGAGCAAAATTATAGATTATGCCAGGTCAAGCCCCTCAGTGTAAAGAAGGCCCAGTCTGCGAATAGATACGCTCCTCGGAGATCATGTGCTACTCATATGGCTGAACTGCTGTATACGGGTGGCAGGGGAAGAGTTATGGTTCCCAATATCCGCATTCCAACTGATGTAAACAGGAGGAACAAGCCTTCTTCTTCTTCTTCTTCTGTTAATCCTCCTGACTTGCGCGAATTCTTGATCCAGAAACGCAAAGACATGAGTCATAACCAGGATTCAGTTCCCCTGACTACCAAGCGTGGGGAGATCATGTGGGAAGATGCGTCAACATCTAATGTCGTCATGACATATGGGCCACATGGAGATTCTGTCTTTATTGTTCCACCAACTCATGACGATCAGCATCAAATAATCTTCGGTCGAATGCGGAATAGACCGATTGTACAAGAAGAATCTCGCGAGTCTGATGTTGGCAAAATACAAATCCACAGATATAGCCTACAGGCTGTAAAGATTATACAAAGCATGTGTTATGATTTGAAGTTGAAACAATGCCTCAACTATGGAAAAGGCAGACGAACACCGTTGCATGGTAATCCTTACTGTCAACAAACTCGTTTTGGGTTGGGGTATACTGCATCTCTTGCAAACTCCAAACCTTCAGAGTCTGATCCTGTACAACCAGAGGCAGGTCCTTCTAAATCAACTTCTGTGGACAAACGCCACGACATGTCTGGGGGTAGTCTACCTCGACAAAATAAGGCAGCATCCAAAGCTAGGGGTAGAATTCCCTCTGAGTCCGAAGATGATGCAACGATGACGATCTTTCCGGAAGACTGTAAAACTCAGGCATCGGGAACCCGAAGGCCAAAGGGGACTTTCTCCTTCAATGAAGATGACATCATTGAAATCTTCAATATATTGACGAAGGAACACAAACTTCGGCTACCCAACATCAGATATCCTGAGAAGGCTGGCAAAGTTGATGACCCAGATTATTGTCTCTTTCATCGGTACATTCATCACCCCACAAGGGCGTGCTATGTATTGAAAAGGAGAATCCAGGAGTTGATCGACGCCAAAGTCATCACTTTGCATCTGTAAACGAGGGGACGATCACTGCAAATTGATTTCACTTTAATGTGACAATTTGCTCCCTCAAGAAGATACCGGATGATTAGTCACTAAAGTTTTCCCAGCGGATTCTTCAGATCTATCCCCACTCAGGAAAATCACTCCACAGTAAATTTTTCGGACATGAGTTCACGTCCATATTACCTCTGAACTATTGTCCAAACATTTCTTTATTTCCTCAGCTGAGTTTGTCATGTTCATATTATCTCTGAACAAACCTTCCTGGTTTGGCTATCGATTATCATGTCCATATTACCTCTGATATCGGTTGTCATCTCAACTTAGCACCCGTACTTAACTCTAAGTACGCCAGTGGTGTTAAGTCCACAAAAACTGTCATGTCCATATTACCTCTGAGCAGATGTATACCTCCATCCCCAGTGGAGTCACAACTCGAAAGTTTGTCATATTCATATTACCTCTGAACAAACCTTCTTGGTTTTGGCTATCGATTATCATGCCCATATTACCTCTGATATCGGTTGTCATCTCAACTTAGCACCCGTACTTAACTCTAAGTAAGCCAGTGGTGTTAGGCCCACAAAAACTGCCACGTCCATATTACCTCTGGCAGGGCTTGTCCTAAAACTTATTACTTGCACTCTCGTGCACAAAAAGTAATAGGTCCAAAAAAAAAAAAAATTCTCCTGTGGAATGCCCGCAAAGGAAAATGAATTGTTCATGTTCATATCACCTCAGAACTATCCTCATTTTCCCCAACGAAGAAAGAGTCTGTCCATGACCAACCCCCACAGAGACGTATTTTATCGTGTCTATATTATCTCTGTCAGGATTTGTCTCAAACCTATTATTTGCACTCTCGTGTGCAACAAATGATAGGTCCACCAAAAATCCTCCAGTGGGATGTCCTCAACAAATACGGTATCGTACTACGTCCATATTACCTCTATTACGATGTCCAAAATTAGCGCAAACAATCATAAAGAAATGGAGGGCCCTTATATGATTGCAAATGGCGCTTACAGATTAGCCAAGCCTAATGGAAATTTGGCAATGACTACTATCAACTGCAAATTTCCGAAGAAGTACTATACTTGATCTCCTTTGTTTAACGGTGTATGACGAAGATCTTATTACGACGATACCATGCACAAAGGTTAGCTGGATCATATTCTATCAGATTCGTATGACCTCTTAACGGATATGCTTAACTAATTTGTAAACCTATCATGTTAATGATACCTCTGATAGTGTTTAGTATACAAATTTAGTTGGATTATATTCTAGCAGGTTCATATTACCTCTGAATAGATTTACATTCAGCAAAATCTTAACGAAAGTATGTCATGTTAATGATACCTCTTATATCACTTTCATCTTAGCCTATCATATTTTAAAGTGATGGGTCAACAAAGTCAGAAAATGTGTCTTTATTATCTCCGAGAAATTACAGGAGAAACAAGAAAATATATCATTGGGGAGGAGCAGTCAAATCACGGATCTGCTGCGCCAGAGCGGCCATCCTCTCATTCCTGGAGTTCAAGACGTTAGTGCGAGCCCGCTCCAACCTTGCCTCCTCATTGTTCAAGGCAGACAATTCAGACCGAGCATGTACAAAACCTGCGTGGGTGACACCCGCATGTGCCAGGTTCTGCTGAGCCGCTTCCATTCGGTCTTTCAACACATCTCGAGCTGCCGATAAAGCGAGAGCCCTCTCCTCTGCCTGAGCGAGTTCATCTTTCAATTTGCGGACCCTCGCTGCCTCTTCCTCATATTCGGCCTCGCACTTAGCCAGCTGGGGAATGACATACCCCAATACGGTATGCTCTTCATTCATCTCTTGCTGCTGTGCCTCGATGGATTTGCTCATAGTTTCCATCTCCCCAACAAGTTCTGCAGTCATAGAGTCATATTCAGCCTGAATCAGGTCATCAATGCTGCCTCGGGATAGTTGCAAATAATTGTTAATAGGTTGTTCTAAACCATTAACTATTTGCTCCAGCGCATCAGCTCTCCCAGCGTCGTTGAAATCTCTGATCGGCGCTATCGCAACCTGGGAGGACATCCTCAGAGTCTCGAAGCCTAGATTCTTCTCCAGCACCATTGATATAAGCGTTTTCAAAGTGATGTAGAAAATGCTAGTATACTGCTCAAGTAGCATGGCGAAATCCGAATGGACGCTGGGAGTAGCTGCAATGTCGGTGAATCCCTTTCCAGAAACGACTGCAGAGGGTGTCGTCACAGTCGTCGCTTCAGCAGATGGCGCGACAAAAGTAGAGACACCAACAACGGTCGAAGTGGCTGGCGTATACTCAACAAAGGAGGCATAGTCGTGATGACATGCTCATCCTTCTCTGAAGATATCGGGACTGTATTGGGCGAGCCGACACCCGAAAATGTTTTCTCTTCAAGGTCGAGCACTGCCGTTTCATCGGCGGGAGCTACAACAAAGCCAAAGGTTGCGTCGACGCTGCCCTCCCCGTAGATGTCTTCCCCTGAAAAGAAGACAAGAGAAAGTTAATATCAACATGATGTTAATTTTTCTAAAAGAGGCGTAAAGACGACATTTACCCATGGCCGATGGTATATATGTCGCGTCCGCAGCCAGTACAGCTAAATCATTTCTTAATGATGCTAAACGAGCTGTCATACCTGGAGAAGAGGGTGCACCAAATGACGTCTGAGGGTAGTCATCCAAGTCTTCACCCAGATCCACTCGAGGTTCATCGGGTAGAATCTCGCTGGAGATACTTACAGATGAAGAAGGGGCTGGACCCATTATTGGTTTGGATAAAGATATCCGTAATACGCTCGACCTCGAAGGTGACCTCACTGCACTACTAGTAGCGGTAGTAGCGACAGCAGTCCCGAGCAAAGAATCTCCGGCACTGTCAGCCGGAACTGTGGAGGTTCCCTCTCTAATAGGCGAAGGACCTCTAGTCAAAAAATCATCCCCAACAGTGGAAACAACAGGCTCACTCCTAGGAGCCTCATGACTGGAAGTCCTGTTAGGACCACTGACAGTCTTCTTTTTCTTGCGAGGGGAAGGCTCTTTCAGAGTAGGAGCCCTTCGCTTACTGGGGATAACAAGAGGCTCTGCAGGCGGAGCTATTAGGCCTTTCGGTATCGTCATCAAAAATTCGTCTGGACCGACAGGGTCTTCACCCTCGTCAGAGGAGACTGATGGGACACCCTCTCTTCCAGTGGATTTATGAGAGGGCATCCTAAAACTTTCACGCATATCAAAATCACGATGGAAGGTGTTAATGGAGGCATAAAATTGGGCGTACGAATGGAGCATGCGCAACTCCATGGAGAGAGAAGTCGCAGGCACGGTAAAAGTTGCTCCAGTACAACCCATCATGAAGTACCGCCATCCTCTCGCTCCGTTGATAAGTCCCCCTCTGAACTTGAAGCTGGTGATAGCATTCCCCACATGCAACTGGTCGTACTCGAATTGCCTGGCGAAACGGCTAGGCAGATACGGCTCTAGATAGCTGTGGTCCTCACTCCTGTACAGCAGATGAGAAGGTCTAATGCAGACCAACCAGTAAAAGGCTTCAGGAGAAAGAATGGTCCTCCCTTGGCCTGCATCCTTAAGTTTCGTTCCCTGTTGATTGATATGTACAATGGGGACGATACAGAAGAGCTTCCAGCTGTGAGCAAAATTTAATGTCCGCCGACAATCCACGACGGTGGTCACGTTCCATGAAGAATTCTTGTAGTTCAACAAGAAATTATCTCCCGAACTACTGGCAGAGCCGGAAAACATCATCCTGGGGTTATGAAGGATTAACCATCCCATCATATATAGGAATGGTAACTCCACTCTCTGAAATCCTTCACGCCGTGTTTCATCCGCGAGCAGCCCATCAGTAAGGGCCCTCAGGCCTGCTTGTATCCGGCATACCATGGCAGGGAGCAGGCCTAGTCTTGCCCCAAATACCAAACGCACTGTAGGCCATAAGGTGTTGCGATGAATGCGATCTGCAGATGCGATGCCAGGTACTACCAATCGGCGTAACCATACAGAGAGGAAGCCAGCCAATTGAGCTTCCCTTGACAGAGGCTTGCGACAATGCCTCATATAACTGTAGGCTTTAGTGCCTGCAGGATAACCCCCTATCTCCTCATCAAGAACATGGTCTGAAGCCCCAGAGTCTTCAATAAGATCATCGACCGTCTGAGCAGTAAGCACATTCAGAAGATTTAAGGGTTTATCTCTGCTATCCACAACTTTGTCTGGCTTAGCATCTCTGGCCTGATGAAAGAAGAGATAGGATGCCCACTTGTTGGTGTGAGCCAAATCAGACGGCTCCTGATAGAAGGTGGTGCAAGCAAGGTAGTGGCACATCAGCTCCTGATACACTGCCACTGCCCGAGGGTTTGTATCCCTCAATTCCCTGTTTGTAGGGACATATACTCCTCATAAGGAGTTTCCCCCATTGGCAGTCTTGAAATCTCTGCCATCTCGTGAAGGGCTAAGCCCAACTCCCCCAGCGGAGTGGCAAAAGTCCCGGTGAGCGAGATATACCGCTCCATCAAAGCCAAAAACAGGTTGGGGTTGAGAGGTAACCCAACACTGGTAGCACTCACAGCCGCGAACAGACCAATGCTCTCCAGCTCCGTCTGAAAGTTCTTCAGGGCCCAGGCACTTAAGCGGGCCCATCGAAGATTCCCAGGGCTAACCCACCCGCTGGTCTGAGGATTAACCTTGGGTATACTCCTCCATGCCCCATGAAGTCATTGCAAAAAGTCGATATTTGGACTGGCTGGAGCAGTGAAGTATCTTCACTCGGGACGCTGCCCGGCAGTAATTCCCTGAAAGGTATAACAGGGCCTGAAGGGCGGCTCACAAATAATCCTTGGCCTGATCCTTTCTAATAAAATATCTTCCCCGGCTAGCCGTGAAGATTAGGGGTCAGGGTCCATGACATCTTCCTGTGATGCGTGGCATGGAAGAATGCCGAGATAGGGTAATCTCTGGGCATCCTTGGCAGGAACATGACCATGCCATCAGCAGTAAACATCCAATTTTTCTTCTTGGGCTTCGTCTGGAATTGTTTATCAATCATATCCCCGAAGAGGAAAGCTGGCTTCCTATATTCGGCCCCATCTATATACGTCAGAGGCTCCCCACTGAGCATACTCAGCAGCATGCACTCTCCTTGGGACGATATCAGAATTTCCCTTTCTTCAGGGTAATTGGCTCCAAAAATGGGGAATGTCACATGTGAAAAATCCTCCAGATAATTCGAGTTCAGCATCCCAGCAGCAGAACCCATCACATCAGCCAAAGGAGAGATCTGCAAGTCCACTTCAAAATGCAAGAAAAATGAGTCAGTGTTTGCACTAGACATTACACTCTTGCAATTTGCCCCAAAGATTATCAGTCTGTGCTTTTACGTCAAGACTATAAAAACTTGAGCTTTCACGCCGGAATCTATGTCTCCATGGCGTAAAATTCAAGGTTGGCAGCAGATAACAATCTGAGCTTTTACGCTGGATTGACAAAATTTGAATTTTTACGCCGGTATTCATCCAGCGCGTAAAATTCAAGGTTTGCAGTAAAATACCAAATCTCAACAGTATGGGTTTTTACGCCAGACTGCAAAAATTTAGAGTTCTTACGCTGACACATTAGGAATGTGGGCGTAATAATAAAACATCTCTGTGCATCATCTCCCTCGAAGAGGCTCTCAGCACAGAAGATGACCTTGCGCGTTCACGTACAACGTGTGCGAAGGGTTTTGTTTTTTTTTCTTCCCAAAAATTTTACCTATGACGCCTGGTGCACAGCTTGACGGCGGGACACTTCGTTCAGAGCGAGGTTCGCTCAGCCCAATGGGAGTCGCTCGTGCATGAGCAGAGGAGCGAGAAGAAGATGCAGCTTTTTTTCCCTTAGCGGTGGAAGGTTGTTTCGGTGCCATGGCTAAAACTCAGAGTGCTCAGAGAAGAAGCGAAGAAGAGTTCTCAAAGAGACGAAGGTTTTTTGCAAAAGACAGATGAAGGGTTTCTTCTCTGAAGGTCTTGGGGTATTTATAGAGTTTGGATGACGCCTCGAATCCCTAACCAAATCCGATATTTAATATTTGGTTATGATTCGGGACCACGTCAGCCTATCATATAGGGAAGACGGACAGTCAGCGGATTCAAAATTTTCGCGCAGAGCAGATCTACGGTTTTACGCTAAAGGAGCTTTTTACCCTCAGAGGCCACAAATCTACGGTTTTACGCTCAGAGGCTATAAGTCTATGGTTTTACGCCCGGATGCTTTTACGCTCGGTAGTTTTACGCTCGAGAGGCTACAAACCTACGACTTCACACTCAGAAGCTATAAATCTACGATTTCACGCTCAGAAGCTATTTTACGCTCGAGAGGCTACAAACCTATGATTTTACGCTCAGAAGTTACAAATCTACACTACGGATCTATGACTTTCCGCATATCTTAAAATACGCAGGCCAGAGTATGCGTATATCTGAACAATTCTCAAGACGGCCAATTACAAGGGTTTACGCAGAAGATGCTCCTTCTTGGCCACAAAACATTCCAAGTACCCAAAACATACAGGGTTCAACATGGGAGACGACTCTTCTTCTTAGGTCAATTGGAAATTCATCCAAAGTCCAGACAGAATCCTTTCTAAAAAAGTAAGCATGGCCAGTTTTGACAGTCGTTTCTCGCCCTATTTCAAGGGATTTCCGGGAAATTGTTCTTGAAAATGATGGTCTGAACAGAATTCTTCTTATCAGGGAAGTGACAATTCAGAATTCTACGCGACTCCTCGTTCGAAACAGCATGACAGTTCGATATTCGACTTAAATGCCAAGGAGCTTTCTACGTGTCTTCGGTTACGCGTAAAAGACGAGACGAGATCAGATATTATTTTATCAGAGTCGGCGTAAAACTATCCATACATGTCGAAGCTGCACACTATTCAGACTTCATCACAGCAAATATGACAAATCATCAGATGCATAAAAGAAGACAATTTTATTGAATCATGATTACATATGATGGAAATCCTTTTTCTACAAAGGGTTTCTCATTCTCATTTAGGATCACGCCAAGAATCTGTTCTGTCAGGTTCTCGTATTGGTGGAGATCCTTTTCTGTCTTCTACAGCAGTTCATCGACTTCCACAGTCGATGAACAAGAAAATGATCAATGGCGGGAGGATACAGAACTGGGCCTGTATAAATTATTCAAGAGCCCATCCTCCATACGCCATAGCAGGCATGCCCTAGAATTGAGTTGGGTGTTCAAACCCAACTCAATACTGGAAGACAGGGCTAAACTGCCTATCCTCGGCCAGCGCCATAACGGGAGAAAATACAGCTTGCAAGCTGTGTGGTCCAATGTGACCCTTCCTCTCTCCTGGACGAATCGCCATATGAAATTGCTGATCATCCCGAGCAAAGGAAGCTATGATATCCTTCCATGATCAATCGTTGCAGAGGACATTTGCTCGAAGACGCCTTCTTTTTCGGCCCCCTACATGCTGGAAGAACATGATCTTCTTCTTCCTCAAGTCAGCAAAACGAACCTCGGCAACCATCTCTTTGAGGTAAAGGAAGTGTGGGAAGAACAGGTTAATTCATCAGCCTTTATATAGGCAAAGGAGAATACACCGAATCCCAACAAACTCCCAAAAATCCGCCGAGAAATCAGCCTCGAGGAAAGAGTCAGACTTGACCGTTTCATGCTTCATTCAAAGTGTTTCAAATTACGTGGAATTTGAAAACTTTGAGGGGGTCTTGTAGAAGCATGAAAAATACGCTGCAGAATTATACGCAGTATGAATAAAACCCGCGTAAAGCAGAGTTTCAGTACTGTGTGGCGTAAGACATGACTTCAGAGCCATTGGCGTACAACAGAGCTTCATCGCTAGTACAGCGTAAAACATAGCTCCAGAACAACCCGCGTAATGCAGTATTTCCAGACTGCTTCAGCGTAAAAGGTTGTTACATCGTCACTTTGGTGTAAAACCTGCTCGCTTTTAATGCAGTGGGAAGTTGTACGGAGAACTCTTCGTATGCCTCGAACGAACCTGTCAGATCATGCAGTGAACCTGACTCCTGACAAAGAGTACTGCACGACTATCCAGACGACGGCTGTAATGATGGTTCGGCACAGAGACCCAGACCGTCGTTTAGTGACATTTCCTTGATATAAATTGCTTTTACGCATTCAAGGGAATACGCTGCCTAGTTTTACACAGGCAGACGTGAGCTTTTACGCTCAGCAGGAGACGAAACGAACCGCCACGTCAAAAGCTGCTCTTCGTACAGAGCTCGAGGCACGTCTCTGCAGTTAATGCGCGTGATGGGGGCAGATCTTTTCATTTAATGCACGAGATTTGGTTCTACTTTCAAAGACTGGGTGAGCCATAATTATGACTAATACGTCTACATCACCATCCCCGCATATTACGCTATCAGGCTATTTTCAGCTATAGGAGCATGCTGTACGCTATCTCCTCGAAATACGCCGACCTGGCTACTTTCAGCTATAGGAGCACGCTGTACGTTATCTCCTCGAAATACGCCGAATCAGATTATATTTGCAAAGCACTTGGCTTCTACGCCAACTTGACAGCTATTGGGCTTCTATGCCTGCTGGGCTTCTACGCATACTTGGCTTCTATGCCAACATAACAGTTACCCGGCTTCTATGCCATTATGACAGCTATTCGGTTTCTACGCCAATCATCTCTACGCAAGGGGCAGTTACCCACGTAGCTTGCATGCCGTGATCTTCGCAGCAGTTATACGCGTTACCTCATAATGGGACACACGTCACACGCAGAGTCGAGAGATCATTTAGACGTGGGTAGCAGTTATCATAACCGCTGCGTAAAGAGCGCCCCACTCTCCACTGTTCGGCTTCTACGCCGATTGGACGGTTACGACAATTGGACTCTATAAATAGAGACCTCTATTGACAGAGGTCAGGGGTCGAAAATTAATTTTTGAGAGAAGAATCCAGAGCACAGACAGAGAGTAGTGATCGACGATTTTGGCATCGAGCATCCACTCCCTCTTGCAATCTTTGAAGTTTCTCTGTCTTCTACAGCACTTCTTCATCATCGTGTGGTCCAAGGGACAAAGTGATCGACCGCAGATCAGACTCCTATAGCAATATTTATCCAGATTAAATTTTGTACTTAACATCTTCGTATAGGATTAATTGTACTTCTTTTTCTTGTTTGTAAACCAAAGAAAGGGTTTCGTATAAACCTAGTTTCATTTCTTTCGTTTATTATCAAACACAGTCTCTATGTTGGGTTCTCTCTTCATCTCTAGGGTAGGTAGTCCTAGTTTTAAATAAAAGAGAAATGGAGTCGCTATTACTTTCCGACACGGTCACCTCACTCCGCTCGTTTTTGGCCTACAGAGTAGAATAGGATCAGCACGAATAAAGACTTCAGGGCAAAAAAAGAGGAGGATTTTATTTGGTTGCATTATTAGGAGATGTCTAATCTTTTAGAAATGGTTATATATCAACATATGAGGAAGTCTCTTTAGAGGAAGGCTGTGAAATGGGTCCGACCTAAATTTGTGCTTTTGATTAGATTTAAATTGCCTCAAGTTTAGCTTTAAGTATTTTTTATCTCAAGCCTGCCCTGCCCTGCGCAGATCCAACCAAAATACTAAGAAAATGAATCTATTTCAAATTTGTGGCTTGCCATATAGGATGAACTCCATGGTCAAGGGGTTGAGGTGAATTCCTGAGCCTGAGTGATTATGAAAGGAAAAGAGGCAAAAGTTCTGTAAGTGAGTGGTATATCTGAGATTCTTAGGGCCTGCTTGGATCTCCTTTATAACTCAGCTTTCTGAGTTATAAAGCAGCTGGAGGGGGAAAACGTGTTTGGGTAATCACACTGAGAGATGAAGTTCAGATTTTTTTTTTTGGGAGCTAACGTTTAAACATTGCTTTTAGAACTGGGGAAAAACCTCTTTCCTAAAAGTTTTTTTTTTTTTGGTTTTGGCGGAGCCCACCAACAACCCTTCCCCCAAACTCACTCTCTCTCTCTCTCTCTCTCTCTTCTAGAATGGAAAAAAATTGGGGAGTGAAGGGAGAATGATGACTCGACCGGACTCGACTCGGCCACGACGACGACTCGACCATGACACGGAGGGAATGTCACGCCCCAGTCCCAAAATACCGATGGACTAGACACGTGGCAATGGCCAGCAGCACACTCCAATGGGCAAACCCAATTTAATGGACCCATCAAGATGTACTTAAGCTGTAAAACAACTATAAAGATTTATGATACTAATCTCATCCACAGAAATAAATACAATCAATATGAAATATAAAGCAACATCAAGTCTCAATGAAACATATCTCGGAGAACAACCCGATAATGAGTTTGATACATTAATTCAATAAACAGGAAACAACAGAAATAATTGAGTATAGATAAAGCAGATACTCAGGAGAAATCCTCGGCGATCACCTCGTCCTCTGGTTCTGGTACTGCTCCAATGTCTACTCTTGTCCCGTACACCTCGGGGTAGATCTCCTCTGCTAAACCTGGGGACATAATCCGGATTCCAGGTCCTCATGGGATATAGCAAGGTACAAGAATAACTCAAGCCAAATAAATGCAGTATAATAATAAATGAATCAATAGGGTAAACTATGTAACCAGCTAAGTGATATGCAAAATGAGAGCATCACTAAAACTCAGGCTGAGACTACTACAAGCTTTGTGTCGGGGAGCCGGTAGCAGTGATATCATGTAGGAGCCTAGCTCGGCGTGGCTACGACACCGTAATAATATAATCAACCTGTAGCCTGTGTGTCTCTCCCCACCCAATGTAATCACACGTCTCATGTCCACGACGTCTCATGTCCATGTCACGCAAGATCATGACCTCTAACTGATGCAACGAGTCATAATGATAGCTAAGCATATGTAATATCTATGTCACGAATCCTGTAACCTATACAGAATCACCATGAATATCTCAGAAAGATTCTGTCTCATGCATAGTGTCAGGTGTCCTGTGGTATGTCGTACTTGATAATGCAAGCACGAAAATGTATATGGTAGCGATATCAATCTCTAGGTGACGTTACACAACTCCGCGTATGGTGTTGACACCCGAATCTTGTTCAGACGTTAAGCAATGTCACACTGTCCTAGGTGGAACATATATATCACAGAAATAGATCAAGAGAATAATATGAAACAATTTACTGCAAGTATGGCAAGGTACACTTGCCTGGTGCTTGGATTCCAACAGTTGCTCCGGTATTCGTGAAATCTTCAGGAACGCCTTCGGATGTTGAAACAAACATTACCATCATTTTCAGAAGATATGAAATAGCTAGGATTGACTACCCATAAGTCCAATTTGGACACAGGGGCAAAATTGACAGTTTCTGGTCAAAGCGGGGTCCACATGTGGCCCACTTCGCACCGAAAAGCGTACCAGAGACAAAGTTTTCCAAATTTGTCAAACTTAGTGTCTACAAGTCCAGAACGACGATACAAATCCAACGGAATGTCCAGTACTGGATTCCGATGAGCCGATCACAAAACCGCCCATCAAGTAGAGCCATTGGGCCCACGATACGAGATTTTGTCAACGTTCTCAGAATTGAACCAAATTTGGGTCACAGGACCAGCATAATGCTACGAACCTGATGGCGCAAGTTTCGTTACGAAACGACGAGCACACACGAAGTTACAACGAGTTTCAGAACATGGCCGATACGGGGTGTTGTCGACGAATACGCGTTGATTTCGGTGTGCACGCACATCCAAATCAACTTCTGCGAAATCCCACACGTTCGTATTAACGGTGTGCACATTTTGGTGAAATTCGCACGCGACCAAGTCGCCTCATTTAGCGGGGCGCACCCAGTTCCGAAAAAAATTGGGTTTTAAATAACCAAGTTTTTGGTCAATTTCACCCACGAATAAATCATAATCTACAACACCATAAATTAAACTAATTACAGGGTTTCAATCTCGGTTATGTTGTCTAATTAACTGTTCAAACATAATTCAGAAATAATACACAGGTTGGGAGAAAAATGGCCGTGAACTTGTGAGTTCGGGACAATTTCTGAATTTCAGAAATTGTGTTGTTTTTCCTGTTTTTGCATCGCAGTTTGCGACTGACACATGACGCGATACCCCGAACTAGTTGCACGGGATTTCGAGAGGGTCAAGTGGTCTTCGCATAGGATTCGACAGAATTAAATTCGGATCAATACACAAGGAGATACGAGAGCTAGAAGAAGGGTACCTTGATGCTGTTCGAGACTGGACAATTTTGCGGCGAGGTTGGCGGTCGTTTTCCGGTGGCGTTCGGCGGCGTGTGGCGGCCGGAGTTGCTCGCGGGTGATTGGAGAGTGAGGGGGTGTGGTTGGTTGTGTGAGAGATTGAGGGAGTGGGGGTTTATGTGAAGGAGAAGAGGGAGGGGGATGCCGCGGTTTGCGCGGGTCGGGGGTTGGGGTGTTCTGTGAGTGGGGGAGTGGGTCAGCGGGCTTGCGGGCTTGTGGGTCGGCGGGTTGGGTCCGGATCCGATCTACTAGGGCGGTTGGGTCCGGTTTGGATTAGCTTAGGTCCGGTTTGGTTCAGTCTGGTTCGGTTTAAATAAAACAATGGTTTTTAGCTAATTAAAAATAGTTTTTGAGCCCAATAAATTCCATAAAAATTATACAACATCCAATAATTAATTATACACCCAAAAATATAATTTTTGTAATATTTTAATAATTAATTTAATACATTAAAAATATTAATCCATGAGGGACATTTTTAATAATTAATTAAAAATAACAAAAAATTTAGAAAATTTATTTTAAAAAGTTTAAAAAAAACAGGGTGTTACAATCTACCCACCTTAAAAAAATTGTGTCCTCGCAATTAAGAAAATAACCGACAGTAATGATGATGCGGTTGCACGACATATTGGTTGAAGCACGACACAAGGAGTAAGGAATCGTGAACAAGGAAAGATCGAGGGTGAGGGTTAAGCAGAACACATAGGGAAGGAAAAACTTTTTCCTAGGCATTGAGAGAGGACATTCAAGAGTAATGGAATTTGGTTAGAGCAAGGATCAACTACAACTTATGAGAAACTTAGGTATCAATTACTAACAAGTTCAAAATACTAGGTTTGAGGCTAAAGAAATGAATTAACAGGCACGTGCTATGGCATTACTAGGAATAGATAGCTATGAATAACTTAAATCTTACGCATATTCGCTAATTCTCGAGTCTGTGTGTCCGCCATTGTCATTGTAAAAGCACGTCTGCGTCCTTGTGGTGGTGTCCTCTGCTGTTGCTGGGCTTGCTGAAAAAGTGTTGCCTGGGTTGCCAAAGGTGGCCTCGGCTGATACCCCCTGTAGCTGGTGGTATGACTCCTTCAACTCCCGTCTGTGGTGCTTCCAATGCTGGATAGGCTGGCCTCGGTGCTGGTAAAGCTTATCGGTTTACCATTGTTGCTTTCTCTCGACGCTCAGGGCATTCCTTGACTAAATGTTGGTTGGATCCGCAAATCAAATATAATCCCATTTTGCGTCTGCACTCGTTCTCAATATGGCCTCGCTTGCCACAATATTGACAGATAGGCAGTGCCTGCGGAGATGCTCTGGGTGGTTGGTGCATGTGAGATCTCTTTGCAGCTTCTTCCTGTGGTGCTCTGGCTGGTGCTGATGTGAAATGCCGCTTCAGGCTGGACTCTCTCCTGGTGACGCGCTCCATGCGTCGTGCTGCAACAAAGACGTCCGAGTAAGAAGTAGGTGCAACAGAGCCAATCAGTCTCTGTAGCTCAAAATTTAGTCCGTCGAAGAACTTTTCAGCCTTCTCTTCTTCTGTCGGGATCAGGGTAGGGGCGAAGCGACTCAGACGGATGAACTCCGCATTGTATTCTTCCACTGTCATATTGTCTTGAGTGAGGCGATTGAACTTGTCCCGAAGTTCCGATCGAGCAATAGATGGAATGTACATCTCCTGAAAGAGTCTATAGAACTCTTCCCAAGTGACTCGGTCTGGTCCGAGTCGTCTCCTCAGATAGCCACCAGTGATGCGCATTATCCGTCAACTACATCCTGACGGCAGTCATCCATCGCTTCATCGGAAGTTCAGTTGCTTCCAACTGGTGTTGAGTGTTTGTGAGCCACTCATGAACTTCAGTGGGCTCCTCCTTGCCAGAAAAGGTGCGGGGCTTCAGCTGGCGGAAATCGGTGATAGAGCCTGTCGAAGGCCGTCGTGCTGGTAGATTCGCCTGCTCCAGTGCGAGTACTAGGCTGTTCCTCAAGTTCACCTCGTGACGCAGAGCCTCTTGTTGAACATGCTGTTGGGCTTGCATCATTACATAGAACATTTGAAACATCTGCTGCCCGTCCATAGCCTGCCCTTGTGGAAATACGGGCATTGGTGGAGTAAACTGCGACGGAGGTGGAATGTCATATCGCCGAAATCTAGAAGCATGCTGATTTGCTTGACTGCTTTGTTGTGTTGTTTGACCTCCACCAACTGATGTCACTTCATCTTCGTGGGGAACAACAAAACCTGGTGGTGTTCCTGCAGGAGTCTCGTCGCTTGCTGGTGGATCCATTACTCTGCATCCAAAATAAACTATGAGAAGCGTACAGAAGAATCAAGGCAGGATGCAAGTCAATAAATTATTTTGAAGTCGATATAGAGGTCAAGAACGAATCAATCAAGTGGATGAGATCCTATAACTTATCCTATCTTTATCGCAGGCTTGCTCGATTCCTTAGTTGAAACCGAAACAATTTAGTCGTTGACCTGCATGGGCCACCACAAAAACCATATGACGCCCCAGTCCCAAAATACCGAGGGACTAGACACGTGACAATAGCCAGCAACACACTCCAATGGGCAAACCCAATTTAATGGACCCATCAGGGTGTACTTAAGCTGAAAAATAACTATAAAGGTCTATGATACTAATCTCATCCACAGAAATAAATACAATCAATATGAAATATAAAGCAACATCAAGTCTCAATGAAACATATCTCTGGGGAACAACCCGATAATGAGTTTGATACATTAATTCAATAAACAAGAAACAACAGAAATAACTGAGTATAGATAAAGCAGATACTCAGGAGAAATCCTCGGCGATCAGCTCGTCCTACTGCTCCAATGTCTACTCCTGTCCTGTACACCTCGGGGTAGATCTCCTCTGCTAAACCTGGGGACATAATCCGAATTCCAGGTCCTCATGGGACATAGCAAGGTACAAAAATAACTCAAGCCAAATAAATGCAGTATAATAATAAATGAATCAATAGGGTAAACTATGTAACCAGCTAAGTGATATGCAAAATGAGAGCATCACTAGAACTCAGGCTGAGACTACTACAAGCTCTGTGTCGGGGAGCCGGTAGCAGTGATATCATGTAGGAGCCTAGCTCGGCGTGGCTACGGCACCGTAATAATATAATTAACCTGTAGCCTGTGTGTCTCTCCCCACCCAATGTAATCACACGTCTCATGTCCACGACGTCTCATGTTCATGTCACGCAAGATCATGACTTCTAACTGATGCAACGAGTCATAATGATAGCTAAGCATATGTAATATCTACCTGTAACCTATACAGAATCACCATGAATATCTCAGGAAGATTCTGTCTCATGAATAGTGTCAGGTGTCCTGTGGTATGTCGTACTTGATAATGCAAGCACGAAACTGTATAGGGTAGCGATATCAATCTCTAGGTGACGTTACACAACTCTGCGTACGGTGTTGACACCCGAATCTTGTTCAGACGTTAAGTAATGTCACACGGTCCTAGGTGGAACATATATATCACAGAAATATATCAAGAGAATAATATGAAACAATTTACTGCGAGTATGGCAAGGTACACTTGCCTGGTGCGTGGATTCCAACAGTTGCTCCGGTATTCGTAAAATTTTCAGGAACGCCTTCGGATGCTAAAACAAACATTACCATCATTTCCAGAAGATATGAAATAGCTAGGATTGACTACCCATAAGTCCAATTTGGACACGGGCAAAATTGACAGTTTCTGGTCAAAGCATAGTCCACATGTGGCCCACTTCGCACCAAAAAGCGTGCCAGAGACAAAGTTCTCCAAATTTCTCAAAATTAGTGTCTACAAGTCCAGAACGACGATACAAACCCAACGGAATGTCCAGAACTGGATTCCGATGAGCCGATCACAAAATCGTCCGTCAAGTGGAGCCGTGGGGCCCACGATACGGAATTTTGTCAACGTTCTCAGAATCGAACCAAACTTGGGTCACAGGACCAGCATAATGCTACGAACCTGATGGCACAAGTTTTGTTACGAAACGACGAGCACACACGAAGTTACGAGTTTTAAAACATGGCCGATCCGGGGTGTTGTCGACGGATACGCGTTGATTCCGGTATGCATGCACATCCAAATCAACTTCTGCGAAATTCCACATGTCCGTATTAACGGTGCGCACCTTTTGGTGAAATTCGCACGCGACCAAGTCGCCTCGTTTAGCGGGGCGCACTCAGTTCCGGAAAAAAATGGGTTTTAAATAACCAAGTTTTTGGTCAATTTCACCCACGAATAAATCATAATCTACAACACCATAAATTAAACTAATTATAGGGTTTCAATCTCGGTTATGTTGTCTAATTAACTGTTCAAACAGAATTCAGAAATAATACACAGGTTAAGAGAAAAATGGCCGTGAACTTGTGCGTTCGGGACGATTTCTGAATTTCAGAAATTTGGTTGTTTTTTCTGTTTTTGCGTCGCGGTTTGCGATTGACACAGGACGCGATACCCCGAACTAGTTGTACGGGATTTCGAGAGGGTCAAGTGGTCTTCGTATAGGATTCGACAAAACTAAATTCAGATCAATACACAAGGAGATACGAGAGCTAGAAGAAGGGTACCTTGATGCTGTTCGAGACTGGACAATTTTGCGGCGAGGTTGGCGGTCGTTTTCCGGTGGCGTTCGGCGGCGTGCGGCGTGCGGCGGCCGGAGTTGCTCGCGGGTGATTGGAGAGTGAGGGGGTGTGGTTGGTTGTGTGAGAGATTGAGGGAGTGGGGGTTTATGTGAAGGAGAAGAGGGAGGGGGAGGCCGCGGTTTGCGCGGGTCGGGGGTCGGGGTGTTCTGTGAGTGGGGGAGTGGGTCAGCGGGTCGGCGGGTCGGGTCCGGATCCGACCCGCTAGGGCGGTTGGGTCCGGTTTGGGTTAGCTTAGGTCCGGTTTGGTTCAGTCTGGTTCGGTTCAGTCCGGTTTAAATAAAACAATAGTTTTTAGCTAATTAAAAATAGTTTTTGAGCCTAATAAATTCCAGAAAAATTACACAACATCCAATAATTAATTATACACCCAAAAATATAATTTTTGTAATATTTTAATAATTAATTTAATACATTAAAAATATTAATCTATGAGGGACATTTTTAATAATTAATTAAAAATTACCAAAAATATAGAAAATTAATTTAATTTTTTTAAAAAAAGGGTGTTACAGGGAACGACACGAACACGACGAATCGACCACGATGACGACCGGCTCGAGCGGAAGAGGCCTCGAGCGGCTGCGGTGGAGGCCTCAAGCCCCACGCCTCCCTTCGTCGAGCCCTAGGCTGCGGTGGAGTTGGAGGGGCCATCGCCTCCTCGACGATGGTTAGGGTTCCGTCGGCGTGTCTGGACGACGACTCGAGTCATCTCGACCTCGATTTAGGGACAGTGGTGGGGACGGACACGGAAACCCCGGACACAGGGACATTATTTTCTACAAAAATAATTTCATTAAAAATATAATTTTCTGAAAATTTTTCCAAACAGAATTTTAAACTTTGGTTTCCAAAAACCAATTTTCAGATGAAAATAACCAAACGCAAACTCAAAATCTCTGTACTCAAAAAACAACTTTATAACTTCATTTCAGAAAACTGTTTTCAGAAAGAAATTTCAGAAAGCATATCCAAACGGACCCTTAAGCTTTAAAATTGAAATTTTGGCATATGCATATTTGCACTTCCAACTTGGTATCAATCATCACTTTATGGAGTAGGCTTTATGGAGTAGGCTGCCTTATATAATCCTTAAAATCAGCGAGAGAAAGATTCAAAGACATCTTAGATTTCACTTGTTTAGTAGGAATATTTAATTCTTCCGATTCTTAAACTACAAAGTTAAGCTTGCTTTTGCCTTTAGTAAACTGCAAGCTTGTTCATACCTGTACAATTAGAAATCTTGATGGGTCTTTAAAGTTTGGGGTTTTGTGGAAAGAGTGCAAGATAGTTTGAAGTAGTCTTAAGTTTAAAATCTAGTGAAAACTAGAGTATGATTGTGTCATGTAGTAGAGTGCTATGGTGAAACTTGTGATGGTGAAGCTGATTTGATGTTATTTATGTGGGCTTCCTATTTCTTGAGCGGGAGCCTAAAATTCTTAAAAGCCTTAAGCTAGTCTCAACCCTTAAATCTACGATATTTTTAAGTAAGTACCTGAGATCTTGTTAATTGCTTAAAAGTTCGCCAGATCACTAACAATTGTTTTATAGGGCCCTTTTCGCATATATCAGCAAAAAACTAACCTAACCCTACATCAGAAGACTATTTTGCTCTCCTCTTCTTCCTCCATACTTCATTAGCTCTTTTTTCTCTCTCCTTCCACTCCTTCCACACACTAAACTCGTTAACACCAATTCCCTCGCCCTCCCCCTCACCCTCCTCCTCTTGTACCTCAATATCCTGTCCATTTTTCTCCTACTCATGGCTACCAACTCCTCTTTCTCCTTACTCATCCTCCACCTGAACGCCCACTCTTCCATCGTGAATCCATGACTACTAATCCTCCATTACCTAATACTTTTTAATTTTCCTTCCCCTTCCACTGCACCATACTAAAACAATCTCACTAGCATTTCTCCCTCCCCATTCCTCCTTGATGTCCCCTCCTCTCTTCTCCCTCCTCCTCCTTTTGCTTGCATAATCAAGCTCACATGCGCAAGCAGTAGGCCCAGAAGAGGGACGACTACGGATACTCCAAAAATGTGGATCATGTCAGACACGTATAAGACACGTCTCGGACACAACCGAAAAGCTCCAAAATACACTAGTACACACCAAGTAGTTGTCACGCCGTTGTCATTGTGTCTAACCGTGTTGTGTCGTATCCAAGTCCGTACAACACAAGTGAGTGAGAACAAGATGAAGAGGAACGGAGTAAGTGATGGGAGAGGTACAAGTGTCCAAAAAAGCTTTTTGGTAATTCAACGGAATATTTCCATTTTTCATGTGTTAAGTTAAACATGGCGAAATATATTCAATTGCTAGTGATTTGGGGGATTTCTAAGCAATTAACAAGATTTGGGGACTTCTTTAAAAATATCGTAGATTTAAGGAACTTTTACGCAAAAAACCTTACTAATTAAGCCTAAAGTTAAGCTTAGTCTTGATTAGACAACTTAAATGCACAAACTGAAATGATTTGCTATATTGGCAAGTTGAGCCAGTCAGAATTGCTTTACTGCCACCATTAACTTTAGTGGAATCAATTGTGAATTACACACCTGAACTTTTCAGTTTGAACCACAATTCAAACCCTCCACCCACCCATTTAGATAAGCTTGATTAACGTCGTCTTGATTCTGGACTCTAATAATGTTGTGAGCTTTAAATTATGCTTGGAGTTGGGAATGTCTATGCGACCATTTTGGCTTCAGATAGTCATTGTTGACACTTTGATGATTGTCAACCTCTAAGAATATAAATCACAGGCGGATACATGCTCATACTCATTGTTGTGTGCTTCTTGATTGATATTATGTATGCCTTCCAAGTCCTTGTCCCAGCCATTTAATTAAGCTCACATGGTAGGCGGGGAGGAAGAGGGACGACTACAGATACTCCAAAAATGTGGATCAGGTCAGACACGTCTCGGACACAACCGAAAAGCTCCAAAATACACTAGTACACGCCAAGTAGTTGTCGCGCCGTTGTCACTGCGTCTAACCGTGTCGTGTCGTATCCAAGTCCGTACAACACAAGTGAGGGAGAACAAGATGAAGAGGAACGGAGTAAGTGATGGGAGAGGTACAAGTGTCCAAAAAAGCTTTTGGTAATTCAACGAAATATTTCCATTTTTCATGTGTTAAGTTAAACATGGCGAAATATATTCAATTGCTAGTGATTTGGGGGATTTCTAAGCAATTAACAAGATTTGGGGACTTCTTTTAAAAATATCGTAGATTTAAGGAACTTTTACGCAAAAAACCTTACTAATTAAGCCTAAAGTTAAGCTTAGTCTTGATTAGACAACCTAAATGCACAAACTGAACTGATTTGCTATATTGGCAAGTTGAGCCAGTCAGAATTGCTTTACTGCCACCATTAACTTTAGTGGAATCAATTGTGAATTACACACCTGAACTTTTCAGTTTGAACCACAACTCAAACCCTCCACCCACCCATTTAGATAAGCTTGATTAACGTCGTCTTGATTCTGGACTCTAATAATGTTGTGAGCTTTAAATTATGCTTGGAGTTGGGAATGTCTATGCTACCATTTTGGCTTCAGATAGTCATTGTTGACACTTTGATGATTGTCAACCTCTAAGAATATAAATCACAGGTGGATACATGCTCATACTCATTGTTGTGTGCTTCTTGATTGATATTATGTATGCCTTCCAAGTCCTTGTCCCAGCCATTTAATTAAGATGGGCATGGTTATGCATATTGGAGAAATACATTGTAACAAATAAGATAAAGGTGTAACTTGTTTCTTCATTTTATGGGGGTAAGGCTGCATATATCTTGACCCTCCCCTGTCCCTGTCCCTGCATAAATGGAAGGCTTGAGGCATTGGGATGTCCCTTTTTTTGTTTCTTTATTTTGTAAGGAGAAACAAAGGGGTTTTAGTTTGAACTTTTTCAGCTTTGTAGTTAGCACTTGAAAAAGTGGCCATGCTTGGTGGAGGGGAGGTTCAGAATAAATTTCTGTTATATTGCGCCTCTAGCGGCCAGGGCATATGTGGCAATGTGAACATAAGTCTACTAGGTAGTACTAACACTCCATATGGGCAGTGGTGGGAGTGTCTGATATGTGTTGGACAGTGATACTCCTCCAACATGACATATTTGTATGCGCACTTAGTGCTGTGTTGCTATAGTGTTGAAGTCTTGATATCTTAGGCTTTTGTGTCAATTTGTGTTGATGTTCAGGCGAAGAGGTACATCATGTAGTCCACCATTCACTCCTTTGAGGGAGGAAACTTATGTAACTTTACGACATTAATTTTAAGGATTTTTTGGGATATAAGCCCCCAAATTATAGCTGTTTTGACATAAACCTCCCAAATCATATTATTTGCAAGGAACCCCCTAAATCTTGTTGATAATTGCACTCAATTACCTTGGGTTAATGTAGAGTGTTAAAGTTGACGTTTGTGACATTTATGACTGGTATAAGTATAACCCTCTTTTTAGGCCACCCAATGGATAGAATGTACTTCCATTTCCTTCCTCCCTTATTCTTGTAATCCTGCAAACTTTCCTTTTCCTCCCATCCAACTTGTACGTTTCTTCTAATATTCTTCTTCACCTTCAATTTCTCCATGTCTTTCTCTCTTGTTAGAAAGCAAAACCCTAAAGAACATGGAAATTTTTTCTAACCAAACAGTAAGTTGGCAAGCTTAAAAGAATGGAATTGTAGCCAAATAGTAAGTAAACAATGTCAATAAACTCAAGCAACCCTATAAAGTTTTGGTATCATAGTTGCCTATAACCATATCCAAATTGCACCCTTGTAAAATTTGAGGGGGATGAAAACAACATTGTTCTACTTCCGCAACAAGAACGAAACCCTAAACAGTACAATTTTGATATTAAACAACATCAGAAGCATCAAATATCAACAATGAGAATTTGTACCATTAAACTACCTTCTCTTCAAGATATATCTTCCTTCCAATGTTCTACACAACCCAAAGATGTAATTTTCTCTACAAACAATCTCCATTTCCTATCGATCTAGAGAGCTAGGAGTAGATGAAATTATGGTTTAATGTAGAAGATATTATTTTAGGAAGAAGATGAGTTTTGGTTTGTTCATCTTCTTTTACTTGAACCTCGGGTAAAGTAGACATTTGACGTCTCCGGTTAACATTAATCATGGCTTTAGGTTATTTAAACCCATACTGAAGCTAACGTGGTCTTAAGTGCAATAATCGACATGATTTGGGGGGCTTATGTCGAAATAGCTATGATTTGGGGAGTTTACTTCTCACAACTATTGGATATAATTGCTGAAGGGACCTCTTTAATTTATTTTTTCTTAAATAGATAACTGACATAAGGAACTAGAATGTAGAATCTTGGGTATTTAATGGACATATTAAAGCATCTGTTAGGAAACACAAAAGTAATCAAGTGTAATGGTCACTGCTGGGGTGATGTACGGTGATTTGCAGACTAACGAAAATGATTCCGTGGGGTTTCTTCCTTGAGATCAGTGATGCAACAGAAGTGGAGTCAATTCAACTGGTGCATTTCCCTTCTAGTAAGGAGAAGCTTACACTTTTACTATAGGGTCGCTACCATTTTTCAGAGTCTGATTAGGGGAGAACTAGAAATGATTCTTTCAGGTGAGATTTTCATTCTCTCAAGAGAACATAGGGGTAGGGTGCAAAAGGTCCTTAAATCTTATCATTAATACCATCTCATAGTCTGTCATTATTATGTGCCTGTGAATCAGTTTCAGCTTTTCCTCTCTCTCTCATGGGAAGGAGGAGGAGGAGGAGGAGGGGGGGTGGGGGTGGGGGGTGTTGCTGGAGAATTTTGTAATGCTAGTGTTGAAATGTGAAGCTTTGGGAACCTTCTGGCGGTGCTCCCCCTTGACATTGGTCTTCTTTTGGGGTGGGATGGGGTTGGGGGTAACCCCCTGGCCCTGCTTGTTGTGATTCCTACTGCAAATTTGTTCTGATGTGTTTTATCTTTCTTCAACACTTAGAATGTGGATTCATCAGCATCCAGGCCTGGGGTTGGATATGGAGCATAGAGAGCTCCATAAAGGATTCAATAAAGTTTTTATTTCGGGCAGTTGACTTAACATAAAACTTCTATATTGCTGCCAAAATTTCTAGCGAAGGTAGCTATGAGCATGAGAGGGTCATGCCTAAGCGACCAATTGGCTGGTAGGTAGACATTCCTTTTGGACATGCAGTTAACAGTCAAGTTCATGTAAACAAGGAGCAATATTTGATACAGTGGATTGATATTAGTGAAATATTTGGCATGCTGAATTTATGTGACGCTAGTGTTGAATTTTTTGGCTCATAGTTATGAAAAGTATATAATACTTGATGCAATACTTGAGTGAGAAAGTTGAAGATTCTTTTCTCCAAGGTGAAGTTGGGACATACTACTAGGAAGAAATTAGAATAAGAAAACCTATTCTTTCATGAAGACTTGATGCCTTTAATTGAATGTTAATTAGTCCTGCATGTTTAGGAAGGATTCCTTTATTGCAATCCTGCCACCATTGAGTTATATTCGTAACTTTTTTTTTCTTTCTTTCTTGACAATAGAAAGTAAGCACTGCATAATTGTGAGACTGTCTAATATTTTTGAAAAGTATGCAAATCAGTGCAGCTGGAAACTCGTTCCATCGCTGGCTTCTGTATCCTTTAAACTATGCATTGGTAGAATGTCCTTGTTCTTTCACAATCTTGATCCTACTTGTTTCAGTCCAGTAAACTACTAATATGTTTTTTGTTTTATGCGCTTTTCTTCTGATAATTAACATGTCAGAATATTGATGTCATGATTCGGTTGGCATCATATACTGATGTACTACTACTACGTGTTGCAGGCTGTTGTTTTTACTGATGTGAGTTTGGAAAAAGCAATTGAGTTTGATGATTATTGCCGCAATCACAAACCTCCAATTTCCTTTATAAAATCTGAAGTTAGAGGACTTTTTGGATATATTTTTTGTGACTTTGGTCCAGAATTCACAGTTCTTGATGTTGATGGAGAGGAACCATATACAGGCATAATTGCATCTATCAGCAATGATAATCCTGGTTTCATCTCCTGCGTTGATGATGAGCGACTTGAGTTCCAAGATGGGGATCTTGTTGTATTTTCTGAAGTTAAGGGAATGACTGAGCTAAATGATGGAAAGCCAAGGAAAGTGAAAAATGCAAGGCCATATTCCTTTACTCTTGAAGAAGACACAACTCATTTTGGTGCATATGAGAGAGGTGGTATAGTCACACAGGTGAAGCAACCTAAGATCCTGCACTTTAAATCTTTAAGAGATTCGCTTAATGATCCAGGCGATTTCATTTTGACTGATTTCTCTAAGTATGACCGCCCACCTCTGTTACACCTTGCTTTTCAAGCCTTGGATAAGTTTAGGCATGATTTTGGTCGTTTTCCTGTTGCTGGATCTGAAGAGGACATTCAGAGATTGATATATTTTGCTATTAGTATCAATGAAACGTCAGGAGATTGTAGGATAGATGATATCGATGAGAAGCTTCTGCGACAATTCACAAGTGGTTCTAGGGCAGTTTTGAATCCTATGGCTGCAATGTTTGGTGGTATTGTTGGCCAGGAGGTTGTCAAAGCCTGCTCTGGGAAGTTCCATCCCCTTTACCAAGTAAGCATCTCTCTCTCTCTCTCTCTCTCTCTCTCTCTCTCTCTCTCTCTGCAAGGATCTAAATTCTTAAAACTGGTGAAAATTTTGTCAGTTCTTTTACTTCGATTCAGTTGAGTCTCTTCCTGTTGAGCCTCTGAAGCCTGATGATGTGAAGTCATTAAACTCTCGCTATGATGCCCAAATTTCTGTATTTGGATCCAAGCTTCAGAAAAAAATGGAACAGGCAAAAGTTTTTATGATAGGGTCTGGTGCCCTGGGTTGCGAGTTCTTGAAGAATCTAGCTTTGATGGGAGTGAGTTGCAGCCGTAAAGGTAAGCTAACAATAACAGACGATGATGTGATTGAAAGAAGTAATCTCACCCGCCAGTTTCTATTTCGTGATTGGAATATTGGGCAGTCTAAATCTACTGTAGCTGCTTCTGCGGCCAGTTCAATCAACCCTAGCTTCCATATTGATGCTCTTCAGAACCGAGCAAGCCCAGAGACTGAAGGTGTATTTAACGATGCATTTTGGGAGAGCTTGGATTGTGTTATCAATGCTCTGGACAATGTGAATGCCAGAATGTATGTGGACATGAGGTGTGTATATTTCCAGAAACCACTTTTGGAATCTGGGACTCTGGGTGCCAAGTGTAATACCCAAATGGTTATACCGCACCTTACTGAGAACTACGGGGCCTCACGAGATCCACCTGAGAAGCAGGCACCCATGTGTACTGTTCACTCTTTCCCTCACAATATTGATCACTGCCTAACATGGGCCCGTTCAGAGTTTGATGGCTTACTAGAGAAAACTCCAAGTGAAGTGAATAACTTCCTATCAAACCCAACAGAATATGCTTCTACCATGAAAAATGCTGGCGATTCTCAGGCCAGGGATCAACTTGAACATGTTCTTGAGTGCCTTGACAAGGAGAGAGATGAGACATTCCAAGATTGTGTAAAGTGGGCTCGGATGAAGTAAGTTCATCTTTCTCATTCTTCATTTGATTTCAAAAGCACGTCTTGCTTTGTTCCTTGTGACTTTCATTTTATCAAGCATGTGATACCTGCTGCAAATGAAAAATTATGACAATACCAAGATTTTTCTGGTCATGGGATGTTCATTGCTGTGTTTTAATGAATGTAAACACTGTTTGCACCGATGTACAATCTTTTTGCATTCATGGATCTGAATTAATCACTATCATACTTTACAAGATTCCCTATCGGTTCTCTAATTTCTCTTTAACAGTTTTTTTTTTTTTTGACTTGAGATGCTATCAACAGCAGTGCATATCCTCATTAGTGTATTTTTGTTTATATGTTGTATTGTTAACCCTGTATTTCCATTTTTGCAGGTTTGAGGATTACTTCTCCAACCGTGTAAAGCAGTTAGCTTTTACTTTTCCTGAAGACTCAGCTACTAGCACAGGGGCACCATTCTGGTCTGCTCCCAAACGATTTCCTCGGCCACTGAACTTCTCTGCAAGTGACCCAGCCCACATTCAGTTAGTCATGGCTGCTTCTATATTGAGAGCAGAGACATTTAGGATCCCTGTACCAGAATGGGCCAAGAACCCGAAGAAGCTGGCTGATGTTGCTAGTAAGGTTTCGGTTCCTGATTTTGAGCCAAAAAAAGATGCAAAGATTGTGACGGATGATAAAGCAACCAGCGTATCCACTGGCTCCTTTGATGACTCTGCTGTTATCGATGATCTTGTTGCTAAATTAGAAGTTTGTGCCAAGAAACTTCCCCAGGTTTCCGGATGAATCCGATACAATTTGAGAAGGTACCTTTTTTTCCCTTCCATTTGTTAGGATTTCCACCTCTTGTAGGAAAATCTTAGAAAGAATCATTTAGATCTTTTAAGATGAAGCCAAATTTCTCTGTTTATGCTTGATTGCAATATTTGAGCTTTCTAGGATCACTTTGTTATAATTCACTTCTATATACTTTGTGTTTCTATATATATATATGTGTATGCGCGCGTGCACGAGCGCCAAAGAATTCATATGTACTCACTTTCGGATTGTTTTTCATAGTTACTCTTTCAACTATAATAATAACGTATCCATTAAGTTAGATCCAAACGTAGGCTACCATTTCTAGTGTGTAGACTTGAATGTTTGTTTG